>JAMZEH010000023.1:24502500-24902500 GCA_024699665.1 Ostrea denselamellosa
GGATGTTTGATAAATTTTCAACGTTGGAAAATTGACCTAGATCATTTAGTAACTACACCCCCAAGCGTGAAATTTTGACCCTTGTTTAAAAAATGACGCTAAAAGATAATTTTTGGCGGGGTCAAATTTTAACAATTGTAAAATGACCCTAAATGTACAAAACGTTTTCTGTACAGTTCTTATCTTGGACAGTTGTGGGTCACATTTCAACATTGAAAATTACCCCCAAATACATACAAAATGTTTCTGTGCAATCCATATATCAGTTAAGTAGTAGGGGTCATATTTCAACATTGAAAAAGGACCAATGTACAAAAGGTTTTCTACACAACCAATATCTCGGTCACATGGTGGGGATATATTTCAACATGGAAAAGAGACCCCCATTTTCAAAATTGAAAGATTGCACAGAAACATTTTATATATTTGGGGTCACTTTTCAATGTTGAAATATGACCCCACCACATGATTGAGACATGGATTGTACAGAAAACATTTTGTACATTTAGGATCAATTTTCAATATTGAAATATGATCCCTTCTACCTGACTGAGATATGGATTGCACAAAAATATTTTTATATATTTTGGGGTTATTTTTCAATGTTGAAATATAACCCCACCACGTGACTATGATATGGGCTGTACAGAAAACGTTTGCTACATTGGGGTCAATCCATTTTATACATTTAGATTATGAATGTAACATTTCATTAGTCGTTAAAAAATTACCCCATTACTGATCAAAATTTAACGTGGATCGCTTTTCGACGAACGTTTCTGATCAAATTTCAAATTTTGATTGGGGTCAACTTTTAACGGTAAGAAATGATTTTCAACGGGGTCACTATTTAATGTTACACCGGCAGAGCGCTTCAAGAAGCACGCTGGCTTAAAGTGTCGCAGTTTTTGTCTTCATGTCTTTTCAAAAATGAAATTTATTTCTTAAACAGCCACTGCTTCCTCAGTAAGTAACCAGGCCAGAGGAATGCCCTGGAGCTGCAATGTTCAACCGACTGAATTTGGAAAATTACGTAGGAGTAAACTTAAGTTGCTGACTGCATCTCTGAATCATTAAAAATAAGATTCAAAATTTCAATATCCACATAACGCATATCATATGTCCGATTTTTAAAAAACCCCATCAAGAAGCATACACAGACCAAAGCCAATTTACATCGGTCGGGACACACGGTGTGAAGTCCATCGTTTTGACTGCTATAGACTGAAACAAACCTTCTTTTTTTTCTCAAATATTTTGTCACATCTTCAATTTTTTAAAAATATTTATTTTACGACGATTAACAAACAGATTCTATAACCAATTTTATTGACTGTTTCTCGTTGGATACTGAGGGTCATTGATGTAGAAGGAAACAGAAAATCCGGAGGAAACCCACGTGTCCGAGTGGATGACCGCAACAGCCTCTCAAATACATCTATGTCGGGTCGCATTGGTGAAAGATTAAGTGTGTCAAGCATCTCTTCATCTTGACATGTGTTTGCACCATATCTTTTTTCAAATATTGTCATATCTTGAACTTGTGTCATATCTTGAACTTATGTCACATCTTGAACTTATGTCATATCTTGAACTGCCCCATGGGGATCCGGGTTGTTAGAATAGATCCTCAGTACCCCTTGCTTGTCATAAGAGGCGATTAAATGGGGCGGTCCTTCGGAGAGACCGCAAAAACCGAGGCTCCGGATCACAGCAAGTGTGGCACGATAAAGATCCCTCCCTGCTCAAAGGCCATGCGCGCCGAGCATAGGCCTACATTTTGGTGACGTCTCCTGATGAGTGAAAAATTCTCGAGCGGGACGTTAAACAATAAATAATCAATCAATCAATCAATCATATCTTGAACTGTGTTTGTTCTATTAATGTGGATGGAGTAGATGTCCAGCGAGTCTCTCATTTGATTCAGCGTTCGCATGTTATTGCATATATCCACTAAATATTTAAAAGGGAAAAAAATGGCGTCAGCGTCCTTCATAGCATGGCGCTTGACGATGAGGGAAGGATTGTAGTAAAAACGGGTCAAATTTTGATATCAATAAAACGATCGCGTGATAAGAACACGTGATATCACTTTCAAATCGTTTTGGCGACTCATAGACTACATAGGTCATCCAACGGCCAGACTATTTTCACAATACAACATAGCTCTGGTCAAATAATCATATGTAATTTAATATTTTCCATTCGCTGGTTATCAAAGACAGTGTTACTTGATACTCCAAGACAAAAAAAAAGGACACCTTAATTGAATTGATATCCGTTTCTTTGACCGATATAATACATCCACATAGTTTAGACACCCACCTCTGGTATGGCCAGGGGTCCGTGTTTGCCCATCTCTCTGATTTGTATTTTCTATAGGAATTACGAAATTGAATGCTGTTAGTTATCTTGACCTTTTCACAGCGATTCCACAAATGTAGAAGATTCTACATATAAATAATTCACAATTATGTACATGTTTTGATAAGGAGTATAAAGACTATTTTCCAATTAGGGAGAACAGGCTTGAAACTTTTAACACATTAGTTGAAAGTAACATTTCCTCCTGCATCACTTTCTAAGGTCTCCAGTCGTATTTTCACTTTCTAAAATTCGATATGATCAGGGCCTCCGTGGCCGAGTGGTTAAAGCATTGGGCTCAAAATCACAAGGCCTCTCACCTCTAGTCGGCGCGGGTTCGAATCCCGCTCGCGCCGATATATGTGAGAAGTTTGCCAGTTTACTTTCGGAAGGGCGGTGGTCTCTTCCCGGATACGTTGTATCTGGGGTCTCTCCTCCACCTACAAAAACTGGTACGCCACCAGATAATTGAAAAATTGTTGAGTGTGGCGGAAAACAATCAATCAATCAATATGATCAAATATATATCTGCATACTGGCTGTTCCAATAAATTGATTGCCCCCCTCTCAGCGGCATATATTTTCCTCGACTTCGACTGCATCTCAGGAAACAGTTGATGTTTCGGGGATAATAAATTTGCTATAATCCTCATTGCCAGGAATTGGGCATTTGACATACACAAATACTGTAGTAATAATTTAGTAATACTTTCCATGATTTTTCACTCTTTTTGATTTTTTTAAAGGGGTAGGATTCCGAACTGCTGGAAAACCCTAGGTATATAAATTTTATCATAGCAACAATTATGAATTTTGATAAGTCTTGGATTCTTCCCTATTCCGTTGTGAACGTACTTTTCATTAGTATTATAATACAAGATAAAAGAAGGCTGATTTTGAAGATTTAGATCTCTTTTCGTTCATAGAACAACATACCGCTCATTTCCACTACATACAAAAAAACATAGTTTTGGCAAAACGCCAAGTACATTTAGTTCTCTGAATATCCTCTGTTATAAACTATTAAATCATGAAACTTCTGAATCTTTCTTGGTGCCAACAATTTCAATCAAAATAACTGATTAACTGCCCTCCACTGCAACGGGAATTGTCCTTGTGTATGTTTTTTTTTGGAGGGAGGGAGCGTGGTTTTTTGGGAGGGTGGGAGCGTGGTTTTTTGGGAGGGTGGGAGCGTGGTTTTTTTGGGAGGGTGGGAGCGTGGTTTTTTTTGGAGAGTGGGAGCGTGGGTTTTTTTTTGGAGGATGGGAGCGTGGGTGTCCAATTGTCCAATGGGAAATCGACAGGCTCAATCTATCCATCAAACAATAGTTAACTAGGCTAAGAATCTATCCAACATCATTAACATGTATGACCTACAGATTTTAATATTTCTAAGACATGTCCACACACCACCACTGTAATCCGAAGTGAAGGAAGCACGGCAGGACACTCCATGCCTGTAAGGCAATGTGGAGAGAGCACCAGGACGATGGATTATATCCACACGACACATCTCTAGGTCGATGTGGAGAAAGCACACCGGGACAATGAATCATGTCCACATGCCAGATCTCTAAGTTGAAGTGGAGAATGCACAACAATGAGTCATACGCACACACCACAACTCTAAATCGATGTGGAGAGAGCATAACAAAACAATGCACCATGCACACATACCACAACTCTAAATCGATGTGGAGAGAGCACAACGAAACAATGAACCATGCACACATACCACAACTCTAAATCGATGTGGAGAGAGCACAACGAAACAATGCACCATGCACACATACCACAACTCTAAATCGATGTGGAGAGAGCACAACGAAACAATGTACCATGCAGACACACCACAACTCTAAATCGATGTGGAGAGAGCATAACAAAACAATGCACCATGCACACATACCACAACTCTAAATCGATGTGGAGAGAGCACAACGAAACAATGAACCATGCAGACACACCGCAACTCTAAATTGATGTGGAGAGAGCACACCAGGACAATGAACCCTGTCTACACACAACATTCTAAGCCGATGTGGAGAAAAGTACATTGGGCAAGAAATCGCATTAAAAAGAAGAGGCCCATGGGCCTTAACCGTCACCTGAGTATCAGAGCCCATACAAGGATACTTATATTTCCATATAAGCCTCAATATGGAGTCTTCTGTGCACACGTTTACATACAGTTCCTATTCAATTACAGAAGAAGGAAAAATGGAAGTTCATAGTCATTACAGAGGGAGAAAAGGGAAGTTTGGCGCACATAAATCATTTTAATATTCCCTAATTATTTTTATACGTTTCATCATTATGTGGTCATATTGGCCCTGTCCTAGCCTGGAGGTTATAAAACTTTTTTTTTAGTATGTACTCTATACTCAAACTTATACTCTGTACTCCAAACCATACTCATGCTCAAAATTCCACTCTAATTTATGTAGAACATTTGAGTATAAGTATGACTTTGGTGCAAGGATTTTGAGTTTGAGTACAGAGTACATACTTAAACAATTTTATAACCTCCAGGCCAGGGGCCACGAATTTCACAATTTAGGTAGAAAGCTTCATGGGCATTACAATCATGCATTTAGTTTTCCTCAAATGTATATGGGAGCAGAGAAGATTTTCTCTAAGATTTAATACATTTTCACTGTATTGCCTTTTTGGCCTCGCCCTAGAGCCTAAACCCATGACCTAGGGACCATGAATTTCACAATTTTGATTGAGGGCTTCATGGACATCATAACCATGCATTTAATTTTTCTTCTACATATGCGGGAGGAGAGGAGATTTTTGAAAATATAGCCTTTTAAAACATTTTTGGCCCCGCCCAAGACGCCCAGGGGTGGTAAAGTCATAAACGTCACAATTTACATTTCTCTTATCCTAGAGAGGCTTCACACCAAAAATGGCAACAGTCGGCCTTATAGTTTCCAAGAAGTTAAAAATGTAAAATTGTTAATGGACAACGGATGACGGCGGACGAAGATCATCTGTAACAGGTCACCTGAGTGACTCAGGTGACCCAGAAATAAAACCTACCTACATCCACATTACGAAATAAACCCTATCCATCTTCGTGCTTATATGTTTTTTTTAAAACATGCTTCACTCCACATATTTTGGACGGGCCATGGTATATTGATAGGAATCTTTATCCTTTTGTCATAACTGATCATGTCATGACTTAGATAGGACACAATGAGACAAAACACGACAAGCTACGTCACATCTCGGTCACGTCATCACTTAGAGAGGACACAAAGAGACAAAACACGACAAGCTACGTCACATCTCGGTCACGTCATCACTTAGAGAGGACACAAAGAAACAAAACACGACAAGCTACGTCACATCTCGGTCACGTCATGACTTAGAAAGGACACAAAGAGACAAAACACGACAAGCTACGTCACATCTCGGTCGCAAATGAGACGAAGTGTAATCCCATTTTGATGATCCGAACGTTTAAATAAATAAACATTGAAAATACATGTACGTTTAAAATTTACATCAATATTTGGTTTTAAATACTTGATGAACTACTGAAGGTATAAAGGTTTAATCATAAAACAATATTTTCGTGTCGTGTTCAGATTTTGAAATACATGTATCTCCCGAAAATCCGGTGGTCGGTAGGTTCCTCTCCTGTGAATTTGTTGAGTGAGACTAACATTGGATTAACCTGTCTTTTCATTACATGTCTGTTATTTGGATATAGATTTTCGATAATGATTTAGCTTAATCTATCAAAAGTTTGATATGCTCCTCCGATCAAAGGTTTCTTTGAAGATCTAGTGTTTACTGTGGATAATTATCTCATATCTAACAGGTCTGCAAACAGGTTTGGAAATTCTTTTGTCATTATTGATCATTTTTAAAATATTTATGCTATATAGAAACAAATTTTCTGACGACACAGTTACGTAATACTACCTAAAGCCACAACAATAATAAAATACAGCTAATAAAGACCTTTGATACATATATTTTGTATGAATTCTTTTATTCGGATCCCGGGAAAGTTAAAAGTCAGATGGGAAGAAATTCACGAGACAAATCTAATGAGTGTCATACTGATCTTTGACAAGAAACACAATTTTCTATATCATTACTTTCTCACAAGAAATTGGCGAAATGAAAATTGCTCTTGAAGATTAAACACATCAGCCCTACAGACTTGTTTGTGTTTGCAACCTTCAGTTTCTCACTCACCGTACTGGGGACCGTGCATTTCTAGGAAAATCCTCTGTGTGCAGTCTTATTCCGAGCGTGACATGACCGTGACCATTCTGTTCCCAAAGAGTCCACCAGAAAAACAAGTAATTGCCATCTGACAAACCAAATTATGTCTATCGGCAAGTTAGTCCCACTGAATTTCTGATATGAAATGTTGTCAAACTAATTTTCCTTAACCGTCAGCTATAAAGAGACTGATATTTAAATTGAAAATTATTATTTTCAGTAATAAATTAGATTTCTGACGATATCCTTGTTCAAATTCATAAAAGAAACGTATTGATCTAGGAAATTTGCAGTATATTTGACCATCTGTTTCATCTCATGAATTGACTTATAAATTAATTGCACCATCTACATGGCGGCCCGATCCCGAAGCGCTCTCCTTGGGTTCGATAACAGTTCGATCTGATGAAATTCTTGCGCAAATTTAATTAGTATTGCTGTTCTGTAGTGTGTGCGCCGTGAATTAGCTTTGGTAGAGCTCGGTCAAAGAACATTTCCGTACCAGCAATTATCAATTTTCTCAATTACGTTAACGAATGCGACATTGCTCCGATAACATTGATATAATTTGTGACCCATTGCTCGTTGGACAATGATAATATTTGAGCGATTAAATTGACAACAAAAATTTATTTAAATATCACACGCAATTATTTTATTGACGATTTTAAGGCATCCCGTAATTTTCTCCCCTCTCAAAGATGCGTTCTCGTCACGAAAAGACATTTTATGACTAACATGAAGATTGCATTTCCATTTTCATGCCGTTTTCCAATTAGGAAATGCTTCGAAAGGTTCGAAGAGAAAAAAGTACCATTTGAAATAAACACAAGTAATCAAAATATACTGAATTTCACTGTCACTGAAGGGTATGAGGTGTTGATAAAGGAAATACAAAATAAAACAGAATTATCACTCACTTCAAGAAATCCAGACAAACGGAAAAAAATTCCCATGAAAAGAAGAGTTGGAAGAAAGGGGACTTAACTGCTTCTACTTTCCAGCGCTAAAATTCATACTATCGAAATGAACAAAAGTAAAAAAAAAAATAATAATCCAGTAAAATGTACAATCTAAATAAAAAGAATAAAATATGCAAACTATAACAAAGTCGTGAGAAATTTGTTGCAAATAACTAATTTAGTTTTCAGTTATATGGTTAAAACTAGTTTTCAAACCAGTATTGAAAATAAACCATGTTTATTGCAATGCAACAAATACACGGCTCGTAAAACTACAAATTGTATTTGAGAGCAGTAATAACAGACAAAATAAAAAACATCAATTGTCAGTGAGTACAAATAAGTAATTAGTGATTTTCAAGACAATGTGCATTTACAAATAAAGACGACACATCTACACAGTAATGGCGGCATATAATTTTAAAACTTCGTCAATTAGCATCTCAAATTTGATAGATGATACAATGAACTTTAGCACTGGCTTCAAACTGCATGTTGCACTACAACGTCCATGTTATTTCTAGCTGCGCTTTTGAAAACTTTGTCTCCTTCAACCAGACGATCGGTTGTTTCCACAAACTCCAACCGGGTATCTGGTTAAACGAGACCAGGACCGAACAAACTCGAGGCATTTTGTATGATTCGACGAATAAGTTGTAGTTCGCAGAACCAGTTCGAAAATTGGTGTAAACTAGTTTGAAACTAAACTAGTGTGGAACAAATTTGCCCTTGATCAAAACCAAACTGGCCTCTACCGTGACAATTGGAGTAGAGGTTGATTTCACATCCGAAAAGAACGTGCAATATATGAACAAGAGTAGTGCCATCTATATAGTACGAGGATCTCGAAAGAATGTCTCAAAACAGGAGAGCACTGTTATATGTTGAAGAAACATTATGGTTATGTTTTGACTCTATTAGGATGAAATCAATTCAGGATTTTGTATATAATGCTGACTTAATGGACATATCGTGCTACACACGTGTTATCGGGTCTAAGAACAACTGTAACCGCATGAACTTTATACAAAAGAGGAGTATCATTCTCCTCATTATTCAAATTTGGCGACTAAATTGTGAGCTCATTTAGCAGCGATTGGTTTCCCGCCACCACACGTACGTCACGTGGTAGATAACCACGCTATATACGTATAGCCACGCTATATACGTATAGCCACGCTATACAGAAGCTATTTATGACACTATAAATACAATGAAAAATTCCAACGTGAGTAATAGTGATCCAAAGCTAAACGACATATCACCGAAATGTAACCCTATTGATATCGCCATAGAGCGACTTGAAGAATTTCTCAAGGAGGTCGCAACGAGTGATTTGTACGATAAATCATAGAGCTGAGGAAACGGTCAATCTGTCCCAGGCATTCCAGCTTATGATATATTTCACCGTCCCCAACATTGCGTTGCCTTCTATGGTATCATCGATAATACTTCATTCAAGTCTAGTCCTTAGCAGCTTACAGCAAAATTTTTCTGAATTCAATAACAATTGTTAGGCCGTTCTTTACACACTGATTTTGACTACAGATTATTCCATTTATCTGATCAAGATATAGGGCGGGTGTGACCGGTCGAAACGGGATGCCTCCTCCTCCTAGGCACCTGATTCCACCTCCGGTATATCCAGGTGTCCGTGTTTGCCCAACTCTTAATTTGTATTCTTTATGAAAATATGAAGATAATAAACAATGATCGTAACCCCTATAAGGAATGTAAAAAAAAAATTTATTGATTAATTGATTGTTGTTTTTCGCCAAACTCAACAATTTTTCAGTTATCTGGTGGCGTCCACTATTTATTGGTGAAGGAGAGAATCCAGATACAATGTGCCCGGGAATAGACCACCGACTTTCCGAAAGTAAACTGGCAAACTTTCTCTCACATACATCGGCGCGAGCGAGAATCGAAGGGATGTAATGTCCATTTCAGTGTTTCAGTCGAATGCTTTTGAGATATCGTACAATACACATTACATATCGAACAACCCTCGTATAAAATGTCAGTTGAATATCTTTATTCAAAGCGGAGAAAAGTCCAGAAAACTGATTCGGAATGACAGACAGACGGACGGACCGACAGACAGATGGTAAACTAATGGTCATACTGACCAGCACAATGTCAACATCATATTGACCAACAGAATGTCAACATCATACTGACCAACAGAATGTCAACATCATACTGACCAACAGAATGTCAACATCATACTGACCAACAGAATGTCAACATCATACTGACCAGCACAATGTCAACATCATATTGACCAGCACAGTGTCAACATCATACTGACCAGCACAATGTCAACATCATACTGACCAGCACAGTGTCAACATCATACTGACCAGCACAATGTCAACATCATACTGACCAGCAGAATGTCAACATCATACTGACTAGCACAGTGTCAACATCATACTGACCAACAGAATGTCAACATCATACTGACTAGCACAGTGTCAACATCATACTGACCAACAGAATGTCAACATCATACTGACCAGCACAATGTCAACATCATACTGACCAGCACAATTTCAACATCATACTGACCAGCACAATGTCAACATCATACTGACCAGCACAATGTCAACATTATACTGACCAGCAGAATGTCAACATCATACTGACCAGCAGAATGTCAACATTATACTGACCAGCACAATGTCAACATTATACTGACCAGCACAATGTCAACATCATACTGACCAGGACAATGTCAACATCATACTAACCAGCAGAATGTCAACATCATACTGACTAGCACAGTGTCAATATCATACTGACCAGCACTGTCAGCGTGACACTGACTATTACAAAATCAGCAGACTAGTCGCGGTAATTTAGTGGTAGAGCTTTCGCTTTGTAACTGGGAGGTCGTGAGTTCGAACCTCGCTCGTGCCATGACCGCGTCAAACCTGAGATGTAAACATAGATAGTGGCTCCTTCGCCAAATGCTCGGTATTGAAAGCGTGTCACGTCAGGCGTTGACACGTTAAAAAAAGTATCACTGCTACGTAAGCGCTAAGCACAGGTCAAACTTTGTGGTACTTCACCTACAGCTGCTGGTATCTCAACATGAGTGAAAAATTCTTAGAGGGACGTATAACAAGCAAACAACTAACCTGACCAACACAGCGTCATACTGACCAGAACAATATCAGCGTCATACTGACCAACACAACGTCAGCGTCATATTGACCAGCTGAATATCAGATCAGCTAAATGACAGAGTGATACAAACCAGCAATATAAAACAGAAGAAAACTAAAAGTGCTCTAATTGCAGGGAAAACAGTCCCTTGATTCCTAAACAACTTGATTCAATCTCAATAAATAAATATTTTTCAATTAACGTAATATGCAACCTGATTGATTAATTTTCGTGACGAAGCAAGGAAAACACCGCAACTGTGTTCCTATATAAAGACTGTGGCTAAATGGATCTCATGTTTAGCTGATATTGAGAGAGTTGTCATTTGCAGAGTCAGGTCGTAATTCCAAACTCCTAATTACTTTTGATTGGTTTGCATTCTAACTGTCGTTATTGCATGGAGATGCTAGAAATGGAAAAAAATAGAAAAAATGTTGTTTGGAAACACGACCGGCCATGAAACTGCGCTAATGCATTCAATTATTACAAACCTTTGAAATTTGACTCCCAAACATATTCATGTTTCATGGAAGCGGAGAACAATCTTGTCCAAAATGTCAGCGCAGCGAATTGATTGAGTGTGCACCTCTGCTGGGGACACTTCACTAATGAAATATCTAATACTGTCGCAAATTGACAAACCTCCTGCACTTTATAGCTATTTGCGAGAAACCATCGCTGAATTTGTTACGTTAAACATGATTTCAATTAATTATTACGTATACAAGAAAGGTTTGATTCGGGATTCATACAGTAGAGTAGTGTTTGATATAGATACTCGCAGTCCTTCACAGTTGCTTGGTTTTCGAACCAATAGGAAAGCATCACAGAATCTGGCGTGATCTTTTAATAATGAAATAATCACTTGAAAACATTATTTACATCAATGCTGTGATATTCAGAAGTGCCATCGTCACCTATCGTACGGCCACAGCGTAGTAGACCCACAGCTAGGTAAAGCAAATGACAAGGGTTTCGAAATAAAAATTGATCTCGATCTCTCTCTCTCTTAAATGAAATATAAACAAAATTCAAGTTGTTTGGGGACTCTGTATACGTACTCTTGAGATCTTCATTTGTAAGCTGAATTATCCGGCTGTTTAGGCAATTCTAGATTGTACGATATAACGGTTCCTTCTGTTCGTGTCGGGTTCGGATTGATTAAGCTACAACATTTGGTTATCTCTTATTAATTTTGATTCCAAATTCACAATCAGCTTTTTTTTTTTAGTTATAGCTGGTAACCTGACTTCGATCAAAACGCCGGCTTCATTTATTAATCTTTGTGCTATGTAATTTCGAACATTGCATAATGTGACCAGCTGTCGCTAAATTCAATTTGTCTGCCTAATTAAACTTAAACTATCCTCGACTCCTATTACAAAGCAAACACCAGGAGGTACTCATTTCTTCATATAAGTAACAGTTGCTTTCGTCATCATTCTTGTATAATTTCACGTTGTCATAATTTAACACCACTCTAACGGTAACGTATTATCTGTATATGTACTTCGGTTTTTTAATAACAGCCCTTGGAAATTTTCACGATCAAAGACAAACTGGGGCTAAAAAGGTGTAATAATAATGTGACATCACGTGACAAACTTTTTCTCTCCCTCCCTGTAAAGAAGAGTTACACGAATTGCTGAGCAAGAAAAAGCACGCAGAGTTCAAGACCTCCCCTTCTTCTATAAAATTCTCTTTTCCTCTCTTTCGTCAAACAAAATAACCCATTTCCTAATAATTATCACTTTACGCAGGGTATTTCTAGATTGACTATCACATCCGCAAGTTGAAGTAACCTTTTTTTTTGCTAGCAATAATTATTTTGATGGAAGAACATAAAGATAAATGCAGTTTTCTTGAAACCTATTGTCTGTGCATTGCGGATGAACCTTCGAACTAGAGCACAGCAAACGCAAGATTTATCAAGAATCTTTATACCAATATCAATAAAAAGTGTCGAGACTGGCACGGAGTACAGCGAGTAAACGGGGGTGGGGGGAAGGGGTCATAATTAAGTGTCATTACTGAAGGATGTCATTAGCAATTATCTCTTTTGTTCCCATCATTAGATATGTAAATTAAAATAATCAAACAACAAGAAAAGAACAAAACTAACATTAATGGAAAATTGTGATTTGTTCGTCGTCGAATGGCTGTGCATTAATTTCCTATTCCTTTACATAAATTCGAAAAAAATAACTATTTCTAAATTAGCCTTCAATTTGGGTTTTGATCCTGGGTGGAAGAGAGGAACTGTTTTATGAAATTACTTTAGGTTTAATAATCTTGAATGGCTTGGGGATCAATACAAATGAATTTTGATGGTAAAAGATCGAGAAAATTACCGCAGGGAGAAGAGTAATTGATGGCATTTTTTCCAATCAGGCTTCAAATCATTTTCATATCCCGTCGGATTGCTATTTATCTCGCGTTTTCTATTGAATCTGATTGAAGTAAAGAATCATTAGTGAAGGAACGAAGAACATAGCACATTATGAGGCATGGGTAATCAGTGATTATTAGAGTTGTTAAAAGAATTGAAGATCAAACTGAACATCGGGAAAATTGGTCAAAATCTGCATGGGTTAAGCTTCAATTAAGGTGCGGTTTCTTCGGATTAGTTATGTGTGTGTTGTTGAAGATTACATGGGTTTCATAAGATTAATAAGTTCGGAGATGTGGCAAACTATATGTTGGAGGAAATGAGCTCAAAAACAATTTTCAATTAGGAGAAAATTAGATGCTGTAAAAGCCAAACGCAATTGGATAAATAAATAACGAGAAACTACAATGCTAGCGGAACAATTTTCTACTAGAATGTTCTCTTCTTTATTCTGCTCATGCATATAGAGGGAGTTTAAATGTGTTATTCTAGAACTGCACTCGCATGCGTTTAAAGCAATCAAGATTTTGCCCGTATGCGGTTCAATATAGGAAATTAAAAGAAGACTATGAGAAAATAATTCATGTGTCAATGTCAAATTAAAGTAAATAAATGATTGAATATGAAAAGTTGCATGTTTGAAAGAAATCCCATTTCTGCAGTAATACCAAATATGCATTTTGTATGTACATATTGGGGATGTGAACTTTGTCCGCATTCACAGTAGGATATTGAATGACAGACATGGGAATACACTTATGAGAAATGATGAGAGTTTAGTAATGGCGCTCATTTAAGCATTTCTTCAGTCTTTTGTGCGATTTGTGAATTATTCAGAGATAAATTGCTTGTCAAGTAGCTGGACCGATTTTCCGCATTTGCAATAGATACAAAAGACATTCAAATGCTTTGAGACATATTCGGTCAGCGCATTAATTATTCAAAATCACTATGGAAAATATCAAACCTTTTCTATAGCTTTTGAATTGTTTCTGATATTTGAGAGCTGAAAAACTAAACTATTGTTTTATATTTTATATCCCGAAGAGCAGTGAAGCGAAAAATCGCAGATGCTGGATACAAATGGAATACATTTGTATATGTTATGCGTCGTGAAAAAAGTCCAGTTGAATTTTTCTGAAATATAAAGTACTGAAATGGGAGTGCAACAAACATTGATAGATATATATTTATATAAAAATAGTAACTGAAGTCTGATTGCTGAACAGATAAAACGGGAACAATTTATACACATACATTTACAATCTCAAGTTACAAAATGCATCGGGAGAATTCTTAAGGTATCTCAATAAATATTTTAACTTATCTAAAGTAGCGAGGATGTGACAACAGAAAAAAGGCGGTTTCTGTCATTACGCGTATATGGATGGACAAAAAGAGATTATAAATAGCTAATAATGTGTGTGTTTTTTCCATACTAAAATCATGTTGAATGCAAATTTCGTACCGTTTTAAAGTATAGATGAAATTAGAATAGATCCTGCACATTCCTGTCGTGAAGATAACACAACAGATGTTTAAAAAAAAAAGAAAAAGGGAAACGCTCAATACATATATAATACAACACAAGAACTGGTAATTTTGTCTGTAATAAGAGTAATAACAGCAGGATTCTATATTTTACCGCTCCCTAATAATAATAAATAAATAATAATAATAATAATTAAAAAAAATGAAACGAGTTTTTATCCCAAAACTTTGATTCAAAATAACTCTAAAATTCTGCCTCTATTGTCACCCACAACATAATTCTTTCTGATCTAGTGATTTCAACATTTATCCATTGATCTATCATAAAAATAATCCTTATCGACGCATATAACCAGGAATATTCGACAGTTTTTGTACAATTCCCTTTGTCCTAATGGTCATGAACAACGTCACTTCCGGTATCCCGTTTAGGCAGATAACTCTATGTTTGCAAAATCAAATGTTATATTTGAATATTGAAAAAAATCTCTTAAAATATTGTGACGCAGTTAAATGTTTTAAAATTAAATGTGTAAACATAAAAAAGGCTCACGTTATTTTCTTTGATTAATGTACAAGAAAGTTGATGTCCACCAGAACAAACAAGGTGGTCACCAAAAACAAAAAACAACAAAAAAACCCAAAACAAACAAACAAACAAAACAAAAAAAAACCCAACCAAACAAACAACCTCCCCCCCCCCCTACCCTGTTGCATATTCCTAGTTAATAGCCTCCGTGGCCGAGTGATTAGAGCATTGCGCTCAAAATTACAAGGCCTCTCACCTCTAGTCGGCGCGGGTTCGATTCTCGCTCGCGCCGATATATGTGAGAAAGTTTTCCAGTTTACTTTCGGAAGGTCGGTGGTCTCTTCCCGGGTGCACTGTATCTGGGTTCTCTCCTCCATCAATAAAAACTAGACGCCACCAGATAACTGAAAAATTGTTGAGTGTGGCGGAAAACAACAATCAATCAATCCTAGTTATATGGGAATTAATTTTATGGTAGATCAATGGAATAGATATTGAAAATACTGGATCAGAAATAACTTTGAGGTGGTGACGATAAAAACAGAATTTTATAGCTAAATTTTGAATCGAAGTTTTGAGTAAAAACTTGTTTCATTCATTGTGTGTTTTTTTTATTAGGGTCTGGCGTAATATAGACCTCCTACTGGTAGCATTACAGACAAAATTACCGGTTCCTGTGAACACACATACATCGACAGAAACTATATAGTGACTTAGTGACGTCATAGCGAACTACTCATCGGCGAATTTGGTAATGTAAATAGATCCATTTCCGGATCAGCGTGATTGCTAAACCAGTGATTCATTCATTAGGATGGCTAACAAAATACGTCATAATTGCTGACACGTCATCAAATTTGGTCAATTGCTATATGCAGAGTGTGAAAATGTACTAGTCTGTCAGCTTTGACAAATCATATGACGTGTCGGCCATTATGACATACTTTGACAGTTGCCAGATGTAGTGAATCACTTGTTAATAGCGATCACGGTGATCCTTAGCGTAAAAAATATCTTATTTCTTATATTTATATTTCTGTTTCAATTAGTGTTGTTCTTATCAGGCTTCCATAGTTGTGTAGGCAGACGATCGTACAATACAAGATATAGTTCGTTAAATTCTTAGCGAATAATTAACTGGGAACAATATCTAGGAGAATATAAAATTTAAATGTTTATGTTAGAAGGAATAAAAAAAATATGAAACAAGTGTAAAATAAAGATGATTAAAGCGTCAAGTTAACTAAATTGAAAACAATAAGAGCGGAGTAAACTACATCCGGTCAGTTCGCCTCCCTTGCTCAATGTTGTAAACGCAATAGCCGAACACAGACTTCGGCAGAAATTAGAGGGTCTAAGAGAAATGACGGAGGCTAAATGGATTAAGTCAACGTGAAGCTCTAGGTCAGGTGTTTGGAAGGGAACTACGGCATGCCCATGGTTAGGACTTGTGGTTGTAGCATGATCGGCCTACTGACAGATTTAGACGAAGTGCAGGGTGTGTAAGAGAAGCGGCGCTGATGGCTATTGCCCGGAAACAATAGGTTACCATCGTCATAAAGTGAATCTAATATCATATTGTCATAATGTAAATATCAAAGACTACTTCAGAAGTTTGCCGTTTTAGTGGCAGACGGTATTCTTAAAAGATTAAACAACTAAACGATATGTGTAATGCATGTTTCTGTTTTATTTATTAATAAAATTCATGTCTGTTTACAAAATAAACTCTATGTAAATATTCTGATGCGTTTTATTTGTTTTGTTTCTGTTATGATGTAAGGACAGGTAAATGTACTCGAACACTTCTGAAGCGGTGATTGTATTCATATGCAAGAAAAAAATCTGAGCATGTGACTGACTTCATTTATGGAAAATTGAATGTCAATTTCGTTAGTAGTGTCATATAAGGCAAAACATTGGCAAATACAAATATTGACAAATCATATGACGTGTCGGCCATTATGACATACCTTGACATCTGTCAAATTTAGTGAATCACTTGTTTACAGCGATCACAGTAATCCTTAGTGAAAACGTGTTTGCTGCGCAGGTAATGTTGCAGACAACAACGTGAATAGACAGCATATTCAGTCTCTTTTGCAATTAGGTCATGAAAACGAAAGTAATCGTCTGATTAGTTAAAATAGTGCAAAATTTACACCGACTACAATGGACAAATAGGAAAAGCTGTTTTATTTATTATGGCAATTATCATATATAATGATACTCGTGACATTGGAATGATAGGACCATAGACCTATGCTTAGCGCTCAGGACCCTAGCAGTGAGGTTCTTCGATGTGCCTACGCCTGCCGCGACAAGGGACCTCCTGAATGTGATATCCGGAAGACCCGTGATTGTTGAGCGTTTGGAGAAGGAGCAATTATTACCTATGTTTACCTCTTAGGTTTGACGGAGCCATGGCACAGGCTGGACTCATACTCACTACAGGCGAAATCACGAAAGTGATGATGACGTATATCTCTGCTATTCATGCACGACGACCTGTAGATTAGTATTTAAAACAAAAAAAATTCAGGCGTTTGATGCGAGTGGATATTTTTTTTTTATTTAGGTCAGAGTTCGATCCCTTTCTTTGTTTATAGTTGCGAGAAGTTTCGGATCAAAACAGAGTTAACCCAGTTCACGACCTCCCAGCGAATGTTCTACCACTGAGCTACCGAGACCGGTGTAAATATACACGTGAGTTGAACCTATCATGGCATTTTGAATCATGAAACCCTTTGTACCTGACTGTACATGTATATGATATTGTCCAGAAATATATAAAAAAAAAAAAATAGAAAATGAGGGTTCTAATTTCTGTGTTGTGTCCATTTCTTTCTTGTTCATGTGAATATTGAAAAAAAAATCTGTTCTAAAATAAAAATACTAATATTGGAGTATTTTCATGTATGTTTTTTGAACATTTTGAAATAATTTCATGTAAGATACACTGCCAGATAGGGATCTGATTGTTACGGAAGCATCACTGAACATTGCTGCAGAATTTTCGCATAATTTGAAGTCAGCGTTCTGTCCGAAAATGTGATAAATATAATAGGGTATGATTAAGGCGCAAATTACTTTAAATGAATGTGAAAAATGATCCCGTTAGAAAAACCACAGAATTGGACAGAAATAATTTATCTTTAATTTCATTTCGCTAGAAACGAATCTCAATTTCCTTTATTAACACAAGAAATAAGCCATTTTCTTCAAAAAAATGAAGGAAATGATTTCCTTTAGGCAGATAATTGTATAATTGACATTGTTTTCACTCTCTAGAAAGATTTGATTCTTTTATGGAAACATCAAAATTTTGGTCCTATTCACTTTTCATTGTGTTAATCAAATCCTCACAAATTAGAAGCCATTTACCAATGATCATGTTAGGAATGCAAATCAAATTAAGCATGCTGAAATGACAGCTCTCATTTCAGACAAATAATCTAGTTACTAATGTAAATTTCAGTATCTGATTTCACAAAACGTGGGATAACTTACAAGTGCTCTTTGTGGCATCATGCAGAATGTTTATTAAATAAAAATTGTGTCATATATATCGATTTTCTGTTGTGTCTGTATGTTTCTTTTTTTTTTTAAATTGACAATCTTTATCCGTAAGATATTTGTATTTTTACTTACAATATGCTGTATTTATCTTCAGTGCACGGTTGACATATACGCAACGATGATTACTGCAGTGATTTTGAAGCATTATTTCAGTGATAAACTCTTTTAAAAAAAATGGTTAGATGCCATTGATTTGGTTTATTGTAGAAAGTTTCATATTAAACCACATTCCCTCCGAATATATTATATACATGTCAAAGAAATCCAGGCGTTCGTAGAGCGCATGCGTTAAATAAAATCATTTCAGGATCAACGTCATTGTTCTAAACCAGGTACCTCACTTGATGCCCAACAATACACGTCACCAATGGCAATACGTCACTGTAGTGTTGGAATGTACTAGTCTGTCTGCACCTGTATTTTCAAAAGGAAATATGCAAGGAAACATTGCGTTATTGATTGAATTAATCAGTGACGTGCTGGCTATCGTGACATATTTTGACAGTCGTCAATTTCATGTTCAAACCAGTGAAGAACTTAGCATGAATATACAGGAAGATTCTATAAAATTCTTCTCAAGATTGTGTTCTCTCTGCTCCTACATGTTAATTTCCCCACAACTTACAATTGGATGTAAATTTCTCAGTACTGATACAATAGGATCATTGGACGAGGACTATGGTAATTAACATGGAATGTCACGTGTCTTCCAGTTTCTCCAATACATTGATATTTTATTTTCATATTTATTTCAAATATAAAATTAGAGTATTTGAAATATAGATTTAATGGATATCTTAGATTGTTGGATATTGAGATGAGTATATACAACAGAAAATATGACAATTCATGAATAACAGCTTTGCCGTTTTCCGTCATAGTTAATCACCTCATATCGTAGTTAATCACCTCATATCGTAAATAGTCACCTCATATAGTAGTTAATCACCTCACATCGTAGTTAATCACTTAATATCGTAGTTAGTCACCTCAAAACTTAATTAATCACCTCACATCGTAGTTAATCACACATCATGTTGTAGTTAATCACCTCACGACGTATTTGATCACCTCATATCATAGTCAATCACCTCACGTCGTAGTTAATCACCTCATTTCGTAGTTAATCACCTCGTAGTTAATCACCTCACATTGTAGTTAATCACCTCGCATCGTAGTTAATCACCTCACATTGTAGTTAATCACCTCACATTGTAGTTAATCACCTCACATCGTAGTTAATCACCTCACATTGTAGTTAATCACCTCACATTGTAGTTAATCACCTCACATTGTAGTTAATCACCTCACATTGTAGTTATTCACCTTGCATTGTAGTTAATCACCTCGCATCGTAGTTAATCACCTCACATGCCAACAAACTAAAACTAGATAATGATTCCTGTAAAAAAATAATATGAAAGTATACTAATGTAACACAGATTCTAGTTTACTTAAACCATTGGAATAGGGGGTGAGACTGCAATTATTTTAAAGAATTGCAAAGGTTTGGTATATGAACACACACACACACATACACACACGCGCGCGCAGGGTCCCTTTACTATATCGTCTCACAATGAATTGCCAGGGGAAAATAACCATCTTCTGTCGACGTGCACACAGCCACAGCCTCACAAGTAAAAAAAAAAACAACACCTTTGAATAGCCTCATTAATCGACATGAAATTTCTCCACGTCTTTCAATACATTGGTCCTTATGTACCTCTGGCTCAGCTGTCTCTGTTGAATCAGACGCGATCTGAATATATTACTAAATCAAATCAATGTAAAAATATTCCACGAGAGGTAACTCTTTTTCATTTTTCCTAAGTCACTTGTTTCCTTCTGGTACTAAGTGTTTGGAACACACACACACACACACACACACTCTCTCTCTCTCTCTCTCTCTCTCTCTCTCTCTCTCTCTCTCTCTCTCTCTCTCTCTCTCTCTCTCTCTCTCTCCCCCCCCCAACCAAACCTGTGAAGTAAGGACGTCTTCTCAATTTCTAGAAAAGAATACATACATACTTATTTTAAAGACAAAAAGGTACTATGTTAGGTATAGCTATAGGGACACTTATTAAAGTTTGTCTAATACTCTTTCAAATTAAATCAAAGTAATGATTTTGATATAAAATATTAGTAAGGACATGTTCTCACACCACTTGTCTTCACACCACTTGTCCTCACACCACTTGTCCTCACACCACATGTCCTCACACCACTTGTCCTCACACCACTTGTCCTCACACCACATGTCCTCACACCACATGTCCTCACACCACTTGTCCTCACACCACTTGTCCTCACACCACTTGTCCTCACACCACATGTCCTCACACCACTTGTCCTCACACCACTTTGTATCTACATTTTTTAACATGCTGTAGGTCACATTTATGAGGACGTACTTGTGAGGAGAGGATTTTTGTTTTCATAGTGCAGTTCTGTCCTCTCAACTTCAGTCAAATTGTAAAAAATTGTCCTAACTTTACACGATTTACCCATTCTCCTCTCTCTCTCTCTCTCTCTCTCTCTCTCTCTCTCTCTCTCTCTCTCTCTCTCTCGGCATCGTTTTTCAAAGTAGGAGGGAGAGGGAAGTCAAAAGGACAAGTTTACTTTTAAATTGTCTATAATTCTTGCCAATGATTGGGTAAACCAAACCTAATTTTTTTTCTCTTAAACTTCAAATCTTAAATCGTAGGGGAGGGGGTCGCGTTCGTCCTTCTCTCTTTGAATTTATCAGACATTCTTACCATTCATTACTACTGTAAAAAAAGTAGGGACTGAATATAACTAACTTTGCATGTTACAAAAATGGGAGGGGCAAGCACTTGCCCCATCATTCTACGTACATGTACCTACAGACTAGAACGACAGGGCAGGAATGTTCTCACTGAGTGACTTTAAAAAAAAGATTTTCATATATGATTCGTTTTTGTTTTTTTGTTGTTTTTTTTAAATCTTTTTTTATATGATTCGGCCCCGTGAGGATCGTTAGAATAGATCCTCAGTACCCCTTGCTTGTCGTAAGAGGCGACTAAATGGGGTGGTCCTTCGGATGAGACCGCAAAAACCGAGGTCCCGTGTCACAACAGGTGTGGCACGATAAAGATTCCTCCCTGCTCAAAGGCCCTGAGCGCCGAGCATAGGTCTAAATTGTGCAGCCCTTCACTGGCAATGCCGACGTCTTCATATGAGTGAAAAATTCTCCAGCGGGACGTAAAACAATATACAATCAATCAATCATATATGATTCGAAGATTAGAAAAGTCGTCTGTCAAACAATAATTTGAATTATCTCCCTTCGCTGGGCCAGTAAATGGTCAAGCATTGAATAGCCAAGTTTTCCTTCTTTACTCTTTCAAATGCAAGAGATTACAATTGTGAATTACAGCTAAATCATAAGTCTTTATACAACTGAGGGGGAAGATAACAAATGTCAAAGCTACAGATCAGAAAATATATTTGGTAGCCAAGGTGCTTAACTTGGCGACGTGTTGAATGGTCTAATACATGAAAATTATATAAAGTGCCTAATCTGTTATATGGTCAAAATAAAAAATAAATACATTAATGAATAAATTAATAAATTTCCGTTCAGAGACCACAAAGCTCCGTAAAGACTGACATTTGTCCTGATTCCTTCATCTTCGTTAGCCAAGCTCCAGAGCGAAACCCTTGGCTAGCGTAGAAGGATTCCTCCTGTCTTCAAATTTCACAAAATTACACAGGCAAGATACCAACAGTATGCCACTGTCAGAACACCTCAATTTCTCCTTATATCGCATGTAGGCATTACATATGAAATAAACAAATCAAACAATACTTCTAATTATAATACACAAATTACGATACACTCAGCAACTAGTGAATTTATTCTTCTGTGGTCTCCGTATGATATTGAGAACTATTTTGAACATAAATATATGTCCAGTCAAGAACTATTACTGCTTGGTTGTAGACTGGACTAAAACATTCTCTAGCAAGAGGTCTGGTGTGTTCACGAATTACAGTATCCCTGGTAACGTGATTGCAACCCAAGTGATTCGGGACGAACTTGTCGCTAGGTACTTTTCGTACTGTAGAAACAGCTCGCCGAATCTTAAATCGAAATCAATTAAGTACCAGTAGACGTAAAATCATCACAAGGATAACATATAAAGGTTTGGTAATAGTTAAACACTGCTGTCATTCATATCTAATAATAAATTTTGAAACCCTACCTGCATGCATATACCTGTACATGTAGTCAGATTCATCTTGTATCAATATCTCTCATGTGTTAAATAAATAAAACACCCCCATTGTGTTGTCCATTGTTGGCCTCATTTTGGTAAAAAAAATATGGCCAGACAAGATCTCACACTTCTGGATTTTGATGGTCTTATATCTGCGGATTGGATTTGGGATAATAAGTCATCAAAATCACTTTTACTGAGTTCAGTAAGGGTAAGATGCTCCTTATCGGATAAAGACAAAGGGTCATCAATGTCTATTCGCCTCTTTGATCCGCCTCTTTGAATCGCCTCTTCCCTCAGCTGTTCCACCAACAATCAACAGTGTATCAACTAAATAAAGTCTTTTACATCATTGTTAAAATATAGACAATTGTTTAGTCGCCTCTTACGACAAGCAAGGGGTACTGAGGATCTATTCTATAAACTCGGTTGGAGATGATTATCTCATAATTACGAAATCTTTTCTCGTAATTCCGAAATAGTTATCTCGTAATTACGAAATCTTTTCTTGTAATTATGAGATAATGGAATGCGAATTTATTTTTTTCCATATATGATACTAATAAGCGTTCGTATAGATGACCCCTCTTGATTCTGAGGTTACTTGACCCAAGGTTAAGGTCAATCTACTCTTGACGTACTAAGATATCTGTCCCTTTAATATCTTAGAACTCTTTCCATGACAGGCACACTGGTTCTACATATGGAGTAGATAACCCCCATTTGATTTTGAGGTCAAAAGGTTAAAGAGGTGTAACGAACAATATTGACCCGGGTTGAAAATTGACCCGGAGGTCGTTTTTCAACGTTGAATATGGAATCGGATATGCTTTTTCTCCATTGAAAACTTGGGACCAAAAGTCGTCAAATCTATACCCGAAGTCATTTTTCAGGGCCTATTATAGGCCTAAATTTTGCAGCCCTTCACCGGCAATGGTGACGTCTCCATATGAGTGAAAGATTCTCCAGCGGGACGTTAAACAATATAGAATCAATCAACAGCCTATCAATTTTTTGTAATCTATGATGACCTCAAAACGTTGTTGACCCAATTGAATATTAACTCCAACAACAGAGTTTTGAACTGTCTTTTAACTGGAAGTTGTTCAACGTGATTTATCTGTATCTGCTTTTTAAGATTTCAGTTTCATGCAAGATGTGTCTACTCCCCATCGTTTGAAAAAAAAAAACAACCCAAAAACAAAACAAGGTGACAGACTGGGTTTTATGCAGCAGTCAAGAATTGTTTTCCTTTTATCTCTCTGCAGAACTACGCGCCTACCACCAACAACTGAAAAAAGACAAAACATGCAGTCCTTGAAACTTCTCTGATTTAAACAACAACATAAAAAATATGCAGTTCTATTGAAATCAGAGAATGTTTTATTTCTTTCACACACACACACACACACACACACACACACACACACAGTCAGAGAGAGAGAGAGAGAGAGAGAGAGAGAGAGAGAGAGAGAGAGAGAGAGAGAGAGAGAGAGAGAGAATTTCTCGGGGGGGAAGGGAGGGTCGAAACTCTTAGAGATTTTGTGACAAAATATAAAACGAAAACAAAATACTTGTAAATCTAAAACAAAGGTGAAAACCAAAGAAACTCCTTACAGACAATCCCGTGATCCCCAAGGGGGTCCAATGCCATATATTGGCTACTTTATCATAAAAATTAAATAACGCTGAAAATCAGTGTTGTGTGTCCAAGTCAGAATTATTTTGGCCCCCCACCCCCAAAGAAAACAAAACAAACAAACAAACGGGAAAAATAAACACATCAAAACAAAACAAAACACTCGCAACAAACCAAGATAAAAGAAACAAAAACAAAACAGAAACTTTAGGTGCTTCAGAAACACCAGCCGATTTCCTCCATATAGAAAATTACAATGGATCTGTGTTACTTTGGTGGGTATTATTTCATTTACTATAGACTTTAGAACTCTTACCCCCCCCCCCCCCCCCCTTCCTGTGTGTGCTCCTCTACCTAACAAAATAAGCAAGTGTCACGGAGTGTTTGACTGTGTTTGGTGAACTGGGCAGTGAAAGTCCTAGAGAGATCACTTTCAGCTGTTATATATATATATATATATATATATATATATATATATATATATATAAACACCCGGTTTTCAAGATGGATATATAGTTACTAAAATTGTACATGACTGAGTATGCATGAAAATGTACATGGACCATACGTCAAATATTTCCCAAATACTGAAATTACTAATTTTAGGAATATAAAAACAAAACAAAACAAAGAAACCCCTTATAGCAAATATAAACAAACTTCTGAACTAAATAGTATACCGTGTAACCATGTATATTAATATTCTAACTTAGACATAATATTTTTAAATATAAAAATCACACAAAACGTTCCGATTACACGCCAAAAGATCACTATAAATAAATTACTTGCATATTCTACGGGTTCTTCGGATGATTCGAGACTTTCATCTTTAAAATGGTTCATGTTTTGTACAGACTGTCCATTTGAAATTTTAGATATTAATGTAAACATGCTAATCTAAAGAATAAATATGAATTAACTTTGAAGTTTTAATCGAATAAAGCATAGTTGTAATTTATATCAATTCATTAATGTGTGTTTTTATGTTGTTGAATTTAGCAGCGGCTTAATAATGAAAATATCACGGCGCGGGTCAATTTTCAACGGACTAGGGTATAATTCAACACCTTTGGTCTCAATAATGACCCCGGGTCATTTTCGACCCGGGTCAAAATTCTTCGTTAAACTGGTATGAACAGTTTTCTATTATCGATTGCAGTTTGTTTCATCCTTATGATGTATATTTAGTCGTTTTTCATACACTGAGAACCACGTGCTGTGTGCAGTCTTCTTTTATTCATAACAAGCTTACAATATCAACATTAGGTCGTACATGATGTAATTCGTAATCTTTAACATATTAATTATTATTGTTACACAGTGGACAGAATTTTATTTATTTATTTATTTTTTTTGTTTTTTGTTTTTGTTACAGAAATAAAGATCTTTTAAAAATAAGTGGATTAAAAATATTTTTACGCAGGCATTTGTATTTACATAAAATCCGGCAACCAATCTGTGTTTGTTAACACATTTGCGAATAGACAGGGAAGTACGTGCGGAGGTGGTAATGTCAACATTTCTAAGCATTCAACATTTCGATCTTTGCTGTTGATAAATCAAGTTAGGGAGCAAGCATGAAAGTGAAACAACAGAAAAAAAATTCCCTATAAAAGCTTTTTTCACCCAACCCGTCAACTTTGACACCACGTTGATAGTTGAGTCATGTGACATGTAAACGGTTAGTGCCTCATTTTGAAAATAATTTTTTTTTAGATGTTTCAAATACATCTTTGCGTCAGTTACTGAAAATGTAGGTTTGTTGCTATGCTATGTTTTACACGATCATATTATCAATTAAATATCTAACCAAGTTTCTGTACCCAAATCGTGTTCATGCTCCTAAGGGTCGAACTCAGTGGACCTAGTAAGATATTGTCTGCCCAATATATTGACCATCTTTTGCTTGACAGACATGGTACACTGGTATAGGTAAATGATCCCTATTAATTAGAAGGTCACAAGGCCAAAGGTCAAGGGTTATACTACTCTGGAGGTAAGAAAGTATTGTCCGCTCCACATCCTGAAAAACCTTTGCATGAAAAATATCAATCCTGTTGTATTGGTTTCCCCTAAAATTATATGACCTTGTCGATTTTGAGGTCACAAGACCACTAATGTACATAATAAGATATTGTCCGCTCAAAACCGTGAGAACCCTTACTTACATTCAATTAAGATAAGATACTCAGCACCCCTCAAAGAGAGTACATGACACTTAGTATTGTGGTGTTCTAACTGGTAGACAATATTTTTTACTATCATTATAGACATTCTGAATTTAATAATTTTCAATATTGCCACTTTTAGGGCATATATGTTTTTAAAACATTTTTTTCTTTCTTTCTTTCAGTTATGCTTAATTTGGTCGGGATCGAAATCCAGTTGGCGCGCATGTTCCCGGTGCGCATGCGTAATTTGTCCTTTTGCATTGAACTCCTGAAAACATGGCGACTCCGGCCAAAGTGGGCAAGCCAGAAGGGAAAAACAATCATGATAACGCAGACGAACAAGCTGGTGAGAGAACAATGAGTATGAGAGTCATTTTATGTTATAATTAACTTCCAATGAAAGCGATTTTCTTCATTATTGGGTAAAATCCATTGTCGTGCCATGCTACATCATATCGATGGTAAACCATGTGCGATTTCTCTTTTGTTGAGCCAAGATCAATCAGAAACTCATGCTTCTGGGTACACCAATACAAGCCACAAATTTACTAAGTATTGTGCCTTGTGCACATTTTATACGATTGCTCTTTAAAGGCAGGTTGTGGTCAGTAAATATACCTAATTTTGATGCATTTATGATCTCTCTTTGGCTCCAAAATTTCATGTTGTGTGACGTCATCTGAGTTCACTTCCGGTCTATATCATTACACTTCTGTAACTAAGTTAAATGATATTTAGAGCTAATGTCAAGTATCCATGAGCTTGTCCAACATTTCAGTGGTCTGTTATGAAAGATGGTGTCTATGACAGTACTGTGCAACATATATAGTTACGTTAGTTGAAGATATAATTGTAATACAACCATGGAAAAATTAAAGATATTCTTGTCAGTACGGTTAGTTAGAAATACATGCTTCTTATTGGTTGAAAAAATGTAAAAAGTGAGCCCAAAAAGTTTGTACAAAATCAAATTTAGGATAGATCATGCAAAGTTTGCCTCATTCTTTCCTGTGTTGATCTTCATGAAACCACTAAAAGGTCCATGAAATTCACAGAAACAACCCTCTCCCCCAAATCCCACCAGATTATAACCGAAAACACCAAATTAACTTTTTAAAAAAAAAAAAATACTGAAAACACCAGTGTATCAATAACAGAAATGACCTACAGGGTGTTACATCCATAAAAGAAATAATTTTAGTTAATGGACAATTTTAAAGTTTATTATTAAAATAAAAGTCACAAACTTTAGTCATAGTTTGTCTCTGAATCACAGAAAATGTTTATAATTTGTAAAGGAAATGACAAAGAAAGTAGGTCATGGGATATTTTCAATAAATGAATTGGGATTCCATTGCAATTTTCAGTTTTATTTTGATAAATTTTATCAGAGAGACAAGTATATTTGAACAGTAACAATGTATATTGAAACAGTAGCAAAGAATAATGCTTCAAATGTTGCATATTTTTAGAATGGACCTAATGTACAATATTTTGGCCCAATAAATTTCAGAATGGCCACACCATTATTTTATCATAGTGGGGTCATTGATAGGGCTGTGAATTCTTTATGACAAGGTAATTGGTCAACAAAGGTTATAATCTTGTGATCTTGACCTTGGAGTTTGACCTACTTTGGAAAACCTCTAACCTTGGTCAAAGGATCCTCAGTGTTAATACAAGTTGGTTTCCATTATTTTGATTTAGTGTAAAGTACCAATAGTGATCATGCAGAACGAGTTGTGGTGTAGGTGATGCAATGTATCATAGCATTGTATTTGAAGGGGGGGGGGGTAGCTGGAGAACTGATAATTCTCAAGCAAATCCAATTATTTACTGATTATATCATCTCCACCATCTGAACTGTATCAGTGTCTTTAGTCATCATATTCAACATGATAGTATATTTACTGCTTCTTGTTTATTCAAAATTATGCAATTCAATAAATAAATCATGCTAGCAATGAATTTATGGACAGAAATGTAAATTTTCAGAGGTTTTTTTTTTTTAAAATGACAAATGGACATAGTTGTGATTGACACTCCAATCTTCCACAGACCAATATTTTTTTGCACCTCCCAGAAATATCATTCACCAAGTGCTAGATATTATAGCAGAAACGTGGGTGGTAAATGTAAATTTATATAATTTTATAATAAGATCAATGGTGACGTCTCAATATGAGTGAACAATGCTCGACAGGATGTAAATCAATCAATCAATGTTTTGTACATGCATTATTTATTGAGTGTGGTTTATAAGTGGTGTATGGTGAATTTTAGATAAACTAAATGAGTAATGAAGAGAATGTATGTAGAAAAAAAATCATACATTAAATTCCACAATTTTTAACGCAGGCTTCTAACTTTTATCCATTATCTTAATGTAGCTTGAGGTTAAATATTTTGATTTGTAATTAGTGAATTTTGAATTGTATCATTTGAGATGTTTTACAGATAAAGAACAGCAAGAGGCAATAGAGCAGATAGATGAAGTTCAGAATGAAATCGACAGACTGAATGAACAGGCCAGTGAAGAAATTCTCAAAGTTGAACAAAAGTATAACAAGCTACGACAACCATACTACTCCAAAAGATCAGACCTAATAGCAAAAATACCAAATTTCTGGGTGACAGCCGTATCCTTTATAGTTTAAAAGAATCGCTCTCATTGGTCTACTTCTCTTCATCCACCATGTTATTAATGAAGAATTGTTAAGTCATATGAAATGTTTTGCCAATGTCGATGATTTTTTTAAAAAAAAAATTTGAAATGATTATTCTGTTCTTGCAGCAACTGCTAATTATTAGTGATTATTGCATCAGTTTCAGATCCACCTTTCATAAAAACCTTCAATTATTAGTGTGTAATAAATTTGGATATTACATCTTTGTTTTAACATATTGACAATTCAGTGGGGTTTTTTTTTGTTGTTGTTGAGGGTTTTTTTTGGTGTTTTTTTTTAAATCTGTAACATTTCTTTTTTAACTACACATTGGCAGAACATTTTAACCTTTTACTGAAACCCTATTGGAATTGAAACTTCACAGCTTCATTATAGTTCATAAATTTAGATTGTCAATTCAGATTTTCTTTTGTATTTGTTCATCATTGCTGAATACTGATCGGTAGGTTTCTCTCCCCTTATATAACTGGTACTGGTGTCCGATGCTATCCATTCCCACAATTTTGAGGCAAAATAATACCCAGTAATAACAAATAGATAAGACATTCTAATTCCAAGCTCTTGATTTGTATGAAACGTACAAGTTAACCAATTTCTTCACTTGTTCCTAAGTAGAAAGTAGAGGTAAATTTAAATTATACACATGTTTTTTAGCTGTGATCATTCTTATGTCTTATAAAAGCAAATACTGATATTAAAAAAAAAAAAGACAGGTAATAGCAGTAATGGAAGTTTTGGGATTGTGAATTATTGTCCTTAACTTGTACCATAGTTTGTAAATCATCCACAAATATCTGCATTATTAAATGAAGAAGATGAGGAGGCTTTACAGTTTCTCTCAAAAGTTGAAGTTCAGGAGTTTGAAGATATAAAATCTGGATACAAAATAAACTTTGTAAGTAGAATTGGGTTCTGCATGGTGATGGGTGCGCTATAGTAATCTGTCCATTTGTCAACACTTAGTATAGCACATGATAACTTCTTTGGAAAGATTTTTTTATTAGTGAGTAAACTACACTCTGTGGCAGGTGTGTGAAAATTCAGATTTTATATAGTCTTCAAAGCATCAGTATGTCAAGGTTTTTCTTCATATCATCAGTTGGGGGCAGAATTCAAGCATGTTAGAAAACTTAAGTTATTGTAATTTTTTCTTCTTCTTCTTTTAGTTGTTACATAATATTGTCAACATACCCCCACCTTTTCACTTCACATCATGTGCACCACAGGATTTTTTACTGATCCACTACGATAAGAGCAATTGTTTTATTTAAAAACTTGTTTAATTGAAGTCAAAATTATTCCAAAAAAGTGTTGTCCAGCTCTAGAATGGTATAAGGTCTGCTGGGGTAATAATGTATTGTGAAGCGCTTTGAGCAGCATTTACTGAAAAAGGTGCTATATAAAAACCAATCAGTGTCAAGGTTTACAATTCACTTGTTTTCATGGTTCAAATGAACTTCCATTCTTGCTACTGTCAGGAGAGCTTTCAGGGATATGATTTCCTGCTCTTCAGAGGAAATCTACCAATAGGCTCAATTTCAGAAAAAAAGTGAAACACTCTGGATTTGATCTGAAGTGACAGAAAATGTTTTTCCATATAGGGTGGGGTATTTTCCTCCCATTTTGAGCAATATTTGTCTGATTTCTGTGGAGTTTATTTACATCTACTAGTCCATACAAAATGTTAGTAGTCTGTATGAATAAACACAGTGAGTACAAAGTTCTTTTCATTTTTAAATGTATTTCTTTGAATTTGCTGGAGCCACGCAACATACAGCACATTGTATTCTATTCATAATAATAGTCATGCAATTCTCATCCCAACTCCCAAAAAATGGTGTTCTCTTTTTTATTGTCATATTTTCTTTCCTTTTCTGTTTTGGATGCCCCAATTTTAATTTTTAGAAAGGCAAACTCCCTTTTTATAAACTGCTACATGTGGATTGCTGTGTGATTATGAGCAAAAGTCTTGAACATTGTGTGTATCAACTGTCATTATCAATAAAGATACGGATTACTTTGATTGTATTTAGCTAGATTCTAAAGAAACATCAATTTCCAGATATTTACCAGCATGCAGTGACTAGCGAGCTGAAATTTTAACCAGTCTACTTATATTTATTTAACTTCAGTCAAGGCCCAGGGCAGCATAATTTTATTTTTCAGTTTTGAAAGTATTGTAAAATTCTTGATTTGTTCCATATGGAATGACTTGTAGTATGTTTCCTCTTTTTTTTCAGTATTTTGATAATAACCAATACTTTGAAAATGATGTTATATCAAAAGAATTTCACCTGAATGAAACTGGGGAACCATCATCAAAGTCCACACCCATTAAATGGAAGAATGGAAAGGTAATGATCCTTATGGTAGCAGATTGTTCCTTATTGTAGCTTGATACAAGTATGAATTGGTAGATTATGAAAATAGGCTTTTTGTCTGGAATAACTTGTAAGCAAAGTTCTGAACTAGTTTTAGTATTGCTAATTATAAATGTTATCGAAAAAATGCGTAATATGCACCTATATTCTTGTGATATTTTCTTAACATATTAGCTTACTTGAGCTGAAAAAAAGCCTGAAATTTTGAGTAAGTTTCTCAGATTTTAGTCTGTAAGCAATTGTTTTACATTTGCATGCCTAAAATTATCCTTTGGGGGGAGGGGGGGGGATTTAGGTTTGTTCAAATGAAGGATCATGATGATATGATTTAGAAAAGGGTGATATGTTTTAGAATCTCTGAATCAGAAAAAACAGAACTTGCATAACAGCTTCATTATAAGGTAAAGGCTGTTCAAACCATGAACCTTGGGACAAGCGTTCTTGTAGTTTTAAGTTTTTCACATGACCCTCATTCATAAGTTTTACATATGAAATGGGAAAATTCTTTAAAATTCTGGAATTACAAGGGTAGAATTTGTTGCATTGAAATGTTGTGTAGATTCAAGTTCTCACCATGGCCCTTGTGGTCAGAGGAAAGGTACACTGTGGCCATACCAGTTACAGTATTCTAGTAGTGAGAGTGCTTGCTTCGATCCTTGATCTTGGTGCTGTATCAAATCTTCACACTTCACCAAGCACCTGGTATTACAGCTGTGAAAGTCGCAGGTCTTTTGGATATGTCCTGTGTCATTTTAGTCATTGGCATGGTGAGGATTCTTCACTGCTAGGACCTAAAATCTGTCCTCATAAAACTAAGCAGTGATGTCTCTCTAAACTTGAGTTTTCAAATGAGGCAGAAAACAATTAGCAAACAAGTGAAATCTTCAACTTTTAATATTTTGCATGGAAAAATGAAATTGCTCACGTGAGCAATGTGGTCCACAGACCTCTTGTCAGTTTTTGTGAATATGAAGTATGGCATCCTATTTTTTCTCCATGTTTAGGACCTCACAAAAAAATCAAGCACACCAAGCAAAGGAGGGCGGAAACGAAATCATGAAGAACAGGAGTCTTTCTTCTGTTGGTTCACAGACCACGGGGACGCTGGGGCAGATGAATTGGGGGAGGTCATCAAAGATGACATCTGGCCAAATCCTCTACAGTACTATCTGGTAATGATGAAATATTAATAAGGAATGGATGAAAGGTTTTTTTGTTGTTAAAGAGAATTGTTGTTATTGTCACTTGTACAAAGAATTCATAATGAAGCATACATTTTTGTAGTAAAGTAATTTGATGTTTTACTTTGTAGGCATCAGAGATTGAGGAAGATGGAGGAGGTATGTATAAAATCTACAATTCAAATGTTGAAATGGATAGTAGAATGTAATTCCTGACAAGAATTTGTGAATTGCTGTACCCCTAGATGTGGTATTTTGACATAAAACCTTCACCCCAACTTGGAATAAAGCTTTGTCTTTGACCTTGTATAGTTCAAGATTTAAAATTAATGTTGTCGACAGACGAACAGACCAAGATGAATATGTTCTCTATCTTTGATTTACTGGACTAAATAATGCTGGCATTTGTCCATGTCATGTAATAGGGGTCTCCATGGCAACCAGATATTAGAATAAATGTATGGGAAACTGAAAACTATATGAAATGGACACCTCTCTTAAGCAGTCACTTTTATAACCAGTTCCTGTAGGTGACAAGTTTGACTATATATTTGTAGTGTAAGTATCAAAGTCCTTGTAAAATTGTTCATTTTTAATTGCTGTTAGTTTAATTAAAAATCTCCTTGTCTTCACTGCGAAATATACTATTATTTTAGATGAGTTAGACGAGGAAGGCATGATGGATGAAGAAGATGAGGAAGATTATGAAGGTGAAGAGGAGGCAAGTATTGACTGAGTGTCCGTCAAAATGTTTTTAATACACAGCAAATACAGAGAGATCCATTTTTATGATCACTGTAGATCAAAACATCTGAATTTGTTGGCTGTTGTATTGATGCTTTGGTGGATCAAGCTTACAAAGAGGCGAAGACTTTTGGAGTATTAATGTTGTGTTTTGCTTGTTTACAGGACGGTGAAGGAGAGGAAGATGGCGAAGATGATGGGGATGACGGGGAGGAGGAGGGATGAGCTGCCATGGAACCATAATTCATTGTTATCATTCTTTTATACCATGAGACAGTTGTTGACATGTCATCTTTACATATTCTCATGATTTTTCATTGTGCATTAAGTAGAAGATAGATGTCTTGGGTGTGTCATAACATTACCAGTCTGTTTGTAAATTCTTTTTTGATACAATTTGTTCATGTTCATTAAGGGATTTCTTTTAGTGTTGTGAATATAATTTACTGGAATATTTACAAGGCATTTTTAACGGAAAATGAAATTCAACTTATGCAGATAGGTGATTGTAATTGAACAAGTGCTTTGATAATTAGGAATTTACATTAAATGGTGTTGAAGACTGTTTGGACCATTCTCTTTGAATTCAAATTTACTTGTATATGTCTCAATTCATCTCTGGATCATTTCTCCATTGTGTGGGGGGTGTTGACCAAGACATGGCAGGATCAAACATGTTGTGCAGTCATAAGTCATGTCTTTTTCTGTTCAAATGTCAAGAACTTGCAAAATAAAATTTGCATGTATTTTTATTCCGAGTTTATCTAAGCTGTAATGAAAGATGCCTGCATTGAAGGAGCAGCTGCTTTATTGTGAAAATATTTTAAATTTCCTACTGGTTGCAAGCTGAATAGAGGAGGGGATCCACTGAGTTACAAATAAGTACTAGTAAGTATTGAACTATCAGTTGGTGAACCTGAGGTGGGGAGTACCATGCTTTACGGCGTGGAAGCTCTCGACAAATGGAGAGAATAATATAACATCAAAGTAAAGTAAACGAGAATTGGACGTGTTGTGGAGTAAGGACCTCTCTAACAGCGTGACTGTATTGTACACCCGCTCTTCATAGCTTGCAGGAGAGGTATTTCTTTACCCCAGTACCTTCTGACGTGATCTTTTATTTACCAAGACCTTGGACTTTAACCTACTTTATGAAAACTTTTAACCTTGGCTATATTCCCTGTAAGCTACATTGGTTTTGTTCCTCTTGTATAAAAAATAAAAATTTTAAAAAGTTGATGCTTGCTTTGAGGATACTTTTTAGCTCAACAGAGCTGAAAGCTGAAGTGAGCTTTTCTGATACCTGTCTGTAAACTTTTCATAATTTACTTTTTTCTCCACAATCACTGCCATTTTCAATTAAACTTGGCACAAATTATCCTTTGGGTGAAGGGGATTCAAGATTATTCAATTGAAGGGCAACACCCTTTTCCAAGTGAGGTATTGGTGAAAATGCACTGACAAATTTAAAATCTCCAGAACCAGTAGGCCAATTTCCATCAAACTTTGTACAATCATCCCTGGGTGAAGAGAATTGAAGTTCGTTCAGTTATAGGGCCATGTCATCTTTAAAGGGGAGATAATTGCAAAAATAGTGAGGGTCATTCAAAAGTCTGCTGAGGAACCACTGGGCAATAAAAGTTAAAATTTATATGGGAGCTTCTTGGACAGGTGTGTTAGATCATGGACCTGAGGGGTAGGGTGGGGTCACAATAGGGAATCAAAGATTTTTATATGGCTTGGAGGGGGGAGTTTGTTTTATATCCTGTCGAGAATTTTTCACTCGTATTGACCTGTAAGTGAAGCACCACAAATTTAGACTTATGCTTAGCGCCCAGGGCCGTAGCAGTGAGGGTTCTTTAACGTGCCACGCCTGTCGCGACACGGGACCTCCGATCTGAAAGACCTGTGATTCTCCCTTTTAATTGTTGAGCGTTTGGCAAAGGAGAAGTCGCAGCCTATTTTTACTTTCACATCTTTTGTTTGACGCGGCTATCATGGCATGAACAGAGCTCGAAACCACGATCTCCCAGTTACGAAGCGAACGCTCTAACTACTGAGTTCTCTCGACCGGTTGGGGGGGGGGGGGGGGTAACTTTGCCGTATTATGGAAAATATGTGTTCTGTTAGAAATCATTGTTAAACATTGTAGCAATATTTAGAAACGTGATAAAGCTGTCTACTTAAATTGGAGATTTAACCCCGGAAGTAGGGGTACTGAATTCCAGGGAAGAGGGAAACTAAAATAATGCTTAAGAAGAGAGGATACAGCTTCGGGGGGGGGGGCCGCCAATGAATAAGGGCGGATTTAAATGCTTCAAACTTCATCTTTCCTTCTATTGTGATAGTGAATGGGAATTGTATGCATCATAGAAAGATCATCAGTGGCGTAGCTAGCCGTGAAATGTACGCACAGTGGCAAATCCAGAATAGGCTGGGGCCGCTTTAAGGCCTCCAATGAGTCCAGGACAACGCCCTGGTGGGGGCCTAGAGGGCGAAGCCGCAGAAGTTCATGGGTTTTGAGGCTTTTTAGGTTACATTTATGGGTTGTTCTGGCTATAAAATCCTGCTTAATAGAATGAAATTTTTTTTATTGTCGAATCGATGTGTACGCCTGGGGGTTTTGGCGTCAATGGCAGCTACGCCACTGATCAAGAAGGTGTGCACAAAAAAAAAAAAAAAAACCAACTCCAGAATGAGGCTCAGATGCAAATATGTGACTTCCTGACAGGTGTGTTTGGGCTGGGGTACTCGGGTGAAGTTTGGCTATCTCAGTAGCTATTGGAGTGAAAGTTTATATTGATGGATTACAGGTCAAGTTTGAGTTTAGTTGACCTATTTTTAAAAGAGGAGGTATTTATATTCCTGACACAAAGGGTCCTAAGTTTGTCCGACTAAATCGTCGATAGATTTATTGTTACATATGCTGAGGTAATACCCTTTATCTAGGTTTTAACTTTTTGTGAGTGATTTTGAAAGTCGTTTTTCTTGTACATGAAATTTGACCAACAACTCCGGGCATAGTTTTCTTTTTAATCTCTCATTAACCTAAAAAGAACAGTTTGAAAAACAATAAAAGATAATAGAAATGATAGATGACCAAAAAGTAAGGAGAGGGATCCCCCGCTCTCTCTCTCTCTCTCTCTCTCTCTCTCTCTCTCTCTCTCTCTCAGTAGTAATATAATAAAAATATCGCGCCGATTGAATGTACTCAATTAGGTTTCCTGATGAAAAACTGAAACTAGTTGATAGTATTAAGACGGCGTTGTGATATTTTAATCTCAGCCCAGGAATTTGAAGGGAGATTAAAATCACGGAACTTTATTTGATAAAGTAAATCACATCACAGGCTAAGTCAAGAAAGTTGATATTTTACTCCAACTTTATGAAAATGCTTAAAAGACTTTGAAAAGTGTGGAAAAAATAGGAACTGCCCAATGAATGGACTTGGCCCAAAGACACATGAAGTGTGGATAGTGTGGATTGACTTTCCCCACCCGATGAAAAAATTAAAAATATTTATCTGAAAGATGTGATTTCCCTGCGATCGCGTTCATAAGTCGTTCTGCATAGTCAGATTTTACTTTTTATAAGATATTGAGATCCACCTGTAGGATGTATATCACAAGTGGTTATTCCAAAAGCATGCAGAAAAAGAAGGCAAACGACGGGGAAAATCACAAATATTGGATAGCTCTCTCTCTCTCTCTCTCTCTCTCTCTCTGTCTCTGTGTGTGTGTGTGTGTGTGTAAAGCAACATTCTTTGTCATAAAAAAAGTACAGTCTTGTATTCCAGAGTATTTCAAGTTCAAGTCTACACCTAGTATTTCCTACAAATATACTTCCAGTATTGCATCCAAACTTTTTATTTGTTATAGAAATTACGAGATTGAATACTGTTAGTTATCTTCACGTATATATGTATATATATATATATATATATATATATATATATATATATATATATAGTATCAAACGTGGATCTAGATGGGAGTCGGGTCTAGACCCTTCTCCCCCGGAATTTCCAACTGAAAGAAAATATTGTCATCTTTCACCCTAGCATCGTGTTTAATATTGCACTATCAACTCATTCGCTCACTGGGGACGATTTCAAAATTCAAGGTCATAATATATGAAAATTACCGTACCGCAATTTTGGGTGCAGATTTCGCATAGTCTACTATCTGTAAAAACGTGGAAATTCCGGAGGCTTTCGGAGGAAAACCAGACCCCCAGATCCCCGGCCTTTTGGAACCCCCCCCCCCCCCCCCCCACCTCAATGGAAAAAAGCTGGATCCGCGCCTGTTATTATATTTTCATTTGACAGATGGTTAGGGAGGGGATGACGTAAGATCTACGCTTGCACGCCTTGGATTTTGCCTTCTTTGTTTCTCTTTATAGAGACCCATCAAGGATTGGAAGAGGTTTGAACAACCCGAAGAGCTTGGGTGGTTGATTATATGTTGTTTAACTTCCCGCACGAGAATCTTTCACTCATACGGAGACGTCACCATTGCCGGTGAAGGGCTGCAGAATTTTGGCCTTTGCTCGACGCGTAAATAGCCCTTGAGCAGGGAGGGATCTCTGTCGTCCCACGCATGCTGTGACACGGGGCCTCCGTTTTTGCGGTCTCATCCGAAGGGCCACCCCCATTTAGTCGTCTCTTACGACAAGCAAGGGGTACTGAAGACCTATTGTAATCCGGATCTCCGTGGGATTTGAGAGCTTGGAAATAACGATAAGTACTGCGGCCTCTTGCCACTGTCTCTTCATCCATTAACATAAACTTAGCCATGCTAGCAGTCGACTGAGACTAGTTTTAAAATTTCAATCAGGGGAAGTTCCCTGTTTTAAGTAACATTGCGCTAGAGTTAACAAACATTTCAGCAGAACTCCATTTGAAGAGAATGCTTTATTTTGTGATGGTCAGCACGGCCAAGTCGTCTCGGACTCCATATACGACAACGAATAAAGTTGATTTTTGTCAGTTAAATAATTAAATCAATAATAAATTAATAATAATAATAAAACAAAAAAAAAAAAAACAAAAAAAAAAAACCCCCCAGACAAACAAACTTTTCCGGAAATATATGTTCCATTATTACTCTACTGGGCTTACAATTGAAAATGGCAGACGACGACGAGCTTGGGATTTCTGATGATGATTACGATGAATTAGATGAGCTTTTCCATTTAGCCACAACTTTCGTGCGTTCTTCCAGTGGCAGTTTTAACCAGGAACAGCTACTTTACTTGTATTCGCGGTTTAAACAGGTATATTGTATCGTTCTTTCCCGCGAAAACAGTCATGCTTTTCATCTCGAGTTTCCTCATACATTCGTGTAATTACTTTGATGTGCAGTATTTATGTGAACAATCTCGAAATGCTGTTGTCAATATTTTATTGTCTAATTTGGCGTCATTACAAACCTTTATTGAGCCGACGTTCAAGCCTTTAAGCGGGTAAATAGTACTATTGTTTTCAGAGAAATTTAGTATCAATTCTTAGACATTGGGATGAAATATTTGGACTGTGGGTATGATATGTTTAGGTTTAAGATTCATAAAACCAAGGCGAATATCACAGAGAGTAATGTGACAGCATATGCTGGAATTGAAAAAAATGAATAGTATAGTGCTCTGCTCTTATAAGGGCTGGCCACTTCTCAAAAGAGAATATTCGGTGCTGGCGTCAGTCAAACTGTCGCAATTCTTTCTATAAAGAGAGTATTCACAACCAAGCTGAATCTCACAGACATTAGTAGTATATGTGTATTATTTTGCTGAAGTTGTAGGTCACTTGTAAGCAAATCAATGGCAATAGCTATGGGAATTTTTGGGGAAGAAGTCCCAACATTTGCGTAACTTGTTATTGATCACCAAATACTGAGATCAGTTGGAGACAACTTGTATTGATTTTGTTCAGTTATTGCTCCTATCAATATTGATTGAGGTGACAGGTGGTGGATATATAGTATGTACATTTATTTATTCAAGATGTTACTTTTGAAAACAAAAAAAAAAAAACCCCTGTGGTTTTTTAGTCATTATTGGAGTTATGACAGACACCAGCATTGTAAGAAAATTAAATGATATGCATATAAGCTTGTTATGTGAATTTTCCTATAATGTTGGCAAATGTCTCTCTCTCTCTCTCTCTCTCTCTCTCTCTCTCTCTCTCTCTCTCTCTCTCTCTCTCCACAGTACTGTTAACAAAACTGCACAAACAAATATTTTAGATCAAGAAAATTGATGCCTGGTCGTTCTTTGCAATATTTCGACCCAGACATTGGTTTTTGCATCATTCTAAGTAGATTCTACTACCCATCATTGAAATATAAAATTGAAACTCTAAAAACATTTTTAAAGTTGATCAGGAAAATATGTATTAAATATAAATATTTTACTGTCCTGGCATTTTAGTAGACATCTAGAATAATGATGTAGTACTAAAGCCAAAGAAATATGTTGAAACTGTTGCAGTTAGGATTATATTCTCAAAATTAGTGCAGGGTTGTTTTGTCATAAATTCATTTTTTCTCATTGTTTGATGTGCACTGGGATCTGATTTATTGCTATTACACAAAATAAGAGCAGGTCAATGGTCTGATTTTAATTAGATTGTTCTCAAAAGTGTCAAATAGTTGATTAAGGTTGGTGAGGCAGCACTATCCATATTGATATCAATATATCATCATTATCATTAAAAGTCTTACTGTCATTGACTCCTACAAATTTAGAATAACTTGACCACACATTTGTGGCTAGAAAGAAATCTGAATAGTTTTCTTTTAATTTATTTTCATTTTTTGTAACACACAGGCAAATGATGGACCCTGTAATGTTCCAAAACCAGGAATGTTTGACTTCCAAGGAAAGAAAAAATGGTAAATTTTATGTAAATATGTTGTTTTGATAATCTTGTAATGTCGAACTAAACTAGTTATTCCAAAAAACCTCTGGTTAATAGTGTAAAACATACTCGTCATTTATAGCAACATCCTGTGTAATAACATAAATTTTTTTTTATTAGTGATGACAAGTTACTGTAGTAATTATATATATATATATATATATATATATATATATATATATATATATATATATATTAAAAGAACAAAGGAATTCATCTGGGGTGTATTTATGTATGCAGTTACTTTTGAGTGTTGTATATTACTGAACTTTCAGTGATTCTGTCAGTGCCTGAGTGAACAATTATAACATCTTTTATTACTTTTATTACTTTTGTTTAAAAACTTTGATCCATCAATTTTCAATGATAATCAACTGTCATGTTCATTGTTTCCTATTCTTTCTCCAGAACCAGTGGGCAAATTTCTTAAACCATTCTTTTGTTTACGAAAGAGGATTTGGGTTTGTTCCAGTGAAGGGACTTATCCATTTTCTTGGATAGATCATTAAAAATTGACTGTGTAAAACATAACAGCTCAAATCCAATAGGATTTTAATTTTTTTTTATCTCTGTTACTTTACACTTACTAAAATTTCAATTTTTATAATAATGTTCCAATTTTCCGGGAAGAGACCACCAACCTTCCGAAAGTAAACTGGCAAACTTTCTCACATATATCGGCGTGAGCGAAAATCAAACTCTTGCCGACTAGAGGTGAGAAGCCTTGTGATTTTGAGCGCGACGCTCTAACCACTCGGCCACGGGTGAAAGGAAGGGATGTACAGTCATTTTGATTTTTAGCCTATATATATTCTAGCTCCTGCACGTGTGAAAATATTAAGTATATTTAACTTTGCTGTAATTTGAGAATAAAACAATTTTGTATGTACAGCAAATGCCACATCCACCTTCTCTGTGCAGTTGCCTTGGCAAGCCGATGCTGTAGTCTGTAGGTGACACTGACACTTTTAAGTTTCTCACATTTTTATAGTTGGAGTTATAATTTAATTTTTTTTTTTTTTATTTTTTTTTTTTTTGAATATTAAAATGTCCAATGTTAATTTGTCTTGTTTTATCATGTGATTTGCCATACCTTGTAAAGCGCTTTAGAGTTTCTTTTAAGATAAAGCGCTATATAAATGTTATTATTATTATTATAAAAGACTGGAATACAGAATAACAAAGTGTGTTAAGCTAAGCAATGTCTAACGCTAAAATTGTCACGAGTATCTTCTCACACACTCTCTTTCAATAAGTCATGGTTCAAGACAATAGGCAAAAATATGAATATTGCGTATTCTTTATCCAAAAAGAAAATATTGCTACATAACATCGATAAACTAGTATGTCTAATTGTTAGAATGACTACAGTATTGATATAGTTTTGAAATTGATTATAAATACTTTATACAGAGTTTTTTTCCTTATACTCTTGCTAGCAATTTTACTGTTTTAAATTCACCCTGACACACTTGTGTTAAAAGAGGAGTAAGAGAAAAAATGGTTTCTCCCACTGACACTGAGAGTTAAAGGGGCAAAATTGAAATGGGGGTGGGGGGGGTTGAATATTTCCTTGTATATAGTAGTTGACTGTGACATGTGATTTGAAATTGTTAGAGAATTCTATTCATTACTTGTCTTTAAGGGAAGCATGGAAAAACTTGGAAAACAAGTCAAAAGAGGAGGCAAAGAGAGAGTACATATCGAAAGTAATGATGGTAATGCCAGACTGGAATACGGTAGGACCTGAAGATTTTGTTTTCAATCTGCTAACTAAGACTTTTAGTACTTGTGTGTTTGACCAGAGTTTCCAAGAGTCTGATAGCCATAGCTAGATTTAATAGTAATGTGTAATGGATTTAAAAAAAAAAATGATAATGACATGTATGTAAGTACATGTATTTTAGTTTACATGCATCTAATATAATGGTTTCATTATTCTGTTTTGTGACCAGAAACAGCAGGATAGGTGGGTGGGTGTCAGCACAATGTCCAATACAGACACGGTCATAGCAGATGAGAAGAAGACAGCATTTGATTGGTGCAAAGATGGCAACACATCTCATCTTGTTCAATATCTGAAAAACACTAAAACGGATGTCAATATTCAAGATGAAAATGTACAGTTATCAGAATATTCAGTGTATATCACTTTAAAGTAGTACATAATTTTTAATAAGATGAAAATGTACATATACAGTCATCGGAATATTCAGTGTATATCACTTTACGTTAGTACATAATTTTTTTAGACAAGTTAAAATAATGAATTGTTTTTCTTTCCTAGGGTATGACTCTCCTTCACTGGACCTGTGACAGAGGAAATCTTGAAATGTTAGATGCCCTTCTTGATCTTGGAGTCGATCCAAATATACAGGTTGAAACTAAATTGCATATTTTCTCTCTTATCCTCTTTACATGTATTTCAATGTTTGTACATGAGAATATATTTTCTCTTTAGAATTTTGCATCCTTCATTTGACCAAGTCAGTCATGCAATAATACAAGTCGTTACCTAACTACCATTTGTGTTTTAGGACAATGATGGACAAAGTGCTCTGCATTATGGTAAGTGGCACGGCTAAGACTTGTACCATTGTATTCCAAAATATTTTTATAGTATTTTCAACTTTGATCAGGATAGTTCAACTTACTGAAAAGTAGTTTAAAACTGATGTACCTATGTTATTTAAGAAATAAACATTGTTTTTAAGTGCCATAGTATGGCCTTAACAATAAATGTTACATTTTAGCATATTTCATTTTGTCTTTTAAGAGTATTATGAAAAATATGCCAGAAGTGTAATTGCAGTTCATAATGCCATATAGCTAACTGAAAAAAAACCCCAACAAAACATTGTTTACTACTGATTTTTGTGATGAAAAAAACAAAAACAAAAAAAATTGAGCTTGAATTTAAAATTGTGTTTCATTAAACCTTTAATCTAAGCAAGGTTATGTCATTATTTTTTAAAAGAATATTGAACTTACCATAGTTTCAATGTATCTCTATGTTATATACTTTTATTTAAAAAATCCATCAAAGCATACAAATTTAACCCCCAAAAAATGACTATTTTGTTTCACTCAGATCGCGCTCGCAACAAATGTGGCATCACACATTGTTTATGTGTAACTTTCAAGTTAGTGATGGAAAATATAAAAACAGAAAATTTAACCCATTAATGTTATATATTCAAAATTATTTTCAGCAAATTTAGCTTGAATATGAAAATTATTTTAGAGTGATATGATAATCTACCATTTTTAGCTCACTTGAGCTGAAAGTTCTAAAGTTATTTCAGTGTTTTCAAACCAAGTAGGGTTTAAAATTTTCTTGTTTATGCCAGAATCTGATCTTGATTAATAGAGATAACTTTGGTATTGGCAGTTCAGTTCTCTTTACACTTTAAAATTATTTTCCATTCTAACCCAATTTATATCACTGTCTGGTAAAAATCCATTAATTTCCATAAATATGATACATGTATCTACATATATAATTTTCAGTAATTTTATTTACATCAGTCTCGCATATAAAAAAAAAAAAAACTTTGCTCAGAGCAGATTTACATGCCTCATTGCATGACTTGCTTTCCAATCTCTGTTGTTGTTTGTATCTTGTAATTACATATTGTCATACATTTATTGCATAAATATTTTTTTCAGTCTGACTAAAGCCAGCCCCAACTGACTCACTTTGTTTTAGAATGAAGTGAATCAGTAGGGGCTGGTTTAATCAGACTGAATATTTTTTAAACTAAGTATGTCATCAGAACTTTTTAAAAAATGTCCAATGTATCATAGAAAACATGACAGAAAGTTCAAAACAAATTCTCAATTTATTCTGAATCAGCAGCTAGTGTCTGAAGCTGTGTATTGACTGTTTACTCTTGTTGAAGCTGTGAGCTGTGAGCACCAGGACATAGTGGCCAGAATGCTGAAGACCAGAATGAATCTCAGACTGAAGGATCTTGATGGCCTGACAGTTTTAGACATTGACACAAACCCAGAGATCAAACAGATGTTGGAAAAAAATGTAACATAACAGAAAATGGAAGCGTTGTCTTTGTGTCAGAATTTTAATTTAACTACATTCTGGTGTACTAGTGAGTTAGAATGGATGCCCGACATCCAACATTTGAGGAATATAGTTGGATGTGTTTCATTAATGATAAGATGTTCTAATCTTTTATATCCAGCAATGATAGAAAAGTAGTTTTTGATGCAAGTATACATTTAAGTAATTTTACTCTAACAGTTGTTTCATAGGATGTTTCTTTTTTAATGTTCGATATTTTAATGAATCATATAAGAGTAAGAAGCACAGGTATTGCTTCACTGTACTAGTGTTTTAGATTCATAGCTCATCAAATGATTCAGTATGAGCATGAAAGACTATTAAGTTTTCATGTATTATTATTTTTATATATATATATATATATATATATATATATATATATATATATATATATGTGTGTGTGTGTGTGTGTGTGTGTGTAATCCTAGTTGACCATCATTTATCATGAACCAATTCCTGTGGTTTGAAACAGCTGGATAAATTCAAACTTTGATGAAATAATTTATGACTCTTTTCTGCTATATTTATCATTACCTTGTTAGTTTTTGTTTGAAAACATCACTTTTTATTCATATGTATATATGTAATATTGTAGGTTTATGTTAATAATGTATTTCAAAAAAAGTATAGTGGATGTACTCAAAATTTGTATTTTGTACGACTTTAGCTATAAAAACACATTTTACTGTAATAATTAATAAAATTCACTTCAATGAAATTTTTTCTAATTGTAAATCTTTATACATAAAAGTAACAATTTTTACTTTAAAACTATGCAACTTTCCAATTTGAATAACTGTATGTTGTTTACCAGACCTTCAGTAATAGAGTTGCTGCATTGCTGACCAACATGAAATAGATTGTTTGTATAATGTGTGTTGTCTATGATGCTTTAATAAAATCCAGTAACATTTGCCATACAGAAGGACAGTTGGGATATTTGTGATGTAGTGATCATGCTTCTGGCCAGATAGATCAGTTTGTAGAGCACATAACGAGATTTAGAAGGCCTAACGATTGTTGATTGATTGTTTATGCCACACTCAACAAATTTTCAGTTATCTGGTGGCATCCAGTTTTTATTGGTGGAAGAGAGAACCCAGATACAATGTACTCGGGAAGAGATCACCGACCTTCTGAAAGTAAACTGGCAAACTTTCTCACATATATCGGTGCGAGATTCGAACCTGCACCGACTAGAGGCGAGAGGCCTTGTGATTTTGAGTGCAATGCTCTAACCACTCGGCCATGAGCACATAACAAGATTTAGAAGGCCTGTGTTTGTAATATGGTCTTTTCTGTAAGCATTATTTTACCTCTGCTGCATCCGTAGACCAACCAGCAAGAGGCCTGCTAATGGATTAGATCAGTAGTGGTCAATTAGAGTGTTCTGTTGAATTTTCTCATTACCTTAACAATAACAGGTTGATTAGAGTGTGACACAGTTTTCAATGAGGTACTTCTGTGTTACATAGTTCAAGATGAATGGAAAGCAGTCTTATGATGAATAGAATAAAGTATGGAAATATTGATTTTATATAGCAATAATTTTGGCTATTCTAAATTAAATTCTTACCTTAAACAGTGTTGAAGATATTGCTTGGATTAACTTGTCTTAAAGTACGTTAAAATCGAAGGTCAAGATTACAAGGTCAAAAACGTTGGTACCACAAGAAAGGTCAAAATATGAAGGCTGTATCACTCGCTATTTAAAGTTCAATGTTCAAGTGTCATTTAAAGATTTCAAATTTAGGTCAAATTCCAAAGTGCAGGTCATCAAGCCAAACATCATGGCATCAAATGAAATTTCTTGCCTTAAGGAATCTGAAAATATGAAGCCCTTCTTTAAATAGTTCAGGAGATATTGCCAAGGTTACGTTTTCTTAAAAGTAGGTCACACTCCAGGAAAGTATGTCGATGTAACTCTCTTTCAGGCTTTGTTTAGATCTTAGGAAGACAAGTCCACTTTGGTTTTATAACTTTTATTTAAGAAAGTACATGTACAGAGTTTTTCTTCTATAGGAGCTTACCAACAGCTCTCTTACTCAACAATTAATCTAACCTCTCTCTAAAGCACAAAATACATGAGTTTATATATTATTTTCCAAGGACAAACAATTCTGATTAACTCTGTTTATCTTCGACAAACATAAGTAAACAAATTACGTTTGCATTCTGATATTCTTGTATAAGCAGACAATACAGGGCCAGAGCAATAGAACTGTCCATCCTGGTGCTGGACATGCAGGTGCAGAGGCTGCAAAATGTGACTGTTGCTGACAAATTGTTAACAAAGTCATAGTTTCTATCTACTGCATCACCTCACATCAAGTTATAAATATGACCGTTGCTTACAACTCGATTACAAAGTAAGAGTTTCAACTTTCCGCATCTCCTCGCATATAGATAGAATTGCCAAACAACATCAAAACAAGCAATTGTACAATAACATAATGGTTAATTTGAATAACCGAAACAAGTAATTGTACAACAGCATAACGTTTAATAAGAAATAACCAAAACAAGTAATTGTACAATAACATAACGGTTAATTAGAAATAACCAAAACAAGCAATTGTACAATAACATAATGGTTAATTAGAAATACCAATGAAAGAATTGAAAATTACGAAGAGTTTCAACTTTCCGCATCCCTTCACATAGCATTATCAAAATAACAGCAAACTAATCAATGCACAGTAATATAACCAATAATTGAAAAAAACCAACATTGCCATCCGGTTACAGTTTGAAATGTGAGAGCCCTAACTATTACTCGCCATTCAATAGTTATGAGCAAGTTTCAGACAAGACAAAAACAATATGCACCCCTCCCCCTCTGACTTTAGCCATGGGGCATAAAAAAAAAACCTTTGAATTGACACAACTTAAGATATCGCATTTTCATATGATTTAGTGTGGCCCAGCTATAATTTCCTGAATATTCCCATATAAAATTTGATATCCTATTGTGGTCCCACCCTACTCCTGAATTAAACAAACTTGCACTACTTGAAGATGCTTGCATATTGATAAGAGTAATCATGGTCCTGCAGCTGTTCCTGAGATGAAGATTTTTAAAAAAAAAAATGTTTCCCCTATATATTCCCATTTGAACTTGAATCCCTTATTGTGGTCCCAACCTACCTCTGGGAAACACAGCTTAAACAGACTTGAATCTACACTAGCTGGAGATTCCTGCAGTATAAGTAATCGTGGCCCAGCTGTTACTGATTTTATAAGAGTTTGGTCAGCGTCCACCAACAGTTGGACATTTTAACTTCTCGATCACTACATGTACCATTCCAGTTCTTTTCAAATTTGGTATGAAGCATCTTTGGGACAAGGGGGGGGGGGGGGGGGGGGGGGGGGCATAAATTGTAAATTTCAGTGCTTTTGCTCCCCTCAAGTCTTGGGAACAGGGCAAAATCTGTCAAAAATTTACCAAGTTTTAAAAAAAAAATCTTCTCAGTAACCACATATTGTAAATTTTGGTAGAGGCCTTCCTGCTCTACATGACTAAACTGCATTTGGTTTTTCTTACATTGCCTATCATTTGAAAGACTTCAAGTTTCCTTACTGTGTAAAAAACTAAATGCATATTTAGGAAAAGCAGAAAAGGATGTACCAATATTATGAATTTCTTAACTTCAGGGTTTTCACTCTAGGACAGGTCCAAATTGCTTTTATCATGTAAACATTACAAATATTATACAAGTTTTTCATCGATATACACATTTTTGGGTGAATTTATGTTTTAAGAACACATCTTGTTTCATATTACTGCTAAATATTAGAATTTAGCTTAGATAAAAACATGGAGTTTTTTCTTAATTTCATATCTCTTGGGGCTAGTGATTGATACTTCAACTATATTCAGATTACTGATACGACTGTGGGCCTCTTAAAGATTTTCCCTATATATTCTCATGCAAATACTTTTATTCCCCATTGTGGCCCCACCCTACCCCCAGGGACCACAATTTGAATCTGCACTACCCAGGGATGCTTGCATACCAGTACACTAGTATTCATGACCCTGTTGTTATGGGCAAGATTTTACTTTATATTCCCATGCAAAACTTTGATTGGGGGTGCTTGTGCACTCATACAAGTAATGGCCTTGTTCTGAAGATTTTTCCTATTTATCTCCCATGTAACTCACCCCCACGAAAGGGACCACAATTTGATCAAACTTAAATCCACACATCAGGAACCTTTGGTGTAAATTTCAACTCAAATTTTTAAATGACCCCCACCTTATTTTCCCCCTTTCCTTGTTGCCCCTTTGGAGAGAGCATGGCCCTTCATTTAAACATACTTAAATCCTCTTTACCAAAATGATGATTTGTGCCAAATTTGGTTGAAATTGGCTCAGTGGTTCTTGAGAAAGTTCTTAAATGCCACAAAATTTTTACTAATTCTTAATCATCTCCACTTCAAAAAGACTGCTGCACTTCATTTGAACAAACTTGAATCCTCTTCACCTAAGCATGGTTTGTGGCAAGTTAGGCCCTGTCGTTCTGGAGAAGTAAAAAATGTTGAAGTTTATAGACAGATGCTGGACAAAAAGTGATCAGAATAGCTCACTTGCTAAAATGAACTAAAAAACGTGCAACCGCATATTGTATCGCACTGTAGAGTATTTTAACTTTGTAAGCGTAAAAGATAGCTGAATAGCAGTCTCTTGCATTATTTAATAATAAAATACCTATTGCATGCTTTGCAACGTTACTGCACAAGGATCTATAAAAAAGAAGGGGAAAAAAATATGTTCAGAAAATAAAGCTTTATTTAACATTGACTACAGATAACATTGCTGCCCAGTGAAGATCAAATATGAAGCAAAAGACGAGTATATAACTAACCAACATGCATGTTCATCTTTCAATGTAGTCATGACCACTAAAACCATTGCACTACAATGCTCACACTCACACAAGTTTTGCTTCAACTTCAACAAGTCATGATTGGACTAACTTGAATTTGGGATGATGCTTAATACCTTTAATAATTTCACAATCATTTAGGAATGGATTTTATATATATATTTTTTTGTAAATATTTTTTTTTAACATTAAATCCATCTTGCTCTGTGGGACCTTTGCTTGGAAGAAGTTATATTTAAAAATCATAGTCTTGGTCTTGAGAAAAATATTTAGAAAGATTTCCTAGATGAAAAAGGTGAATATAATGAACAGTGATCAATCTCATCTGATTAAATCCTATAGTGAACACAAAATTAAGAGCAGGGCAAACATGAATCTCTAGAGGCAAGATCAAGTGTCTTGGAGGAGTAAGCATCCTTTGTTGAATGGTCACACCCACTGTGCACTTGTACTTTGCAAGACTAAGTTGAAGTCACACTATGCATGTGAAGTGTGAATACATTTTGCTGACTCCTTGCTTAGAGTATTTACTTCTACAGTAAAAACTACTGTGAAACAGAAAGTAGAAAAACAAGCAATTTATGTTAATGCAACATTTCAAGGCTTTTGGAAGTTTCCCCAGGAACTAATTGTTACATGTACTGCTGCCCTGCTTAACATCGTCGATTTCTAACCAGGTAAATTAATTTACACCCATCATACAAGACAACACTGACCAACAAAATGGAATACATTTTGACATGATTCACACTTGTCTGCTGATGACTACGTACAGTTTCAAATGGAGACAGAATTAAGTGATTGAGATTTCCAGGTATTTAATAACAACACCCAATAAAATCTGAATTTTTCTCTTCGAGATTTTTTTGGAGATCTGCCTTTGTGACACTCGTAACCTTTTCAATAAATCATAAGAATGAATACGGGGGATATCTAAGTTTTTTTCTCTGGTTCTAGAATTCAAAACACATTTAACATATTACAGGGATATTCGCTATATCAATGTTATCTAAAGACAATAAAGCCTTCTAATAACTCTATCTAATAATTCTAAACATAATGCCACGAAATATTTCATTGAACATTCATTCAACTTGAAGTGTGTTACTATGTGTACACTAATGGAAGCTAAATAACAGTCATTTAATCACTTGTACAATAAAATTCTCTAAAGTCTACAATTTCCTACAGGTCAGTATTTCTACATTGTTATCAAAATCTCTTTTTCTTTTTTCACATAAAAAAAAAATGATTTCTTGCGATATAAATGATAATTGCATTGATTGTTTGACAATGATGAATATAAATACACAATTTATACTTGAAAACAACAATGTATTTCAAAATATTTCTCAAAGAATAATCTCTTCTTTATATTTGAGCAATAAAAAATTATTTAAAAAAAATTGATTTTGAGGAACATGGTACTTTTAATAAGGAGGAATATCACATTGTCACAATATTTCAATCGGAGGTAAGGCACTGATGCAAACATAAAATAACAGGAATGTGTCCTTTTAAAATTCATCACGTATCTAATAAGCTCAGTAAAGTTTAACATAAAGCCGGCAAGATTGCGTGTTTTGTTTTTTTCTAAATACTGAATTTTTTTTGCTACATCATACATTTCCAACACCACAAGTTTAATACACATTTTAATTGGTGCGTTTACCCTCTTAAACTAATAATATTTATTACGATTGCAAATGTTTAAGTAGTTTTGCAGACTGGTCTCCTTTTGCAGATCCGAGACGACTAGTTTTAGTCTTCCTTTGTAGATCCAAATCTTCGCTTGAGGTCCTGTATTTTGGTGTAGACATCAGATCCTACAAAATCGTTAACAGCCACCAAAAGCACCACACCCATTCCATAAATGTGCCACTGAGAGAAGATGTTGGAAAACAACTGGCATAACAACATGGTTGAGAAAAACAATCCATTAGCCTGCAAAATACATTATCAACAATAATAAATTTACCTGTACAATACGCTCAGAGTACCTGACAAAACATTCACTGTTAAGGGACAAATCATGTTACTATAGCTATGTTTCCAATGTTTTCGCCTTTGATATCTTTAACAGTATTAATGACAGGTGTGTCCTCATTAAAAAAAGTATGTGTGTTTATGGTACCCTGCTGAAAAAAAAAAAGGGGTGGGGGGAGGGGGGGGGGGGGGCGGTGGGTCAGATTTTTTCCCCTTTTGTTATAGAATGTAAAATAAGAAATAAATTTTCATATTAGAAAATATGTGTTGGTATGAACTGCAAGTGCTTCATTAAGTATGCAGGCGTAAAGTGTCGCAGTTCATTCCCCTTGTCAAACTCTCAAATTATAGCAATGTGCATAATTTAATTGGAGCACATGATGATTTTTTATAATGTTACTCACCATCAAGTAATGTTTCTTATTGCTAATTGACATCATTCTGAAGGGGTTTTAATTCAGAGAGAGAAATAGTACCATTATGTATTTTATAAATGTTTCTGAGCCACTTAATTTAAGTGTCTGCATTCCAAAAAAATAAAATGTGCATTCACCTAAATACTGATGCCTTGTATGGCACCAAAGTTGATAATGGCCAAAGTTGAAGTTTTTCAAAAATAGGTCAAACCCAAAGATCAAGGTCACAAGGTCAAAAATTTGGATACCAAAAAAAAAAAGGACTTGTCACAAGAAATAATATATGAAATATGAAAGCCTTATCACACTCCATTCAAAATCTATGGTCAAGGTTTCATGTTTTTGCAAACAGCCAGGTGGACAAACCCAAAACTGTATGTCCACGAACCTCTAATGGGGCATAAAAAAGGAGACGATCATACATTTTGCCCGTGGTTACTGTGATGAAGCAGTTTATCATTCAAAAATTAATAATGACCAAACAATTCTAATTCATGAGGACATACTGACCAGACCATGACAAAGAAGGATGGATTTTTTGTCTTTCTCATTGTGACAGTTGTTAGCTCTTCCTGAGGTTATTCCTAAGGCCAAAAAACCAGCTCCCATCATTCGGGCAGAGAAATCATGCAAGGGGTCTAGAGCAGGCAACTTGGTCTGAAAAAGTACAGTTCAAGCCAAAATTTCCTACTTAAATTCCTTTCACATCAAATTGCACAATAAAAGAAGATGTACAAACTTTTACATAGTGCTAAAAAATCTATAAAATCTTACTTTGATTTTACTTCTAAGCAATGACCAATTGGACAAATTCTCTTTAAAATAGAGTTAAACAGAATTCTATTTTAAGGAGAGTATACCTTTCATACCTGGAATGTGGCAATTACTCCTGGAAACAAAAGGCTATTATACCATGCAGAAAGAACATGACAAAGTCAATTCTGAGATGTAGGGTGTACGGGAGGCTGACTGCTCAATATTTCCTCCCCAGTCCTCCTCGCACAGTGAGTAGATGAGAAAGGCTCCAAAATACAAACCAGAATTCAACACAGAAAGCTTCTTCATCTACAACGAAACATATCTGTGAAATGCAATGAACTTGATAGTGGCAATCTGCAGGCAAAATGGATCCATATACTAATTCGATAGATCAAGATCAGGTACAACTTCTATACAAATCCTGATTAATTATATATCAAATAAATCTTTACTGTTTTGAATCAAATGTGATATCTTTTACCCCCAACAGTTAACCATCTATTTGGTTTATTTTGCAAAACCTATTTTGTTTATCCTGCAAAAACATAATCAACCATGACTCTCCTCATCAAAAATAACATCAGAAGCTTGCCCTCCACATTCTGAAACTGTAACTGCATTAAGACTCTCTCTTTCTCTTTACACAGATACTCTCTTTCTCCCCCCCCCCCCAGATTCTCTCTCTATCTCTCCTTCACCCCCCCCCACAGATTCTCTCTCTTCCTACACACAGGGTACTCTCTCTCTCCCACACACACACACACACACACACACACACACAGATACTTACATACAGAGGTCAGATTCTCTATCTCTCCCTCAACACACACAGATACTCCCCCATCTCTCTCTCCACACTCTCTCTCTCTCTCTCTCCACGTGCACACACCCACCCACCCACACAGACACACCCCACCCCACACAGATACTCCCCCCATCTCTCTCTCCAAACACACACACACACTCTCTCTCCGTGTGCACACACACACCTACAACAAACAGATACCCCCCCCCCCATAGATACCCCCCCCCCATTTCTCTCTCTCTCCACATGCACACACACACATACTCCCCCCCATTTCTTTCTCTCCTCCGCACACACACTCCCCCCCCATTTCTCTCTCTCTCTCTGCATGCACACACACACAGATACTTCCCCCCATTTCTCTCTCTCTCTCCCCGCATGCACACACACACACACACACAGATACTCCCCCCATTTCTCTCTCTCTCCACATGCACACAGATACTCCCCCCCATTTCTCTCTCTCTCCGCATGCACCCCCCACACACACAGATACTCCCCCCCCCATTTCTCTCTCTCTCTCTCTGCATGCACACACATACACACACACACAGATACTCCCCCCCCATTTCTCTCTCTCTCCCCCCCCCCCATGCACACACACACACACACACAGATACTCCCCCCCCCATTTCTCTCTCTCTCTCCGCATGCACACACAGATACTACCCCCCCCCCCCATTTCTCTCTCTCCCCGCATGCACACACACACACAGATACCCCCCCCCCCCCCCCACTTCTCTCCTCTCTCCGCATGCACACACACACAGATACTTACATACAGAGAGGTCCGTGCTTCCTTTTCATTGTAATTCATTAGCTGGACAACACACAGGAGGAAAACCGCCCCAACAAACTACATAGGAAACATGAAACAAAACAGCTGTTAGTTTGGTAATCTTGTTTTACCAAATCATACTCTAGGTATTTTTTGGCACAACTACTTTTCTACTGTCCAAGTACAGGTAACAGAAAGACAGTACTATACCTCAATTTTGAACTACAGAATTATTGTTTTGTTCTTGGACTGAGTTCACATGCCTCCACTTTACCTTGTCAATTGCAATTTTACATTACTAACTCTTAACTATGATATTTATATAATAACAACAGTATTCAACATTTGACCAAAATTAATTAATTACCACAAGTTCTGGACCACAGCAAGTTGATTCTGTAGCTTTGTCATTACTTTCACGCGTCAGATAATGGGTCAGTGCGAATGCCATCATGATAATCCCAATGTCACGCATTTCCTGCAAGTGTAAGCCATCTGGACCGCCTTTGATGAACTGTAAAATCAGCAGTCTTGAAAAATTTTTATTTCATAACATCTAAATTCAGAAAAACTAGAGGGGTGGGGTACAGGAGTTGCAACCCCCTCACCCCATTTTGGTTGAACAATTTAAACAATAATGGTTATTCTTTGCCATCTTTGGGGTTTTAACACTCCGCCCCTCCCTCCCCCCCCCCCCCCCCCCCCCCCATTCTGCTTTGGATAGAAAAAGTACAATTTGGGATGCAACCCCCCCCCCCCCCCCCCCCAATCCTATGATTTTTTTTGTTTGTTTGTTCACTGTTCATGACAGAACTTTCACTATTTTTCATGAATCTTCAGAGGGTACACTACATTATTATAATAACTGACTTCCTTTTTCAACCATTCATGAAAATATGAATATCAGCCGTATTGTCTATTCCTTTCAGATTTAACTGCCTAGCTGAGTAAGTCAGTAGGTTAGCATGCCAACTGCTGACCTTTCAGCCCAGCATAGGATTTAATTTTTTTCTCCTCATCTTTTAAGATTACTTTCTACTAAAACTGTATTTTTTAACTAAATAAAGTATACCTGAAAGTTTTCCATTTCACAATTTGGTTGTACTTATCCTTCTCTTTTCATTGATATAAAATTTCTCTGGTGTAGCTATCCTCCTTAATTCTCATTTAAAACTTCACACCCTTATACCAGTCCCCACATGGTTACTATTGATTTATACTACTGCAAGTAGAGTTTACAAAGCAAATGCTGCCCAAAGGTTTGAGATTCAATATTTCTTAATTATGTAATCTTCCTTTGTGGTCAGGTGACATGCTCAGGAATCCCTTATCCTATGAGCAACACAACCACCTTTGTTGCTCAGCTTGGCAGGAGACAGTCAACAATATAAGAAGGCATAGTGGCATTCACTGTAGGTGGTGGCATTCACTGTAGGTGGTGGCATTCACTGTAGGTGGTGGCCATTCACTGTAGGTGGTGACATCCACTGTAGGTGGTGGTAGTCAGTAGTTGACAATAAGCAGTGGCAGTAATCCAATTTAACTTCAGGCAGTGGCAGCCGGAACTTTGTCATTAAGTGGCAGAATTAAAGGTGGTTGCACCGACTCATAATAATTTAATTTACATTTTTAAATCCCTTTCTGGTTGAAATTCTTTCAACAAAAAATGTCATTTCCTGTTGCTTTGAAATCTGCAGCCCCCCTTTTGGGGTGGGCAGTTAAAGGTACAATTTACCTAACTAGATCTCAGAAGACAGTATGCTATGACCTTACACAAGAAGACAATGGTCCCCTCTGGCTCCAAGTATTTTATTTATATTTTGAATCAAATTTAAAATCTAATATCAAAACAACTCTAAAACATAGGCCTATACCAACTGTACAACTTTCAGGGGCGGATTTAAGGGAGGGGCGCCCCCCCCCCCAATTTTTTTTCTTCTTCAAATATAACTTCTTGGAGCTAAATTATGGTCTCTCGTTTAGGAAAATTGATAAATAAATGATAAAAGAAACAATCATTTTTTTTTCACTTTCAGATAAATAACTGACAAAAACTCTTGATTTATTGTTACCTTTTTCGGGAGAACTTATATTTTATTCCAAAAACCATTTTAAAAATCGTATCAATTCATCAAATTTATCTCATTGAAAATAACAGAAAATAGTAAAAATGACAGCTTAGAATACATAATTTCAAGCCCTATAAAATCCAGTAGCTTGGGGGGGGGGGGGGTGGGGGGGAGAGGGGGTATTCGCCCCTGGACTCCACCTGGACTTTGGACTATAGACCCCCCTGTCTCTAGACGTTGCCCCCCTCCCCCCACACAACTTAATCCATTCCTGGATCCGCCCTTGACTTTTTAAATTTCCATTGGCGACTATTGTATTCAGGCACATATATCATTACATGCACTGTGCAATCATCACCTAACACTGTCAATGAAACCTGTGAGTTTGCTTACCCAGAATTTCATGGCCTCTGGATACACCAACGCAACGAATCCTTTGATAGCAAAAATGAATGACGTGATGCTCATAACAGTTTTTCCTCCCCCCATGCACCGAAACTGCAAACATTAGCAATGATGCTGGCAAAGTCAGCTGCGTAATGGTGTCATCTGGAATGTCTAAGCAATTCTTTTACGTGCTGTAAAAACGAACGCCATATTTCAGAGCGCAGCCTAGTGTTTGACAGACCTATTGTTTTACAAGAACGGAAATACCCGCGCAAATTGTGTGACCTACTTTTGAGAGACGCGGCAAGCCATGCGTGATTTGATCAAATGTGTCTAAATCTAGATTGGAATTTGACAGACGGGGGTCAATAGGTCAAGTGGTAAATAACTGTTCATAAGTGCGTTTTTTTGTTTTGTTTTGTTTTTTTTTTTATTTATTTTTAGTTGAAGATGAATAAACTTCGGTAACCTAACAGTATATGGATAGGCCTAGGGAAATATGTTCAATATGATTTATACCTGTATAGAGCAGGCCCAGTTCATGTTACTATTTTGGGTTATTTATATTTTGTAATTAAATGAAGATAGATCATAACATTGTAAATGCAACGAGATTCATAAATTTCGCAAGCAACGCTGCAGTATATAGCCGCAGAGGCTTCTTTATCCCCCCCCCCCCCCTCTCTCTCTCTCTCTCTCTCTCACACAGCTTGCGATGTATATGTAACAATTGTCTCCAATCCCAAACCCCCACCCCTCCTCCACCATTCCACCCCCATTACCCATTTTAGGGGGTGGGGTATGTATAGCAGACAACACTCCTCAGTCAAGTAAAATTAAAAAGATTTAAATTATAAACATTGATTAGCCCCCACCAATCAGTTATTTAAATACATCTATATGTTGGTTTGATGAATACTGAAGGTTGTATATTTATAAGCTTATAGTACTATTATCAATATTGGAATCGAACTTAAAAGGTTTTAAATTGATCTGATTATTAAATATATATATATATATATAGAAAAAGACTAGGTAATTTGTAATTTTTTTGAAATCTACCAATATATAAACCGCTAGTCGCATCTAAAACGAAGCATATAAAATGTTTCAGCTACTCGAGAAGGATTTGTGATATTCACGTATCCATCGAGCGGTGTGTGTGCGTGTGTGTGTGTATCTGTGTGTATGTGTCTGTGGTGTGTGTGTGTGGGTATGTGTGTGTATGTGTCTGTGGTGTGGGTGTGTGTGTATGTGTCTGTGGTGTGGGGTGTATGTGTCTGGGTGTGTGTGTATTGTTGGTCTGTGGTGTGTGTGGGTGTATGGTGTGTGTGTATGTGTCTGTGGTGTGTGGGTGTGTCTGTGTGTGTGTGTGATGATTGTTAACTAGGTTTATACGCCCTATTTCTCGGGTAGCCAATGCATCGTATTGTCGGAGAAAATCTCAATAATTGTTTAAAATGAACACTAGAGACAATGAAACGGAATCGATAGCTATATAATTTGCCATGTTTTGAAAAATTATTCCGTCACATGATAAATAAAAAACTCGCATCTCTAATCAATTTCAACTTGGTCTTGCAAGCACACCTAGCTGAAAACAAAGATAAGCCCGCTAGGTATCGCCTCAATGGCTCTACAGTAACTGGTTTTGATGTTTTAAGTCATTCAATCATAAAAATTTAAAAATCTATTGACTTTTTTTTTTTAGCCCACCGATCGATAAAATAGCTACGATGATTTAGCAATCTGAGAAGTATAAAATTCATCTAGCCCTTCGTATCTACCGATAAATGTCAAAAAATGTGTTATTGGTCCATTGGAATTTGCATCTGTCCCATTCGGTGATAAATAATATTTTTGGTCAAAGGTTACTGGTAAAAAAAAGAATATTTGTCTGCATTACGACCCTGATTGAGAGACAATGGTACCTCATATACTTTGCACAAAGGTTGCAAAGAGCCAGATGATATGTCAAGTTACATACCAAGGTCATAAATCAAAGGTCAAACGGAGTTTTAAACAGTAAGAATGTTGTCTGGTACATGGCTTTGTAATAAGAAGACTTCTGACGCTCATACATGTACTTAACGATGGGGGAGGGGGGGTGTGTCCAATCAACACAAGATTCTATGATGTAGTATTTTACAATTAATGTTGCATAAAATTAGTTAGAAAAAACCAACGTTGGGGTGTTGGAACTCACCGCCCTCTCTCCCTCACTCCAGGATCCGCGCTTAATTAGATATAGAAACTTAACCTGTTGATATGTTACAGGAACACGTACGTAACTTCCGAGAGATAACATTTTGCATTATTTATAAAATGTTCTTTACCTATACCAAGTTAATGACGGAACCTGGACTCTCCTTCTATCCAGTTCTCTGGATCCTGTTTTGCAGAGGTTTTCCTGAAACACTTAAATACTGTGATGAATTGTATAGGCAGATGATGTGACCAACTTTCAAAACTGTAACTAAATTCTAGATTCCCAGTGTTCCAGGTTTCAAAACACCGGTGTTAAAGCAAAGAAGGTGCTTCCCCATCCCCGGAAATAATGGTCTGGATCAAATTTTTCTCCGACCCAAGTAAGGTTTTCCGCATAGGAGATATCAACCCAGGTCCAATATTATTATTTTTTTTTTTTAGGAAAAACATAAATTTTCCATAAATGACAGAACGCCCCATTCAATCATTCAGGGTTGGTTCGGTTACTAGAATTTGCATAGTAGATAGAAAAATGTACTGTGGTGGTATGGGGCGCCCCAAAAAAACATAAACTCTAATAATTGAAGATATCTTTAATTATCTTAAGATAACATCAATTCATTAGATGCACGCAATAATTCAATTAAAGATCTCTCCAAATAATAAATGATATATTCAAGAATTATTGCTTCAATTAATTGAATTGATGAGAGCATTAATTATTCTGCTGAATTACTGCTTTCTTCAAATGAATTGATGATATCAACAATTGAATTAATATTGATGCGTACTACAATTCAGTTGAAGAGAGCAATATTGTAGACGTATTTGATTTCGTGTCGGATAAAATTTCGTTATTTTCGTGTCTAAGAAAAAACAACGAAATTAAATCCAGCACGAAATTTTGATTCAAAAATATGAATTTTTAAAGTAAGAAGTGTCTGTGTCGTCGTTATTTGTCACCTTTTTATAGATAACAATTCCGTAATTGTCCGCATTGTATTCCTTATGAGTAGATGTACCAGCACTTTGTTATTTAAATATATAGTTATTCAACTCATTAAAAAAAAAATACCTTGGTGGAATAAAACAAATCCTTGTAATTAGGAATGATTTCTATCAAAACAGTAGGTTCGCTTTAGGTGATAACAGTAACCGCCTATGCAGACAGCGCGTCTTATATGCCGCGGAAATGAAATCCATCTAGATCTGTGTCACATTTTAAAATGCCATTTCTAAGACACCCATAGATCCACGCCCTTCTTCAAGTGACCCGACGCGTGAGCCGCATACCGAAATTTTCACCGTGGCTCCCCCCCCCCCCCCCTTTTAGCTTCCCGAAAAAATTCTTTTTGCAATTGATTTCAATTTACTGTTAACCGTAAACGGTCACGAGGATAGTGTTCTTCCGTTCAGATTGAGAGGGAGGTGTTATATATTGTTTGAGTATGGTTATTTTTGTAAGTTGCATTGTTTATACTTTGTTTGCATAATATGTAATTTTCTATTGATCACAAACAACGAAAATTAATCCACACGAAAGCGTGTTCGCTTCAATACAACCCCCCCCCCCCAATTAAATACGTCTACAGTAATCCATTGCGCGCATCAATTCAATTAATGGGCGAATTATTGCTTTCTTCAATTGAATTCATGATATCATTAAGTCATTTGATGCACGCAATAATTCTTTTAGAGAGATGAACTATATAATTAAAGATATCTTAAATTCAACATATCCACAATTGAATTAATGATCTTTTTTAATTGAATTGCTGCTCTCTTTAAATTTAATTCCTTATACAAATGCATTGTAAATTAATTAAAGATATCTTCAAATAAATTAAAGAGATCTTCAGATCATTAATACCGAGCTCTAAATTAATTATTGCGAGAAATATTTCCACCACATTGACGCTCTCTCTCATCAATTGAATTGACGAGAGCAATAATTGAATTGAAGTGCGCATTAAATTAATTATTGCTCTTATTAATTGAATTAAGGCGTGGATCAATTCCTTCAGGAGAGCATTAATTGAATTGTTACGCGCATTAAATCAATTATTGCTCTCATCAATTTAATTGATCCACGCATTAATTCAATTAATAAGAGCAATAATCAATTTAATACGCACTTCAATTCAATTAGTGCTCTCGCCAATTCAATTGATGAGAGCGTCAATGCGCATTAATTCATTTGATGAGAGCAATAATTGATTTGATGCGCGCACTAATTCATTTGATGAGAGCAACGTTGAATTGATGATATCTTCAAATAATTAAATATATCTTCAAATAATTGAGCTAAGTGGTAGAACATTCGCACCGTAAGTGGGAGGTCGTGAGTTCGAGCCCCGTTCTTGCCATGGCCGCGCCAAACCCAAAACTTTAAAATACGTAGTGATTGCTCCTTCGCCAAACGTTTGGCAATTAGAATTGAAAATCACGGGTCTTTCGGATATGACATTAAAAACGGAGGTCCCGTGTCACGGTAGGCGTTGGCACGTTAAAGAACCCTCACTGCTACGGCCCTGAGCGTTAAGCCTAGGTCTAAATTTGTGGTACTTCACCTATAGCTGGTGGCGTCTCAATATGAGTGAAAAATTCTTGACGGGACGTAAAACAAACAAACATTAACCATAAACATTATTACCGGGAGGGGACCGGTGCAAAATGATTATTTTAATTGGAAATAAGTCTCACTGTCCCAGAACAAATCTACACCCCATCGTTCTTTTTGCATGAAAAAAAGTCTGTCTCTTTAATGTACCTGGCCTAACTTACTTTAAGATATTGTGCTATTCGCAGAAAAAATTTGCATTCTACCACAGTTATCGCAAAAATCAAAGAAATGTCGCAGTCATTATTCTACGATATACCTTTCTACGTAATAACTGATTAATGAGAAAATGTTGATACGCATCTCTCTTGCACATCGTGTTTTGCTAATGCAACAAAAAAGTCGATAACTAATGATTCAATTTTACAACAATAAAAATCATCTGTATATGCTGCAAAACAAAATAAAGAATATTTCTTGTTCAATATAAATTAATCGTCTGCATTTTGTAAAGAAATCTGTAGGTTTTTGGACTGTGTATTTAAAGCATTTGATATAATCTGTAAACATTGAGTTATGTTTTCAAAATAGATCTTGTATGTATACAATCTTCCATCAAATTGGGGTAAAATAGGATTGGAATGGGATGCGAGAAATTCCGAAATGTAACGAGAATCTTGCGCACAGGCCTAAATATGGGATGTTTGGGCAGATTCAAAACTGCGCAAATATCTTTTTTCAGGAATGCGATAGCGCAACTATTCTCAACAAGGTGATATCCACTTCCGCCATTTTGATAGTTCGCAGAAAGAAAACATGTTCTTATCTTTGCAACTCAGAAGAAAGGATTTGGATAGAAAGTTAATTTACCCAGATGCACTGTACAGTAAGTGTTTATGTATAGGTTGAGAAGTGCATGTAGAAATTAGGTGTGATATTGTGAACTCGAGTTTGCCAGCGCTAGCTGTGTGTAAATCGAGACTCGTATCGCATACCTACGTGCATGTTTATCTAAACGTTGGGAGATTATGTCATGTGTAATTATAACTAGATGAGTACTTCATCAGACCCACGAGGAGAGCTATCACTCTAAACCAGACACTGACTGAAACCGGAGTTGTTATCAATAAATAAATACACGTGTTTTACGTTCGAAGCTGATATTGCGTAACTCCAGGGGAAATTGATACTTAGTGCTCAAATTGCACAAAATTTGAAATGGAAAGTAATTACAAGTACGTCGCTTCTGCCCTTCCATGAATATTTAAATACTATTAATCAATCTGAGTATGCTACTGATTAATTTAAAAAAAAAAATGCGAGACGCAATAGTTACATGTGAACATTTACGATGCTCTGATTTTATAAATGTGAATACTTAAAATGAATAAATTTAAAAAAATAATAATGAAATATAATAGAAAGAAGGAAGAAACAGTTGTTGTAAACCAAAGTGCGATTTTTTTTTTTGCAAATGCGAGGTGACGGGGAAAAAATGCAAGCACGAATATTAAATTTATCACACTCTTTGAAAATGATTGCCGGAAATTTGATTGTACAGAAATTTATGAGATTAGTTTAAACATTTGAGATTTAATGGATGAAAAATCGTAAATCTACTTGTGCTATAATCAAGCACGGAGTTGTTCTATGGCCATTGCTCATAAATCAATGGACTGGAAAAAAAATACTGGAACTGTAGTGGGTCAGGCGTGACTGTATTATTTACATTGATGTGCCTAAATCCCTAACAATAGAGATGTAAATAATGGCAGATATAATCGATGGAGCGTATTGGATATGTATAGATCCAGCACGCTGTTTGGGATGTCTTTGCCTGGCTTGAATAAATCGTTAAGTAACCTTCATACACTACACGCAGAAGAGGTCAAATAAGTGCTGTTTTTCATTATAAGCTAATCAAGAAATAATTGTGCTTTACCGAAAGATTTATTAGAAATCGGTACTGGAAGGAGTACATTTTTTCAAAGTTTAAGGGAATTGTGAGACTGAAAATATTTTCGCCGCGGAAGAATGATGAAATATGTATTTACGTGCTTGGATAAATTTGCTGTGTGATAATACTTTACAATGATTTAAAATGTTGTTTTAATAGAGTATAATTCATTTATCCCATTCCAGTGTTATACAACATTAGGAAAATAAAGTTCGCTACTTTAGTCATAGAAATATTTGTTTATATAAAAAAGTAAAAATAAAACTTGTTTTCGGTCTTAGTAATGGGACATTTTGGAAAATGTACTGGAATATGATGGCAGATACCGTATGGTGAAGGTACATGAATGATTTTTATAATAGTATATATATATACTTTATTCTGGTTGTCCGAAAAGTATTTATGGTGAGTAAGTGAAGTCTTTAAAATGAGTGAAAATCAGAAATGACAGTGAAAATGCGCAGGAACAATTTCTGTCTTAACCCCCCCCCCCCCCACCCCCCCTCTCGGCTAATGTATTTAAAGAGACACGCACGTTATTGCAACAAGGAACAACGACAATACGAAGCTTTGATAATGAGCTTGTTATATTACGAATATCGACATGTGTTTATACATTCATATATGGAGAAAAATGGAATTAAAAGTACCGGAATAACTATTTTGAACTCCTACAGAAGGTGATACCGGTCAGTAATGCTAGTTTTTTTCGATAGAAATGTAAAGACGTAGCTCTAGAGAATCCGAAAATTTCGGAAGAAAATTATAAAACAAAATTTGTTGTTGTGGATAAATTGTTGTTTGAACTATTATTTTTATGTAGGTATACATACTTATCTCCAGGTTACTACGTAAAGAGCATTTTTGTCGGACAGGGAATCAGGTAAAATCATTGATAGAATACTGGGGGGGGGGGGGTCCTGAAGTAGCCCACAACTGTATTTAGTAGTTTATGGGAGTTTGATGTCTTGTAAAGCTAAGAAGCTGTTCAAGCTTATAGGTAAGGGGTTCATATGACTGACATGTACAAATTAACATTGAGATGGGGTGTGTACAAATTAACAAAGAGCTGAGGTGTGTACAAATTAAAAATTGAGATGAAGTGTTTACAAATTAGAATCGAGATGAAATATGTACAGATTAAAATTGAGATGAGATGTAAAATCAAAATTGAAATGTACAAATAGGATCGTGGTGAGATGTACAATTAAAATTGGGTTAGATGTACGAATTAAAATCGAGGTGTGATGTAAAATTAAATCGAGGTGAGATGTACAACTTATTTTTGTGTTTTGTTTTACGTTCCTTCGAGATGTTTTTACTCGTCGAGACGTCACTAACAGTAGGCGAATTGCCACAACTTTAGACTTTTCATGCTCAGCGCTATAGCAGTGAAGTTGATGTTTTGTTATATATATACTGAGTCCCAAAAGAAACGATACATAATAAAATACTGAATAACGTTTAAAAGTCAAATGATATATGCTTCGTTGTAATCAACATTTGTTTTTTTTAGTCTATTCGCCATTCAGCGCTCACATTTAAACCGTGTTCACTCACCCATAACGCTTGCATGTGTTTTCTAGTGATTTGCACCTGCTACGCGATACCCGTGTAACCAGGTAATGCACAGGTAAGACGATCGACCTTTTTGATAGAGTGTGTACTCAAACAACAAAAACTCATAAAATATTGAAGAAATTCTTGATTGAAAAGATGCCAAGATTGAACAAAGAGCAGCGCCTTAGAGCAATTGGTATGCTAGAAGCAGGTCGACGTCATTCTGACGTTGCAAGGCATTTTGGAGTGTCCCGAGTCACAATTTCTCGATTGGCAAGTCGATACAGGGCCACTGGATCGGTAAACGACCGCCGTCGTTCTGGTAGACCGTGAGTGACGACTCGTGCCCAGGACCGATATATAGTGACGTCACACTTACGTAACAGATTTTTATCAGTTCCGTCTACGGCGGCTGCAACACCTGGTCGCACCAACAATAGAATCAGTGCTAATACAGTTCGCAGGAGACTTGCAGAGAATGGAATCAAGGCACGACGTCCCTACAACGGATTGAAATTGACGCGACATCATAGACGCAATAGAGCACAGTGGGTCCGCAATCGTGTAAGATGGACTAGAAATCAATGGAACGGTGTCTTATTTAGCGATGAATCACGATATCTTTTGGAACGCGTTGACGGACGTCAGTGGGTCTATAGGAGACGAGGAGAACGTTATGCTGACGCTTGTGTAACGGAAGTTGATAGATACGGAGGCGGAAGCGTCATGGTGTGGGGCGCCATATCCTTCCACCACCGATCAAGACTGGTCGTGGTTCCGGGAAATCTCAATGGAGTGAGATATCAGGACGAAATATTGGCTCCGGTAGTTGTTCCGCTTATGAACGCCAACAGAGGACTGATGTTGTTCCAGCAAGACAACGCTAGGTGTCACACTGCCCGTGTCTGCACGACTTACCTTCAGCAGCAGCGTGTGAATGTTCTCCCATGGCCTGCAAAGTCTCCAGATCTCTCGCCCATAGAGCATCTTTGGGACGTGTTGGACCGCCGTGTAAGACGTCGTTCACCGTCAACGTTGCAACAGTTGGAACGTTTTCTCAGCAGGAGTGGATGACAATACCACAAATTGAAATTCAAACACTTGTACAGTCTATGCGTCGCCGATGTATCGCTGTGAGGGATGCAAATGGTGGACATACAAGATATTGATGGGTGTGTGACTTTGTATTAAGACCCCTTTGCAGTATTCAGAAATGTGACGTAATAAGCTAGCAATGAAATCGGACATTTATGTAATAAAATGCTTTGTTATACATCAACTTTAGAATTATCCACAATTTCAAAATACATAAAATGTTTACATTAAATCTTTTTGCAATTATTACTGTGTATCGTTTCTTTTGGGACTCAGTATAGTTTCCTCGTATGTTGTGACACGAGGTCCCAGTCCTAAAAAAAACCCCCAAACCTTTCGACTCTGGTTTCTAAGTCTTGAGCGTCTGTCGAAGGAGCAATCATTACTTATTTTTACATTTTAGTTTTGACATGATCACGGTACGAGCGGGGATAGAAACTCATGAAATCAAAGGTCATGTGTTTGAACTCCGCTTTCTAAAATTGAGGAAAAATGACTGATGCAACAGAGTCCAAGTGTCTCACTGCATCGGAGGTTTAAGACTAAATGTTTTCAGGATGCACATTGCTAGTAACGCGCCCACATTGCTGCAGACTGGGATGTTTATGTAGTATATCGTGGTTTTTTTGTGTCTGGATATTGTCTCTGTATATGGACCTCGTGTCGGCATGTACTCGTGTGCATTGTAGTTTGATGATTATTTTTCGTTAGCATAGTCGCTACGATTTCTGACTGGCGAGGGAAATTAACTACGGAGTCCCCCAAATTAACTGCAAATGACGAAGCACCTGTGACTGACGTACACCAGGAAACTCTTCCGCCTCTGTAGACGCTGATTCTTGATTACCGTTCAGGTGTTTATAAAAAAAAAAAAAAAGAAAAAAAAATCACAGGGAAGGACCAGATTAGCATTTTCTTTGCAGTTATAAACAGTCCTACTTTTCAAAGAGTGGATGTATACCATATCTCAGCATGACTATTTTTTAAATGTAAATTTCATTAAGAATTGGGATTATTACTACAAGTACTTAGACGTTGCTGTGAGTGTCACGATTTTGTTGTACTTGTTCGTAAAATCTCAAGAGTTTGGCTTAAACATAATATAAAGTTACTGAATGAGTGAAGATATTACTATAGCATATATAAACATGCTATATTAAATATTTTCCTTTATAATCTTTGCAATTTCTTATAAATAATAAATGACTAACGCTGTACGTGGTTTTGTCAACAATGAAAAGAAGTCGGGGAGGGGTGGGGTGGGTGCTTTAAATGTGAAAGAGATATTTAGACATATAAGCGAGCAAGAGGGAAATATTCAACCTTCATTTGGAGTAAAGTTTAATTGGCCAGGTCGTTTCCCGTAGTGATACTCCGTTCTACTCCTACAGAGCACGGATCTGGAGCTGATGTGGCGCTGGAGCAGCCCTGACTCCGCTTATCTAAGGGTTGAACGTCCAGAAACGGTTTTATAGCTACATCATTGATTTACGCATAGGCGGAGATGTATATGATATCAGTATTTTCATGACATAGATGTATTTTCGTATCTGCTTACAAGTACAGAGTAGAACTGGGGAAATTTTAGATAGTATTTCGATCGATTGATTGTTGCAGTATCAGAGGCGTTCTGTTATTTAGGTAACTTCTGGATGGTTAAGTCGTGTGAATACGCGATATCGGAAGGTTAATTCACGTGGCTTTAAAGAATAGGAAGCGACATGATTGTGACGACGGGTTGGCTGGCGGCATCAATGATCTTATTTCCGGGTCGCTGTGTGAACTTCTTGCCATACTTTGCCCACGGAGTTGACATGTCGTATGAATAACCCTTTTGTTTTTTGAGGTCAAAGATCAAGGGTCAGATGCACACTGATCCTGGACGTCTATTGTGTTTTAAAATGAAACTTCTGATAAAAAGTTCAAACAGCGTAGGATTACCCCCCTTTTTTTTGTTCATAAAGGAGATGACGAGCTAACATAGACTTCATTTTAGGTGATTGATTGATTGTTGCTTTCCGCCACACTCAACAATTTTTCAGTTATCTGGTGGCGTCCAATTTTTTTTTTGGTAGAGGAGAGAACCCAAATACAATGTACTCGGAGAGAGACAAGTAAACTGGCAAACTTTCTCACATATATCTGCGCGATGCTCTAACCACTCGGCCACGGAGGCCCCCATTCATTTTAGGGCTGGGCAATGGAGTTTTCACCTAAAGAATAGCAATGACACAAATTGTTTAAAAATGAAAAATTCGTGGTCTTGGGCAAATACATGGTAGAATATGGTTTCCAGACTGTGAAGTTTGTAATGCCTATATCCACATATGTTTAAAATCTGTTATGCTCATATCCGCGTTGTAAGAGTCGGTAATGCCCATATCCACATCTGTGACAGTTTCTAATGCCCATACCCACATCTGCGACGCTTTCTAATGTCCATATCCGCATATATGAGAATACAATGCTCATATTCACATTTGTGACAGTTAATATTGCCGATCTCCACATCAATGACAGTCAATAATTTCCATATCTACATAAGTCAGTAATGTTTACATCCACATCTGTGATAGTCGATAATGCCGATATCCACATTTGTGACAGGTAATACTGCCGATATCCACATCATGCCGTGGGGATCAGGGTTAGAATGCGTCCTCAGTAGCCCTTGCTTGTCATAAGAGGCGACTAAATAGGGCGCTCCTTCGGATGAGACCGCAAAAACCGACGTCTCGTGTCACAGCAGGTCTGGCACGATAAAGATCCCTGCCTGCTCAAAGGCGATGAGCGCTGAGCATAGGCCTAAATTTTGTAGTCCTTCACCGACAATGGTGACGTCTCCATATTACTGAAAAATTCTCGAGCGGGACGTTAAACATACAACCAACCAACCGATATCCACATCATTGACGGTCAATAATGCCGATATCCACATCTGTGACAATCTGTACTGCCCATATCCACATCTGTGACAATCTGTACTGCCCATATCCACATCTGTGACAATCTGTACTGCCCATATCCACATCTGTGACGATCTGTACTGCCCATATCCACATCTGTGACGATCTGTACTGCCCATATCCACATCTGTGACAATCTGTACTGCCCATATCCACATCTGTGACAATCTGTACTGCCCCATATCCACCACTGTGACGAAACCCTTGGGTAAGGACCTCTTGGCATCTAAACCGGATGTAAGATGATGTATGGTTGATTTGAATTCACAAAATAACTGTCAGCTCATGTATTTCACAAAATAAATGTGTTCATTACTACTTCTTCAGTGTTGATTTGATCATCAGCTAAGTGTTTTTAATTCAGTAATGACAGAATGGAAAAGGTAATAACCTCTGTGAACTTGATGCATTGATTGATTTCGTTGTGGAAAAGAAAAGAAAAGAAATTAATGAAACCAAATTAAAGTGAGGGATGATAATTGAATCAAAATAACCATCTGTGGGATGTCATCAAAGAATTTAACTGCAGTCACAGTTTTGATACACCCGTTGCTATTTTCGAAACGTTCTGTTGTTATGCGTGTTTCCTTGCCAACTTGCGAGATGATTGTAAACACCATACACTTTCTGAAAACAGAACCCTGTATGTCTATATCAAAATATTTCTGTATCCCAACCTTCCATATATTGATTACTTGTATGATTGCAATTAGTCGAACCAATCACTTAGGACATTTCACCTATAACCATGAAGCCGTTAAACTTTTAAAGGGACATCGCAACGCAAAATCTGAATCACTTTCCCGTTTAATAAAATTACAAACTCATTACTCTTTTACTCTTGTCGATTGTTCGTTGAGTAACATGATATTGATTGCAACCAATTCGAGTGACTTTGATTAAAAACTCGATGTGATCCCAAAAAACAAAACCAGAAAAAAAACCCACCCCCCAAAAAAACACCAAACCCCCCCCCCCAAAAAAAACAAAAAACAACAAAAAAAAACTGCTGAAAAGATAATACAATGTTTGTTGTTGTTGTGTGTGCGTGGTTTTGTTTGTTTGGTTGGTTTTTAAAAAAAATTTATTTATTATTTCTTTTAAATCTATCATGGTCGATGTTGTTTCCTGAATCTGATTAATGAACCACTCTATCCTGAACATAGGATCTCTTCTATCGACCTATTCCACGAAATAAGCCCATCTTCAGTTGCTATATATTCCTTAGTTGTATGTGCTATACTGGATCAACCTACAAATGTAAACTACGCGTATTTTAAGGTTGCATTTACTAGGCTTTATGTTGTATAATCTTGGTTTACCACTGCGAATAAAACGTGAATTTGACAAGCAGGACTTAAAACTACAGTTTTAAAAGAATATTCTTTAACAGTTTTAAAAAGAACAGTTTTAGGTAATAGGGTAAGTTTAGTTTCTCAGGATTTGCAGAATACCCCTCATGAGTAGTCTTTTTCTGTCCAATCTGTATTATTATCGTAAGTTATCCAATCTGCTTTACTATCGTAAGTTATCCAATCTGTATTACTATCGTAAGTTATCCAATCTGCATTACTATCGTAAGTTATCCAATCTGCATTACTATCGTAAGCTTTCCAATCTGCATCACTATCGTAAGTTCTCCAATCTGTATTACTATCGTAAGTTGTTCAGTCTGCCTTACTATCGTAAGTTCAATTTGCTTTACTATCGTAAGTTATCCAATCTGTATTACTATCGTAAGTTGTTCAATTTGCCTTACTATCGTAATTTATCCAATCTGTGTTACTATCGTAAGTTATCCAATCTGTATTACTATCGTAAGTTGTTCAATCAGCATTACTATCGTAAGTTATCCAATCTGTATTACTATCGTAAGTTATTCAATCTATTACTATCGTAAGCTTTCCAATCTGCTTTACTATCGTAAGTTATCCAATCTATATTATTATCGTCAGTTATCCAATCTGCTTTACTATCGTAAGTTATCCAATCTATATTATTATCGTAAGTTATCCAATCTGCATTACTATCGTAAGTTATCAAATTATAACCTAAGATAATATTATATATTTTTATATTTGAGCTTTACGGACTTAGCAATGTTGAAATATCGACTTAAAGCTCGTGTTCGTAGGACGTCAAAGGGTTAACTCTATTGTGTGTGTAAGAGTTGGAAAATGACACCGATCAGTAAGTTAGAGGTTATGCAAAGCCGTATAAACATTCATCAAGCTTTTAAGTAAATGTACTAGACTCTGGACAACAGCAGTGGCGTTAGTTACGTTAGAATTGATTAGTTGCTATATTTTGAGTTGTAAAAAATCACCACTACCCTTATTTGTTTTTGGGGGGGGGGGATACCCTTATTGGTAAAAGTGTAATGTGTATCTTTATTTAATAATTGTTACAACTTGAGGATCCTTAATGTGTGTGTTTAAATGTAGCCCACACGCAGGCAGTACAGGCGGATTCAGAAAGGGGGGTGGGGGTGGGGTGGCACAGTATAAGGCTGGGGGCTGTCTTAAAGCTTCCAGTGGGCCCAGGGCGAAACTGCATGTGAATGCAGAATTATGACAATATAAGATGTATATCTTTTAGTTTAATAAAAGAAATATGAATCATATTTGTTAAGGGAAGGGGGGGGGGGGGTTGCGCTCGATGCTTCATCCGGTATTGATAGGTCTGCATATGTGGTATGTTCATGATGTAGGACAGTCATTTTGGAATGTTGTAAATAATAAAGATGGACAACAAGTATTGGTACTGCCACTATAGCGCAGTCTGTGGGTGGATTGCCTGCCTGGTGAAAAAGAGGCAGGTGTTGAATTCCCGGAAGGATGAAAAGTGAAGCACGATAACGGTGACATCACAAGGCAGTGGGAGTGAAGGGGCTTCCTCTACTTTGTTTGGGAGAAGTACCTTGAAACACCGAAAACTAGCCACGAGCTATGGGGCTACTGTATTTCAAAATTTAGTTTGAATAATGATTTAGGATAATTCAGACGTATAGAAGTTTGTGAATTTCTTATGACGAGGGGAAACATCGGTGCAGGTTGGGAAGAAACACTTTAGAATTTTCTCCAATAGTTTTGAAATGTTTCTATATCGGAATACGGTATTCTTGGATTTTGTTCCTCGAACAAGTGATATCGATTGTAAAGATCAATAGTTGTACAATATTCTGTATTTTGTTTGAACGCGTTCGTCGTTTAGAATATGGCAATAATAATAATAATAGTAATAATGATAATAATTAAAAAAAAGAAAAAATACCCCCCCCCCCCAAAAAAAAACAACCAAAAAAAAAACAACAAAAAAACAAAAACAAAAACAACCTTACCAGAACATCTTTCATTTGTGCGATACTGTACAAATGTGCGCACACTATTGTATACAAACGATAGGAGCCAAATAAATACCTGTATAATTGTATCCAATTCACTGTACAAAATACGTAACATTGATACTTGTGTGTTTAAGTTTGGGAGGACACACGTGGGAAGAAAATGAGTAACAAATGCCTCTTCATGATTTCATGGGCACGGAAATTGTGGTCCACGGCGAATACTAATTTAATGGCCTGAAGAAATGAATAGGATTCATATCGCATTTGTTTTTACCCGCTCTCAAGACTCGTAGTCGGAAGACGTGTACTAGTATATCGGGTAGAAAAGAAGCGGTAGTTATTATCAACATTTTTTCTGCATTGCATACGTAATGCATTTCGGAAAGTTTTCTAAAAGAGTATCGGAGCCCAACATTCCCCCCACCCCACCTCTCTCAGGGCTTGGTCATAGTCTCACTGAGCCCCAATATCCTCTCCCACTGCTCTGCATATTTTAACCTTTGTACTTTCGTTTTAATATTTGAAAAAATGTGTTGTAATGGTACCTATCTCGCATGATGATTTGATATAACAGTGCTGTTTTTCCGTGTACCGTTAGGTTATTAGTAACCCCCCTTTTTATGGATTTATAAGAATTAATTTTTGATAGTTAAATTGGTTATCAATGAGACCAATGATTTGAACAATATTCATATCGCCAACTTTCTGATAAAGTTGATGACTGTAGTTAGAAAAGTAATAATAACAAAAAAAAAAAACCCTTAATTTTTAATAAACGAATAATAATAATAATAATAATAATAATGATAATGATGAACAACTAAATAAATCATAGAAAGAAAAAATATAAAGAAAAACCAAACAATAATAATAATGATAATAATAATGATAATAATAATAAAAGACCTGTAGGAAAATAATTTGAGCTAATTTAAATTTTATGCTGTTTCAGAATTATTTTTAGATATGAAAACTAAGTTTGTTACAGAAGTTTCTGTCTAAATCGCATTTTGGTTGTGTATATTTATGATACCTTAATTTTTATGTTTGTAATTTTTCAGTGGATGTTAATAGTGAAAAATGACAGACTCACAGGTACCAGGAAAACCGATCCCTGCTCTACCCAAGATCAAGCGACAAAGTAACAAAGGTATTTGACCCACCCCCACCCCCAAGATCAAGCGACAAAGTAACAAAGGTAACAGACCCCACCCCCAAGATCAAGCGACAAAGTAACAAAGGTAATAGCCCCCCCCCCCCCCCCCCCCCCCCTCAAAGATCAAGCATCAGAGTAACAAAGGTAAGCGATCCCTGCCCTGCCTAAAATCAAGCGACAGAAAAAAAACCCCTGTAGTTTAGTATTATGATCATATTCTTTATATGTATTTAATTATTCCTAAGGGTTGTTTTAAATTGTTTTATATGTTATTATGCATGGTATTCATTTCATTACATAAGGCGCTAAATTTTATTCTATTCACATGTATAACGTATGTTCACATATTTTATTATATGATCTGTAAAGCGCTTTAGAAGACGCAGGTCAATAGAGCGCTACATAAATCATATTGTAATTGATTGTATTTTAAAGTCTGATGAAATAGGCTACTGATAAAGAAGTTGGTGTTACAGGAGTGTGTACAGTTTCGTCTAAAGTCAGCATTTCGCAAATTTTATGGTCGTTATAACTTTCCATCCGGTCAAATGCTGTCTGACGTGCTTCATACCAATTGTTAGGCTGTTCTTGGCACACTGATTCTGACTACGGATCGCTCCGTTTACCAGATCTGGCCGTTGGGGTCACGGCAGGTGTGACAGGTCGACAGGGGATGCTTACTCCTCCTAGGCACCTGATCCCACCTCTGGTATGACCAGCGGTCCGTGTTTGCCCATCTCTCTGATCTGTATTTTTCTATAGGAATTACTAAATTGAATACTGTTAGTTATCTTAGCCTTTTCATTGGCAAATGTCCTCCATAGACCGAGTTGCAAAATCAGTAAAACCAATGTCGTATTCAGAAAGTAGTTTGTCATACTTCATCAATCAATCCAAATTATCTCTAATGACAAGAAATTCTTCACAGCGCTACTTAGTTAGTGTACACAGAAAAATTGCAACAAAATCGTAAAGCTTACCGATATCATTAAAACGCGAGGCCTGTAAGATTTTCAATCCTTTTGTTTGTATAGAGAAATATTCACATATCCACGGTTTTTGACTTTAATATCTCTGCAAATTTGTTATGACAGCCATTTTCTCATGAATGGGTGTAGTTGTGAGCAATGTGCGTATGGATCTTGATAAATATAGTACGTCTATTTTAACGACTGGGAATTCCAACAGAAATTAAAGTAGAATATATTTGTAAAAAATAAATTTCAATTTTGAAAATACATGAAGGTATGAACTACAATACTTCACGCCGGCAAACTTCATGATTCTTGTTAGCTCTTCATGTGACGTGCTTCATAAAGTATACCAGCGTGAAGTGCCGCAGGTTATATCCTCGTATATTTTCAACAAAAAAAAAAAATTCTACTGCCAAAGTTATACAGCGTTTCAACATGTTCTTAGAAATCTTCTGTTTCTGTGTAAAGGTGGACTGCGTAATGTGGACCGCAATAGCAGGGATGCCCAGGAAGTGACGTTGACAATTGAACGCTCTAGTCTTGACCGGACATACACTTCGCCATGGAGACCTAAAGCTATCCAGATGGTGGTCAACAAGGAATTAGAGTCTCAATACAGGTAGGGCACAGTTGCACTCAGTTAAATATAAGGCAGAGACCAGTAAAGTCTATTTTTTCCCCCTGAAGATGACCACTGTTTCGCAACTAGTGCAAGGTATAATCATAGCACCTATATATAGGATATTGCTCAATATCTATAGGATCTTCCATTGTTTGTGGTTGGATATAATTATTATCCACCGAGTTTTGTGTTTTCTAACCCCGAGCCTTGGGAGATTCTTTTTGACATTTTTTTTTTCGCAGGCCCTGGAAGTCCGCTTTAACCGTGCTTTACTGTAGAGGTAATTTCTTGTTCAATGCAGGAAGATTTTAACCCAGTGCATATAAAATTTAAATTTAATGAAATGCAAATATAATCAATATAGACACAGTGTAGCTCAATATAGTATAACAGGCAGGTGCATGTGCAATCTAGCTCAGTGCATGTACACGTATAAGCTAATCAGGTCAGGTGTATATAATCTAGCTCAATACAGACTCACGTATATGCTAATTAGGTCGGAGTATGTACAATGTAATTCAATGAAGTACCCGTATAAACTAATCAGGTCAGGTGTATATAATCTAGCTCAATACAGACTCACGTATATGCTAATTAGGTCGGAGTATGTACAATGTAATTCAATGAAGTACCCGTATAAACTAATCAGGTCAGGTGTATATAATCTAGCTCAATACAGACTCACGTATATGCTAATTAGGTCGGAGTATGTACAATGTAATTCAATGAAGTACCCGTATAAACTAATCAGGTCAGGTGTATATAATCTAGCTCAATACAGACTCACGTATATGCTAATTAGGTCGGAGTATGTACAATGTAATTCAATGAAGTACCCGTATAAACTAATCAGGTCAGGTGTATATAATCTAGTTCAATGCAGACTCACGTATATGCTAATTAGGTCGGAGTATGTACAATCTAATTCAATGAAGTACCCGTATAAACTAATCAGGTCAGGTGTATATAATCTAGCTCAATACAGACTCACGTATATGCTAATTAGGTCGGAGTATGTACAATGTAATTCAATGAAGTACCCGTATAAACTAATCAGGTCAGGTGTATATAATCTAGCTCAATACAGACTCACGTATATGCTAATTAGGTCGGAGTATGTACAATCTAATTCAATGAAGTACCCGTATAAACTAATCAGGTCAGTGTAAATATACAATTTAACTTAGTACGTATACATGTACAGTAAAACACGGTTATAACGAACCTCCAGGGTCAGCAAGAAACAAAGTAACGAAACTTCGTTATATGCAGTAAAATTTTCGTTATTTTCCAGTCATGGTGGAGTAAATATCACTTGGCGATAAGCGTGAACTCGTCAGAAGCGTAGTCATTTTAAGCGTGTTTTACAAATCAGATCAGTATAGGTGCAGTCCAACTCGGTGTATAATAGTGTTCAGTTACTATCGTTCTCTGGCATTTCGTAGGGAGAAGAAAACGACGATGAAGGAGGAGGGCCGGCCTGCCAGGGAGCTCCAGGACCACTTCGCATTTATTTTAGTGAAAGATCCATCAGTGATGACTAAAATCGCACAAGAAGGCGTCAAGACCAAACCAATAGCATTCAACGCATTAGGTTAGCATTTTCCTGGTGTTTATGCAACGCATTAGGTTAGCATTTTCCTGGTGTTTATGATTCCATGTCCTTTATGAGGTGTAAACAGTGAGAAGTGTATTCATTGTTTATCTATTTCCTGCTCAATGTTAGACTCTATGAATTACGATTGGTGCGTGAATCTTTTGCTGATACCAATCAGAAGCAGACGTCCTACTTTTTTGTTTTCGTAGGGAACAGTAAGCTTGGAATTTACGTATGTAAACACGCAGATGTTCAGCTGAAGCTCGCAGAATCCTGGAGAGTCAACCGGTGCCATCTTATTGTGTGCAAGGTCAGTAACAGTGCCATGGTTACGTAAGCATCAACAGGTAGTGTAGATCCAAGTCTGATCAAACCATGGCTCCAGGCGTAGGGGCTACAATAAGGGACAAAAGTTTTACTTGAAGATATATGAGAAGGATATTTAAAAATTAACCCAAGACCAGCAGAACCATGATTAGTCAAATCAACATACAAGCTTTATCAAGCATCCTCGGTTTTTGCTGATATTTGATTAGTGTAAGATTTAGTGGGGAATTAGATTTAATACATGGGAAATGTAGGAAATTTGAAATCAACTATTTTCAAGAGTGACAGGGCCACAATAAATAATCATTATACAAACGTTCTGAATTCAGATTTTTTTATGGACCCTGGGGTTAGGGTGGGGCTGAAAACAGGAATCAAATTTCACATAATACATGACTATAGGTAGGGGGGATCTTTAAAAATCTTCTCAAGAAGAGAAAGGCCATGTTAGTCACATTGATAATGCGGCATCCCCATACTGTCGGGATCCAAGCTCAGATAAATCACAAACCCCATGAGGTAGGCTGGGTTCATGGCATGAGGTCATAAATTTGTCATGAGATTAAAAAGAGAGTAAAGATTATTTTTTTTAAAAAAAACACTAGGGCCAAGAATGATGAGCGTTGTGGCCCATGAACCTCTTATTTTCCAAGTGACCTTGACATTGTTTCAATGACCTTGGGAAAAGGATCCGGACATATTCATAAGGCATGATGAATAATCAAATATGACTGTCAAAATGATCTTCTCCAAATGCCAGGTGTGTATATGTGTTCAAGGGATCTAGTCTAATTCCCATTGCAAACGCGTATTTAAACTGGTAACAAATAAAATGGCGGACGCGAAGCGGAGAGAGGAAAGAAGAGTCAGGGAAGAATAAACTCAGCGGTTCAGCGAGGCATTCATTTTTCTATTATAAGGATGCTTTCAGGGTTGCAAATATCAAGTAATAAATATTCTGTTGACATAAAGCGACATGGAATGCTGACTCGAGTAGAATACCCCTGAGAGTTTGATGTGTTGTATTGCAAAATACGTGTCGAATGAAAACAATTCGTGAAACGCATTTCAAAGAACACAACACTACTTTTTATTCAAACACCATGTTTTGTAACAAAATGACAAAACATTGTCTATTTTCAAGATCAAGTCACGTCTCAATATGAGTGAAAAATTCTCGACGGGACATAAAACAAACAAAACAAGATAAAGTTGATATACGAAATATTTTCATTTGTAAAATAGCGGTTCAAGGCTTCTTTTCTTGTGCAGAATCATTTGTCAAAAACAAAATCTGATATTGTATTAATGTAATCAAAGAAATTCAACAAGCTGAATCACTATAACACTACAAACACAGGGTATGTCAATATTTGAAAAGAATCGGATACTGTTTTGTAACGGTTAATGTATTTCAACTTGTGTGTATACTCATTATTTTCTCTCTCTCTCTCTCTCTCTCTCTCTCTCTCTCTCTCTCTCTCTCTCTCTCTCTCTCTCTGAGGCACGTAGAATGAGACCCCCCCCCCCCCACTTTTGATAATGACCATTATTGTGTTGTAATGGGAATTTTGATTGTGCCCCAAATGTGAATAAAATAATGTAACCTTGTCGAGAGAAGAAGCTATTAAGCAGAAGTATGAACATCAATGGTAAAAAAATTTCAACACCCTACTCCCCCCCCCCCCCACACACACACACATGATTTAAGAAAATGAAGTCTAGGGAAAATACACATAAACCTACCCACCTCCCTCTCAAATGAATGAGGATTTTAAAGATCGGGCAGAACACTTCAGTTTATTTTTTTTTATGGGGGGGGGGTTATTTTTATTTGTCAAGATTAGACAACTTCCCATTTTTCTTCCGGTTGCCCTCAAGAAATGATGATACGTGCCCGTCTTTCTGCTCTCTGGCAGGGCGATGAAGTGATTATCAGGACTCCGCCTTCAACGTTCTGATTGGATGACACTCGGTCAAAACAATTCGCCGAAACTTTTCAGGAGATACTTCAGAATACTGTACAGTATTTGCCCGTTTTATCTTTGTATATGAATGAACGACAACCAAAGTAAAAGTATCAATTCTTTAACAATCTCTAATGTTGCAACATCAAAATTGCAAAGCAATTTTAAACCTAGGGTCGTAAAAGTTTGCTTTAATTTCGTAAATCGAATTTATGCAGATGACAATTTTTTGATACGATATATGACCATTAATTGTATAAAATATTATTTGTTGCAAAGGAAATTGCGCTTGGAATGGAAATTTGGCTTGATCCCTTTATGTTTTAGGAATTTCTAATGACCTTGTCCAAATGACCTTGGGTTTGATTCAGGACACACCATCATACCATTGGCAATCTGTGTGTCAATTACAACCATCTTATTACTCTGTGTTGCAAACATATAATTATACCGTTAAAATGTACAGAAAACTCATATGATTGGGTTATCAGAATGGGCAAGATTGTCTTTGAAAAAAAAAGAAATGAACCCGAAAATAATTAATGCAAATGTGTACATGTTATACATTTTCACAATATGGGGAGTAAGCTAAATCATTGGTGCTAGAGAAAGTCTTGGGAAAAAAACCCAATTGTTTACGGATGGGCATCGTGATTCCAATACACTCCCCCCAAACTATATTTGCTTGAGTTTGATGAATAATAAAACATGTATGGACTTTAGGTGATGTATGGAAAGTGTAAGCTGGTGACAGCTCAGAGTCAGACTGGTGCCGAAATGGAGCCTACACCGAATTTTGACTGTCATGTTTCCCAGGAGAAATCAAATCCTAACGACCCGTTCAGTCTGCAGATCATGAAGTCCATGGTAAAGTATCAGTGACGTTTAATGGCTAAATGTGTCATTGCATTAATTTTCAATATAGTGATTTACGGCATGTAAACTACATGTAGATTAATTCCAGTAAATTAGATTATTAGATCCCCTATTTCCATAAGAATGAACTATTAGATCACTCTTATTATCTTATAGATATATCATTTCCCCGCGTCACGACAGACGTTGGCACGTTACAGAACCTTACTGCACGGCCCTGAGCGCTATGCATAGATCAAAATTTGTGGTACTTCACCTACAGCTGGTGAAGTCCTAACATGATTGAAAAAAATCTCCAAGAAACGTAAAACAAATAAATAAATCATTTTCCTTTTGGTAGGTGTACCTGTATGAGTACAATGAAGACTGTGAAACGATTGACAGACCAAAGCACTGTGTTCCTTATGCATTTGTAGTCTATGAAAAATCCAAAGAGAGAAAAACTAGTTCTGATACCAAGGCACCGCAGTGGACAACCAAAACGAAATCACAGACAAGTTCCCGCCCAACATCAGGCGGAAACGAGGCCCTAAGAAAATCCAATAGAGAGGCTTTTGAGAAAAAAGTTGCCGGGTTATACCCTGCCCCACAGTTTCCTCACTTGTATATTGCACCAGCAGAGAACCAGATGATTGGTCAACAAGGACAAGTTCCTTTGCCAGCTAGTTCTCCAGTATATAGTGTCTACCAAACCAGGCTAGATCCCAGGATGAGAATTGCGAGTCAGGAGAGTGATGACTCCGCATGGATGAAATCTGAGGAAGAAAAGAACATTACACCGTATAGTCCTAGTGGATGTCATGTAGAAAATGGGGAAGAACGAATTCCTACACCCGAGAGAGAATTGGAAGAGAGCATTATTAAGGCGTCTTTCCGAAAAGACAGCAAATCTGCTGAACTTTTTGAAACAAGTGAAGAAACAGAAGTTGATTTGTCCAGTTTGAATGTAAATTCTGATCAGCTTGAAGCAGTTGTGAAACATTTGGAGGCTGTGTTGAAAAAGAAACAGGAAGAATTATTAATGAGAGAGAGAATGGTGCACGATAGTCATGATCATGAATCTCTGCCAGAGAATGAACAGGTTTCTCAGATACAAGATGTTGATGAAAGAATTGCTCTTCAACCGCCCAATGCTAAGGATAGCTATATTGTTAACGAAATGGGAGACATAGATGAAAGAGTGAGAACTAGTTCACTCGTACAAAATAACTCTTGGAATAGAAATTTTTCCAGTGCTTTTGGGTTCGATCCCAGCAGTATTCAATTTCCAAAGCCAAAAGTAGAAATACCAATAAACGAGGAAAAGAAGAAACACGGTGCTGATATAATACAAGAAGTTCCCATGGATATTGACTCGGATAGTGAAAGCAATCCAATGAAGAGTACTCCCCAAACAAACACAAGTGAACTCTCTCCAAAAGGAAAGAAATCAGGAAGAAAAGTATCTCTCTCAGATTACAAAGCACGCAGAAAACAGGTGTCTCCTATCAGATCCAAAGTAAGTGAAGTGAAAGCCAAACATGAAAATACTGGCAACTTAAATGATCAAAGCAAAGGTGGCTTACTTTCATTAACTCCCCATATGGTGATGTCATCGTATTCACAGTACTTAACAGAGGAACAAGCAATGTCATTTCAACAATCTTATCCGCGTGGTCGTAGTAGATCAGGGGACTTTGTTCACTTGCGAACTCCAGATGTGTCAACTAGTCAACAAATCTCAAATACTTTACAAAACCCGACATCTTCGGGCTACTCACCAGCATCAGCCAATCAGATCACTAGCAGCTCTCTAAAATCTCCCAATGCGAGTCTTTCTCCGGCTTCAGCAAGCAGTACACATTTTGGATTTTTTCAAAGGTCTCCCACGGGCCATTCTCCTGGCGCGTCATCGAATCAACCAATTGGGAGTATTTTACAGAAAGTGAATGTGGATATCTCAAACATTAAAAGCATTCTGCAAAGTATAGCTGCATCACCGACGTCAACACCGGCATCAAGCCCAGAGAAAAATATTTGGTCATCCGCACATGAAGATGTTCCATGGATACAGTTGAAAGAAGTAAAACGACAACTTTCATACGAAGAGGAGCAAGCAGAGTTAAGGTATGATGCCTACAATCTGAAAGCCTCAAAGACTGAGATACCCGTAGAGGACGATGATGATGCTGATTATTCTTCCCTTATTTCCAAAATTAAGAATCTACAGCACGAGATTGATCAAATTAAAAAGGATAACAAGTCAAAGAATGTAAAATGGCCTAGTCCACTGAAAGATGTGAAAGAACTCGTTGATAGGAAGTTGGAGAACAGTAAGCACGACGTGCCCTCGGTCAGCAGAGGTGCAGACTTGCTTCAGGATCTTCAATATTTCCAAGAAGACGGGGAACGAAATGATGAACACGAGAAAACAAGCGAGGTTAATGACGTTAGTGTAGGTGGTGTAAATATTCCAGGACTTGGATTTTCTGATGAAAGCCCAGAAAAAACCGTTAATGCACCCAATGAGAGGTTGAAGCCTGATCAAGAGATAATCGATCTCTGTGATGATGACAATAATGTACAGGGTAACAGAGAACTGAAAGATGCGGAACTCGTGGAGATATCAGACAATCCAGATAGTGACGATAATTGTCTTGTAATATGTGATCATTCTCCACCAGCGGAAAAACATGAATCTAGCACTCCAGGATTAAACAGCTTCAACAAAGATCCCCTCAGCAATGTTGATAAAACTGTAGAACACAATAAAAATAAAAGTCCAACAAAGGAACACAATTTTCAAGTTCCACTGGATGTTTCTTCTCCAACAAAGCAGTCAGGGAACAATGTGGTAGGCAGGACCACGGACACTGAAAAAGACATCGGCTACATCTCATGTGAAGGTTCGTACACATCGGAAATCGAATTTTCTCCCATGAAACAAAAAGGATACCCATTAATTCCTACAAACACGGATTCAGAGGCAGAGACTGGAAGAACTTCATCAGATATGTCGAATATCAAGCCAGAAGGAAATAGCAGAGAAATTCAAATTAAGGTAGATCTGTTTTATGTGATTTAGATACATATCCCGGTATGATAGGAATCTTTCTGAGATACAGATCCCGGTATGATAGGAATCTTTTTGAGATACAGATCCCGGTATGATAGGAATCTTTCTGAGATACAGATCCCGGTATGATAGGAATCTTTTTGAGATACAGATCCCGGTATGATAGGAATTTTTCTGAGATACAGTCTCTCCTTTTACCTCTAACTCAGCATTCTTTAAATGACGAAGATAAGATTAGGGATATTTACACTTATCAATGTTTTATCAACAGTAATCTTTTGCTAGTTGAATATTTATATATCACTATATAAGAAGTCACGTTTACATCACATAGAGGTTTATATTTATGGAATGTAATTCAGAATGTAAAATATAAAAAAGAAAAAAAAACCAGAATATGAATTTAAATTCTATAAAATATGAATATGAGGAATAAATATCTGCGTTGTTCGTTTATGGGGATACGCTTTATTGGAATATACATTATAGGGATACACATTATAGGGATATACATTATGAGGATATACATGATAGGGATACACTTTGTTGGGATACACATTATGGGGATATACATGATAGGGATACGCTTTATTGGGATACACATTATAGGGATACACATTATAGGGATATACATTATGAGGATATACATGATAGGGATACACTTTGTTGGGATACACATTATGGGGATATACATGATAGGGATACGTTTTATTGGGATATACATTATAGGTATATATTGATTGATTGATTATTAATTGCTTTCCGCCACACTCAACAATTTTTCAGTTATCTGGTGGTGTCCAGTTTTTATTGGTGGAGGAGAGAACCCAGCTACAATGTACCTGGGAAAAGATCACCGACCTTCCGCAAGTAAACTGGCAAACTTGCTCACATAACGCCGCGGCCGAGATTCGAACACGCGCCGACAGAGGTGAGAGGCTTTGTGATTTTGAGCCCGATGCTCTAACCACTCGGCCACGTTATAGGTATATACATTATAGGGATATACATTTCGGGGATATACATTATGGGGATATACATTATAGGGATACGATTTATTGGGATATACATTATGGGGATATACATTATGGGGATATACATTATGGGGATACGCTTTATTGGAATATACATTATAGGGATATACATTATGGGGATATACATTATGGGGATACGCTTTATTGGGATATACATTATAGGGATATACATTATGGGGATATACATGATAGGGATACGATTTATTGGGATATACATTACGGGGATATACATTATGGGGATACGCTTTATTGGAATATACATTATAGGGATATGCATTATGAGGATATACATGATAGGGATACGCTTTATTGGGATATACATTATAGGGATACACATTATAGGGATATACATTATGGGGATATACATTATGGGGATACGCTTTATTGGGATATACATTTCGGGGATATACATGATACGCTTTATTGGGATATACATTACGGGGATATACATTATGGGGATGCGCTTTATTGGGATACACATTACGGGGATATACATTATGGGGATATACATGATAGGGATACGCTTTATTGGGATATACATTACGGGGATATACATTATGGGGATATACATGATAGGGATACGCTTTATTGGGATATACATTACGGGGATATACATTACGGGGATATACATGATAGGTATACGCTTTATTGGGATATGCATTATGGGGATATACATTATGAGGATATATATGGTAGGGATACACTTTATTGGGATATACATTACGGGGATATACATGATAGGGATACGCTTTATTGGGATACACATTACGGGGATATACATTATGGGGATATACATGATAGGGATACGTTTTATTGGGATATACATTATGGGGATATACATTATGGGGATATACATTATAGGGATACGCATTATTGGGATATACATTTTGGGGATATACATTATGGGGATATACATTATGGGGATACGCTTTATTGAGATATACGTTACAGGGACATGTATTGTGGAGGTATTTCTGTTTATTCCGCTTCGCTGATTGCTTGCATCGTTTATACACCCTAGAAATGCAAACAGTCATCTAGGGTGTTTGTATTATTGAGTCTTATAAATAACGAAGCCATATAGTAGTTATTTGTTCCTTTTTTATCAGGAAACGGCCACCAAGATATCAACTACAAACCCTGCTGATACGTTAGAAATGACTAATTCAGCGAGTATAGCAAGATGTGACGAAACGAAAAAGAAAGCTCAAAGAGCCAGAATGAAAGCATACATTTCGAAAAAGAATAGAGGAATGATTGGGTATACAAAAAAGAGGAAGCGAAAGAAGAAAGCTACAGATATGGACGACTTTGTTAGCACAACCTCCTCAGACCTTCTAGATGTCAGGTACTGAATTTTATACATTAGATGTTGTAGTGGTCCATGAGGTTTTAAAGATAAAGTAGAAGATTTACCACCCTCATTAGTCCTTTTACTGAATCCATGTCCTAAGGGATTAATATTTGTTTTAGGGGTTTAAAATAGAGCAATAAATTACTATGTTTTTAAAAAATTTCAAAAACAAAAATGTTTATTTTCAAAGTGCTAAAAATGGACCTCAATGAGAGCGATACTGATAGGATTCGTTAAACAAAATTAAATATGCTGACAAACGGTATCAATTCTCACTTACCACATGCTTATCCTGTAACTGTGATGTAGATTCAGTTCATTATTAAGTGTGTGATTGATTGATTGTATACTGTTTAACGTCCCACTCCAGAATCTTTCACTCATATGGAGACGTCACCATTGCCGGTGAAGGGCTGCAAAATTTAGGCCTATGTTCGGTGCTTACGACCATTGAACTGGGAGGGATCTTTAACGTGCCACACCTGCTGTGACACGGGACCTCGGTTTTTTGCGGTCTCATCCGAAGGACCGTCCCATTTAGTCGCCTCTTACGACAAGCAAGGGACACTGAGGGCCTACTCTAACCCGGATCATAAAGAGTGCGAATAGTTTTATATAAGCATATCTTTACATAGAAAATATTGGCAAAATAATGAAAGTGCAAGCCTCCGAGATTAGATTTGATTCAATGTTAAAAAAAGCAAGGTAATCTGGATGAAATACTGTATATCGCCTTATTGTTGATACAGTGTATCTGTGAAAATAATATAGCCATTCTCTTTACATAATATAGAAATGTAAACCGTGAATTTAAAGCTCAGAGAAAACAGATTTCATTTGGAAAATGTAAATATATAGTCGATTGATTGATTAATTGATTATTGCCTTCCGCCACACTCAACAATTTTTCAGTTATCTGGTGGCGTCCAGTTTTTGTTGGTGGAGGAGAGAACCCAGATACAATGTACCTGGGAAGAGACCACCGACCTTCCGCAAGTAAACTGGCAAACTTGCTCACATAACGCCGCGGCCGAGATTCGAACACGCGCCGACAGAGGTGAGAGGCTTTGTGATTTTGAGCCCGATGCTCTAACCACTCGGCCACGGAGGCCCCAATATATAGTCGAAGACTATATAATCTTTTGCAGAAAATAATTTTTAGGCGAAAACTGATTGATACAACAGCAGCCGAAGTAGTATAGTTTGCACCTCAAGTTTTTGCTCATGAAATTTTGCTTGTTACCTTGTTTTCGCCGTTGTGATCTTTTCGCTCTTTTTGAGAGATAAATATGTCGTATCACGGTATCAAGGAGTCAACGCGCGTAACTCTCATCTCTAGAATGATGATACAGATGTGTGTGATCTATGGGCATATATTCAATTAATTATATTTTGCTGCATTATTTTAACATTTGTAGCGAATCTTTGAGTGTGGATAGATTTTCTGGGGCAATGTCTTCCAATACAAGAATGTCCTCGCCCATGGAGTTCATTCCAAAGCTGAACACATTACTTAACGACTTGGGAGTGAAACATTGGACTGATGGTTTAAATGTCAAAGAACTACAACCAGTTGTTTACCTAAGACGGGTTAGTATGAATATAATAAAGTACTGAAAATATTTCTTTAAATGATAATGCATTAAGATTTTTTTTCTCTTCATCTTAGTGTGATGATCCAAAGTCTGCTACAGACCAGCCCCTGACGAGAAAGAGGCTAGAATCACAGACATCTGAGAATTTGCCAGATGTAGATAGCCGATTTCCTCAGCATAAGGATGACAGAGTTAAAGAGTGGATTGAAGGAACAAGAAAGAAAATAAAACTGACTCTCAAAGATCAGCAAAACAACGCGCAAGTAAATACACAGGAACAAGTAAATACACAGAAAATTCCTGTTCTTCAAACTGCAGAAAGGAATGTCTCAATACCTGTAACAGCAAAACCTGTGAAAGACTTAACATGCGTCTCTAATTCCAATCAGATAAATGATATGAAAATGGAACAATTCGTAAGTTTTAGCCAAATAAAAACGGAATTGTCATCGACATCATGCACATCAATGGCAAATACGACAGTAAAAAATGAACAAAAGTCAACTCAAGGACAACCTAGAAACCAATCTCCAATCACGGTTATTTACTCCAAACCTTCAGTTTTGTCACAAACGAGGGTATCATCTCCTACTGTTATTTCTACAGAGCCCCAAAAGCAATTTAAACCGCTAAATGTGGTTTCAAGTTCTCAGCCAGCATCTTTGAGACAAGACTTGTTGATTCCGCAAATTGTTAAGCTTTCTACTAGTGCCCCAGTATCACAACTCCCTTTCACTGCTATAAAATCCGAAGCAGTTAAGTCAGAAACATTTACTAGTCCCTCTCAACCACCACCTCATCAGAATGTCAACCGACTGACTCATACATCATACTATAGCAATCTTACTAATCAAAAAGGATCCACTTGGCCTTGTCGTACTGTAAATCCCATTTCAGTTGCCCAACAACGAATGCCTGTTCCACCTGTATCAACAGGTGTTCAGAGCTTACCAAGCTTTGTTGTTCCTTATTTACCCTCTGCAGGTCATATCATGTTGGCTACAAAGGCTGTCTCACAAGGGCAGTCGTTAGTTATTAATACGCAGTCAACCGTAAAAAATGTTCCTTCTTTAGTAAATACACATGTCGGTACCATTGCAGTTATTCCTCAAAATGTTCAAGTGCGAAATGTTGAACCGATGGGCCTTAGAAACTTTGTTCAAGTATCAACAACGTATGGTACTAATCAGAACTTTCCTTCAACATATAGCTACACGTCGACATCGCAGCATCGATTCCCTGGCCAACGATTTCAAAGTCCAATCACACAATCAGTATACCAGGGTCTTTATCACCCGTTGCAATCATCAACCCCAAATCTTCAACCGAATATTCACAGACCTCCGTTTTCAAATCAACCTCATCTACAGCATTTGCACCCGGGAACATTTCAACATACTCATCAAGGAATTCCACCTCCACCTGAGCAAGGAATACCGGGTCATCTTATCGTTCCGGGTGTACAACCACCTCGTCCTCAAGTCATACCACCTCAAGCTGTTCATCAAAACTTACAGCCTTATCCAAGTCTACCAAATGAACAAGTCCCAAAGGCATCTACATCTGCAAATTTCAGTACTAACAATGACAATACAACCATAAAAAAGAAATCAACAGATGTGATGGATTGGTTTGCCGAGAAATTTGAACCAAAGAAGCCTGTGAAAGAGAGTGGATCCAATACTTATCATGATACGTATCCTGACTCTGATTCTAGACGTTCTTGGAGATCAAGATCTCGAAGTCCAATTGACTCTTACTGTGAAACGTCGCAATCTCCAAATTCACGGAAGAAAAGACCTGATTCTTTTTTAGTATATGGCTGCCAGCTGCAAAAAGCTGGCAGAAATGAAATAAATATAAAGAACAAGGATGCACACGAGTTATCCCCGAGGAGAAGAAGTAAGTCTCCAGAAAGAGTGCGTTCACCTCTACACTATGAAAGGCGAGATTCACCGGATGATAGGAAACAATCATCAGAAACACAGACTTCTTCGAATACTCAAAGATTCACGACTGGTAGTATTGTAAATTGGAGAGATCGAGTACAGGAAAATACCAAAGAGACAGAATGCTCCGATAGTATATTCGAAGAAACGTGTGGTGATGACAGACCAAAACCAGCATTCAAAAACACTTTTAAACTTGTAACAAACGATGTGTATCAGCCAGAAAGAGAGATAGCGGACACTCCGGCGAGTCCAGATAATGATAATCCAAATATTTCCTTTGAAACTCCTGCAAGTCCTGAACAAGAAACACCAGCAAGTCCAGATCACAATGTTTCAGAAATCCCTCAAATATCTTATGATATCATTGATGTGTGCGAAAGTCCCGACAGACCTACAGATGATGAAAAAGGTGATCTGTTAGATTCTACAATTGATGGACTTGCACGTAAACGAGAATTTCTAAGAAAACAGTTAGACGATTTGAGATCAAGCTCCGGTTCGCCACGGGTAATCAGGAATGCAGAGTTAAAAACGAACGATTTGATAGAGATATCTGATGAAGAATTGGAAGAAGGGGAAATAGCCGATGAAGGTATGGAACTTCAAGGGAAGGAAAGTGGTTCCTTACACAGTGGAAGGAGAGTTGTAGCTGTTCGTAAAACTGAGGATACCCAAGACAAAATTATAGGTAAATATCACAAGGAGCTTAGTGTGACAGTGAGTTCTAAAGGAAAATCAAATCACGAAGACAAAATGGAAGCCACGAATACAAACAGAGACAGTGGGAAAAATATGGAGAGAAAGAGTAAGAGAGAAAGGAGTTGGTCTTCTGACGATAGTGATCATAGAACAGGTATGAAATGTTCAGGTAGACCCAAAGATTATCATAGAGTGTCAAGAAGAGATCAGAATTCACGTGATAACGAATCAAGGCGATTTAAATCAAGAGGTCGAAGTTCAAGTGTTGATAGACATAGGGAACGACGTCGCAGTTCCAGCATCAGTAGACATTATAAGTCACGTGATCGGAGTTTGCATAGAGATAGGCGGTACAAATCACGTGGTCGGAGTTCAAGTAGTGGCAGACGGTATAGATCACGTGATCGGAGTTCAAGTATTGATAGGCGGTACAGACCACGTGATCGGAGCTCAAGTAGTGATCGGCAGTATAGATCACGTGGTCGTAGTTCAAGCAGTGATAGGAGATATAAATCACATGGTCCCAGTTCCAGTCAAGACAGACGCCAAGACAAGAAACCCAGTAGGTACGTATATAAAGTGCATGACAGTGATTCTAGCGAGGATTCATCAAAAACAAAGAATAATGGAGGAAAATCTCGGAGGTATGTTCAAGTTTCAACGTCAGGAGGTTATGACGAATTCCACGAAGAGGAGGAAAAATCAGCTGAAATGAATAGAATTCCATTTCAAAGAAAATACAACACGTCAACTGCCGCAAATGCTTGGTCGGAGATGTTACGACAAAAACCTACAAATATTGAGGTAATTAAGGGCGACAAAGAAAAAACAGAAATATCCAAATCCAACGAGGATGATTTGAATGTGTACAAAGAATTGAAAGAGTACATCACATTAAAAAATACTCAAGTTTCTTCAACCAGCTTAAATGGAAACAGACAATTTAACGTGTCTGAAGAATCCAAAGCAACTAAAGGTTTTGTACAAGTTATTCGAAACACGACACCTCCCGAGACTTTGAAATCGTGGGCAATTCGAGAATTTAAATTCAAATCGGAATCAGATTTTGATCAAATTGCACCTCAGATTACTGTTAATATGGATCTAGAAATATCACAACTATCAAAAGGTCGAAGGAAAACAGCAAAGTCAAAGATACGAAAAGAAATCGAGATAGCCATGGAAACATTGCGAATAGAAAATCTTAATGCTAGCCAGTCGTCCCCAGTCGCTTCAGCGGAAAGTGGTATAAAGGACGACAAAAGTGTATTAGAGATCAGACCTTTTGAACCATTAAATTTTACGAAAATTTTGATAGAGAAAGAGCTGGAGATAGTTCGGGATCATTTAAAGACACTTTGGCATTCCACACAGGAACTTATTGGTGATGCCCCTCGTGCACAGCAGTCAAGGGCGTCGACATTGAATAATGGGATTCATTTATTTTCTATCAGGCAAGACATGCAACAAATAGAAACAGACTTAGTTCAAAGAATCTCAACATATGGAGCTCATTTCGGTGTTCCAAATCGTCGAGTGCCAAATGAATTACTGACTGCGGAAGAGAAGAACGGTCATTTCTCTGAGGAAAGCTTAGTGCTAGTACTGTCCGGTTACATCCCATCGAAAGCTTTCCAGAAACTTTTATCGCTTCGGGAAAAATTGGAAAATTCGAAGAAGGAAATTGCTAATGCTGAAACAATACAAAATAAAGAGCAATTGCAGAGGATAAAAATGGGGAAGGAAGAAATCCACAAGGCCAGGAAAGCCATGATGTTGTCTTTCACTGGACCCCTATCCAAGAAACGGATTCAAAAGATAAAAACGAAGGCTAAATGTTACAGAAACTGCATAGACTACTTCAAGAAGGAGCTAGGTGAATTTGCTGCAGAGTCCCGCCTTAGATATCTTATGATATCATTGCAAGATCTGGATAAACACTACAATCTGTTAACTCAGTTACAGGTTAGTTTTTACTTTACTTACATGTCATATATTGATTTATTTTCTTGTTTGCCGAAATAAACTTTGCTTATTTTTTTTTAAAGGATGAGCAAGAAAAACAGAAACATGAGGAGATTACTCAGTAAGTTTCATGCAGGAATACATCCGTTTTTATTTAAACGCGAATGATTTACATATTTTGATTCGACTTGTATAATGGAAATAAAGTTTCTTAAACCTAGATCACAACATTTTAGGGACATTCATCTGAAAAGGAGGAGAGCAATGGTGGACAAGTTTCACGAGAACTTTAGATTTGTCGACAACCAGCTGAACAGCATGTATGCCAAATACCAGCACAAGCATCCGCACGTGTGCGTCGCCATTACGGATGTTTCTGAAAAGATCAGGGAAGCCTTGACCTTGATAGATGCAGAGAAAGACTCCAAGAACATATCTGTGACCACTGTTGCCCAGTTAGAGCAAATACTTAAATCATGCCTATCAGGCTACGAGCACGTCAAACAACAAATAGGTAGGCTTGTTTAAAAGGATTGTTTTCAGTATTCATCACCTTAATGTTCAAACTGGTACGTAAATGCTAGACATCTGCATTATCAAGACGTTTGTATTTTTCACGCAGTTGACCTTTAAGTGAGTATTCGGTCACAGTGAATGGAATGTTATATTATTTTGCTGCCTGATATTTTAGATACCCAATCATTTGTAGCATGTAGTGAAACTAGCATAATTGTATTATTTTTACAGTTCATAACGGAGAACACCAAGTTTTACGTTAGATTTTGTTGTGTTTTGATTAACGCGCCTGGAAATGGCTGGGACATATAGTTTTACCCTATTACGTCATAATCAAGTTTCCGCTATTATCTCTGCAAAGGAAGCACGCATTCAAATGAAGTTTAGTTTTTAGATACATCATGAGAATGTTCAGGTCAATTTCTTATTTGGTTTTGGTTGAATAATTATAATATATAATTCACAATATCTGTTCATTATCTCGGTCACACATGGATAACTATGCTGTTCCGGTCAGATATTATTTGACAAAGTTACTCCCCTTGGACAGTTACAGTTTTTACTCATTGTCATAGTCACACTTGGACATTCTGATCTGAAATTTGGAATTTGCGTGTATCATTATATTGCACATGTCAATGAATTGAAATTTGAGATATAGGTATATCATGAGAGTGAACATGTCTAGGACCGTACTTTTAATGGTGAAGACCGTACTTTTAACATCTAATTTACCATCGTATTCATTGTGATGTAGAATTAATATTTGTACAAAATTTGATCACACAGTATAACTTTCAAATAATGTGATTCAAAACCTCTTAGACACCTCCCACCCCCTGATGAACACAGAACAACAGTCATATATCTTTGTAACTGAATTCAGACTTATAGAAGAAACTATATTTTTTCGTACATTTGTTTTCCACTTTTTATCATTTGAAGTAAAGTTATTTCATTACTTCATGACGTCTGCTGCATGAGTTCATTACACATAGGTTGATGTTGTGTAGTAAAGCATGGCTTGTTCATACGGGATTAAGAACTTTAATGACTGATGTTTGAACCTTTCTCATATACGTATGGAAAAGCCTATTTTTTTCCACAATTGATTCAGTTGAGGGCATCGTATCATTTCTCGTAAATCCGCGGGAAAAGAAACAGGACACATGCATCTTGACAGTATGTCATTCTAGATTTTACATAAAGAGTGTGTTGTACTAAATTACTCTTGATATTCAATATAGATCTCTTGAATGTTACAAATTTATCTTCCTTTCAGTATAATATTGAATATTGTCGCGTATTGTCAGGTAGTCAAGACTTGTTGAAAAGAATCGTTTCGGGGCATTATTTTGTGTAGAAATGCAAGGATTGATAATGTGTTAATTGTGTGTGTTATAATGTACATCAATATGATTCGAAGTGGGTTTTTTTTCAGTTTAATCTACTTAATGTTTATTATGTTATTTAAACCGGCCAGTGAATCTACATATAAATATTTGTAATCTTATCAGAATGCAGTATACTTTGTATCATAAGAGGTTGTAGTTCATTAAAATGCATTGCTTTTGAAAGACATCGTGTTTTTGGATTTGAAAAAAACTGGAAGCTGTGAACAATCATATAGAACATAATGTTATGAGACTTCCTTAACGGTGAAAAGGTACTCTTGTAGACTCATACCAGTTCTTGAGATTGAATTTGCAAATGTAATTGAATTTATGACTACCCTAATCTTATAGATGTGCTTCTTTTCTGAAAAAAGGGGTACTGAGGACCTATTTTAAAGCGGATCCCCACGGGATTGTAAAGAACGGCCAAACAATTGATGCAACTACAGCATAACGGAAACAAGCCCTCATGTTTGATACAGTGAATCGACCGAAAGTCGAATTGGCAGCTCGAATTTGTCACGGTTGAAATCCCTACTGTATCAATTGGTTATGTCTGTTGTCTAATACATTGATAAGATCTTGTTTAAATTAAAATATCTCGAAGTGAAATAAAGAACATTTGTAAACCAGGGCCAACCATGATGGGAAATGCGCTAATCTTGGACAGACGGAATGACACTCAAATGGAGGAGGACCCAATATGATATCCTTTTGTTTCACTGGATGGAAATTAATGCTAAGAAAACCGTGATATTTTGATACTTAAAGGCATTTATTTTATGAACAAGTGCTGTAAGTCGTATATCCAATCATTTCAGCACGCTGTTTCGTTTTGCACATTGTCATACTTAGTTAAAGGTAAATTCGGGTTATTTGATAAGAAACCAATCAAATATGTCCAGGAAAACCCACAGCCTGAAGTCAGATATCCGTCTTGTGGGCTTACGGATACACAGTAAAACACACTAATAAAGAGGCACCGAGATATGATGATTTCTCAGTATAGTTAAGGTGGCCACTAGGACACGTCTATATTTTGTGCCTTAAATACCGTACCACATTCTCGCTTATGATTACAACGTTCACTTTTGTAAACGAACATTCTGATTCATAGTCTTGAATTCCTCTGTACGGTGATCACGTAACCAGCACATCTTGTGGCAGTGCCTATTATAAACTATTAAGTCGGCCAACAACAGAAATCCTTATTGTAAGGATATAACAATGTAAGATTGATTGATTGTTTCCCGCCACACTCAACAATTTTTCAGTTATCTTGTGGCATCCAGTTTTTATTGGTGGAGGAGAGAACCCAGATACAATGCAACTGGGAAGAGTCCACCGACCTTCCTAAAGTAAATTTAAAAGTGGTAATAACTACAAAATGATATGTACTTGCTGTGGCCTTCAATTCGACCATTTAGATATATCGACATTTGCTTCGTACTTAGATATTTTATTGAAAATAAATGCTGACGGCAATTGACAACTCAATTATATGACAAACGGGATGATTAATTTCTCCATTGGCAGCATCTTTTAGCTATGTAGCAATATTCCATTGTCAACCGCATATGGTGTTTACATCTCTCAACTTATTCAATACGCAAGAGCTTGTTCTACATATGATCGGTTTTTAAATCGAAGCAGGCTACTGAAAAACAAGTTGATGTTACAGGGGTTTCTATAGATTCGTCTAAAGTCAGCATTTCGTAAATTCTGTGATTGTTTTAACGTTCTAGTTTGCCGTCATAAGGCGACCAAATGGGGCGGTCCTTTGGATGAGACCGCAAAAACCGAGGTCCCGTGTCACAGCAGGTTTGGCACGACAAAGATCCCTCCCTGCTCAAAGGCCCTGAGCGCCGAGCATAGGCCTAAATTTTGCAGCCCTTCACCGGTAATGGTGACGTCTCCATATGAGTGACGGATTCTCGAGAGGACGTTAAACAATATACAATCAACAAAAGAGTGCCATTAAACCTTCAATTAGGTGAAATGCTGTCTGACGTGCCAATTGTTAGGCCGTTCTTGGCACACTCATTCTGACTGCGAATTGCTCCGTTTATCTGATCAAGATATAGGGCTCATGGCGGTGTGATCGGTGGAAAGGGGGTGCTTACTCATCTTTTGGTATGTCCAGGCATCTGTGTTTGCCCACCTCTTTGATTTGTATTTTCTATAGGAATAATGAGATTGATCACTGTTTGTTATCTTAGCCTTTTCATACAGCATAAATTATGAAAAATGCTGCCGGCTTAAGTGCATTAGTTTATCTAATTGCTCTGTTTAATCCCATGTCTGAAGTAATGTGTTCAAGGCAATATATGTTCATTTACAAGTTTGTTATTTATTGATTTCATCAAGTAAGCAGCACTTTTCAGTTAAACACAAATATGTTTTCTTTACTTGCAAAAACGTATCCAAATCAGACGAACATATATCGTCGCAATATATTAATATTTCTAAGACATCCCAAGCACGCATAAAGATAACAACACAGCTAAAATAATACACAGCTGCTATGAAATATTTGAACTATTTTTGATAAAATCTATTTAAATCCGAATGTAATTGAATATCTACTTTCTGCTAAAATATGTTTGATGTGTTTTGACAAGCATTTTTAGACAGCGCTAACCGTTCCATCTACCTCTCAGCTATGAGGTAAATTACAGCTCACGCCAAAATATGTCGTAAATTAAGCGGTGAAATCTTATCGTTGAGTGCACTGACGCATTTACTCTGATTATGCGTCGAGTGACTATAGAACTCTGTAAGTATTAGTTATGTTGAATGTATACACATTACTTCAAATGATGAAACATTACTTCAAATGGATGAATCACTACCTATTTTTCGTCTTAGGTTTGACGCGGCCATGGCACGAGCAGGGCTCGAACTCACGACCTCCCGGTTACAAAGCGAACGCTCTGACCACTGGGCTATCGCGACCGGTCTTTCATCATTTGAATGATTGGGGTTTTACACGGCGTAAAACCCCAATCAATCAATCAATCAATCAAATGCAGCTATCTTGATTATTCTCTATAACATTTTCTAGAAAATTAATGTCAGGTGATTAACTGGGCCAGGTAAGTGTGAGTATATTATTCGTCGTTTTCCATTCAACTGTCTGTTTTGATTAATGCACTGGACAATTATCCTCCTGCAGTATCGAGGGACTTGCAGGGAACTCCTTCGCTACAAGGGACCACAAATGCTTATCTAGGACCAAAATATATTTTTCAGAGTTAACATTTCCTTCGACTGCAGTCAAAGTTTCAACACCATTGAAAGATAGACACCCCCAGAACATTGCCGATATGCCGGAGCGGGGCGAATTGCTGCTGAATGTTGCATGACAGTCGGGCTGAAAATTTCTCCAGACGTAAATGTTTCTGTCTTTGTCTAAAACAACCTTCATCTCGTCACTATATATGACCTGATTCCAGTTTTCCTCCACTGTCCACCCTAACGTTGATCAACACCATGAAACACGGTTTTGACGATTGGGTTTCGAAATCGTTATTTTGTTTGTAACCGCTGGTATTGCTGCTCCTTCAACCTTCTTCTTACTGTTCTGTTAGAAACTTTCTCAGGTACTGATTCATCAAATTTATTAGTTAAGTCTGACAGAGTCTGACGGCAATTTTTCTTTACCAACCTTGACAAGACGCGGTAACTTCTTTCACCCACTAATCGTTTTGCCCGGTCTTTCTTTGTTTTCCACAGAACCCCTTTCAGCATTTGGTCTTACAGCCTTCTGGATAGAATGTAGACTTATTCCAATAATTTCCGAAATTTTCCGGCCACTAAAACCGCGCTCGGTCATTTTGATTACCGTCTGTTTTTGCTCTGTTGACAGGTCTTTTCCTCCCGGAGCCATTTTGTTTGACGTATGGTTTGATGTTAATAATAGATACAAGGAACTTCTTATAACCTGTGACGTCATATATGACGCTCATGTATGGATATGTGTGACTGTCATGATTCTTGACCGCACAACTAGCGAGAAAATTGAGAAAGAAAACACCATAATGTAACTTCTTTTATTTACGGCAGCCAGTTTGCATACTGTAGTATGTCCAAGTACTGTCGTTCTGCCATTCAGTCACCTGTCAGTAAGCGTTCACTCCGTAAGCGTTCAGTCACCTAACCGTTTAGTGAGTGGCATAGTTCATTCTTTGGACCCTTTCAAAAAACCAAACCAGCATAACACTATGTAGTATCTGTATTCACCAAAGAATAGGTCAATCCTAAGATACCATGATTCAAGAAAGAGACACACAAACACTGGATATCGTTTAAACACACTTTATTTCTGAAGAAATCGGCAAGTAACAGGCTGCAAGGGGACCTAAGTTTGTGTTATAATGTTTTACAAGCAGTGACACAGAAAGAATACATTTGATATATACACTAGTGCGTGAAGATCTCACAGGTCCTATACTGCGCATGCCCCTCCAAAGTTCGAAAAGAAAAAGCCTTCTGAACTAACCATACTACGGTAAGAAAACGAGGCAATGGAAAGACATCTTCAGTTTATCAAGGGAGGTAAATCATAAATCCTATTATTTAATATTATAAACACATGTATAACACATTCTTCACTGGTCTCATATAAAAAAACAAACCTTAAAAATTGAAATACAAAGGCTGGGATAAATAAGTAGTTTTTTGTCCATGGAAGACAACTATTTTACTCTAAAATCACAACCACTTTAACAAAAATGAATCCCCATTACTTAAACAGCTAAAGCGCGCACTGTACGGTTATGTCACGGATGCATAAAAAATATTTGTCCGTAAAAACGTTTTGAAAATTACAAAGCAAAAAGCCGTTGAATAACATTGCAGTAGTTGAATCACTATCATTTTGGTAAAATCGCCTAGTTGTAGAGTGTTTTCTGTGTGTGTGTGGCCTTCTCCTGAAAAATAAACAGCACCATTTAAATAATATAAAACTTCGTTCTACACTACAATTTGAACACAATGGTTACATCAAAATTACCCACAGAAAGTTCCAAGACGAATTTTATATTGTAAGAAAGGTAAGGAGTGATACACGGGATTCTGGGGGTTAAGACATAATCACCTCGTTGCTGTCGTTTAGGAGGACAGTTGTGACCTGTGACCCCACACCCCAGCTGTCGTCATCTCGATACACTAAATCATTAACACTGGCATCGGCAGCAGAACCTCGAGAGTAGATCTGGATAATAAGGAAATCATAATGATTCTGTGTACTAGTTTATACTCACAAAGTGTGGTACTGAAGAACGTCATATAACGTTATGTATGAGAAACAAGAATGTTGAATAACTTTCATGTGTACGAAATATTTCTGAAATAGGCTAGTAACACGTGTAATTTGCTACAATGAACTACATGTAAATGAATGAACTTTACCTTGACAATCTTGCCGGGTTTAAGAGTAAAGTTTCTAAATGTGTATATGTAATCTCTCTTCCCGTCTACTGTTCTTTTCAGTTTCCAACTATCCATGTTGATTTCCTGATCAAAATCAAGACAAAAAATTGACAGTATTTCTTTTTAAATATGGCAAAGAATTGGTCAGTGTAACAGCAGGAAGTATTGATTAGTCTCACCCTTCTGTTGGCCCCGCTGGATGTGTTCTCCAGGCTGATAAATTTTCCTTCGGGACAGACTTCAGAAATGGACAGAGGACCAGTGGACGTCCTTTGATAGGTGGTCTTAGCTGACACCTCACCTCGCATCATCTTCATAGTTTGGTGAGATTCTGTGATCGTGCAAATTTAATAAATTACACCATGCAGCAGTGAATTTTTTTCCATATGGAATAGTTCTTGATAGAATATTTTACTTAATGTTGAATGCACAAATAAGATAATCAACATATTAGATATTATGAATATGTAAATATATGATGTCTATACGTGCATATGTACAGCGTTTAAATTTACAGCAGAAAAATAGTGATGGTTAAACATTGGAAAGGAATACTGAAAGCATGCGATATATTTCAGATGAATAATATGAAGTAAATTATCTATGATGATTTTATATCTAGAGGTCCCATAAATTGTTATCATTCCCAGTCACACGTTCAAACACAGCAAACAACATTGTAATTTATGTTTCTGTCACAAAACCCTTCATTAGTAAATGTGTTAACCTTCCCAGGGGTCTGGAATACGCACCACCTTTCTGTTCATAACCCTGGATCATTTCGGACAAGTGAGCCCCACCGCGACTCTGGGTACTTGTGGTCTGTTCGACAATGCTTCTAAGTCCCACCCTGTGTGCATTAAATAAAGAGGTGTGTGATATGACAACAAAATCAAAAGCAAAACATTGAACATATGACAACTGCAACAACGAGTGTTCTGTTAAATGACACATGATCTGGAACAAAAACAAAATGGCAGGTACACATTATACGAAGCAGGACAGAAGATGAAGAAGCATGCAATAGGTCGATGTGATTAAATGTGTTGATGTGCATGAGTTACCTCCCCTCGGATAATTCTCATTATCATGAACCTCTATGGAGTCATTCACATCAGAATGAAGCCTCAAAATTGGGTTATACCTGGTGTGATAAAGATGAAGTAATGAATAGCATGGAGTGAATTTGTATAATAAAAAAATAAACAAGTATCAAAGGGTGATAGCAACATCTGACTTAAGCATGCATAGTGGTGATTGTGGAAGAGAATCTCAAATTAGTTATGGGGAACCTTCGTTGTCCTCATCAGGTTTTTGCGAATCTCCATTGACTGTTGGAGAAGCATCTTTTTGTTCATTTTCTTCTGAGCCAATTCTCTTTTCATCATCAGTTTTATCATCTGCTTCCTTATCTGATTTTTCGTTTTCTTTATCTGGCTTTCCCTGTTTTTCACTTTCAGATTTAGATTCTTCTTTCTTGTCATCTGATTGTTTATCATTAATTTCGTCTGATTTAGTTATGGTATTCTGAATGTCTTTATCATCTGATTTATCTTCTGGTTTATTCTCTCCTTTCTGGATATCGTCAATTTTATCATCCTGATCATCGTCATCTTTATCATTGGTAACACTACGATCTTCGACCTCTGTATCTTTTCCGGCAACTTCTTTATCATCACCATGTTCTCCTGTGTGTTTCTCGTTGCTACCTTTCTCTTTGTTCTCGTCTTTCGGGGCAGATTCTTCCTTATCTTTAGATGCAGATTCTTCATCTTTGGGAGTAGATTCTTCCTCGTCTTTGGGGATAGACTCTTCTTCATTTTGGGGAGCTGATTCTTCATCTTTACTCTGATCAATTTTTCCTTCATCTTGTTTTTCATTTCTTATTTCATCTTTCTTTTCATCATCCTCTTTATTCTGATCGTCATCGCCTTTGTTTTCCTCTGTTTGATTTTCGTCAACAGCTTCCGTTGCCTCCTCTTTTTCATCTTCAACCTTTGACTCCTCTGTAGATGGGTCTTCCTTTGTTTCCTCTTTTTCTGGTATATTTTCATCCATTTTTGTCGGTTCTGTCTCAATTGTTTTCGATTCCTCTGCTACAATCTTTTCGTTCATCTCCACTGACGGTGTTTCTTCCTCTATTGGTTTATTGTCCTCATCTGGTGTTATATCTCTCTCCGCCCTATCATCATCTATTTCTGGTTTGGGTTCAGGGACAGGTATGGGTTCAGGAAGACCCTGAGGTTCCTCGTCGGGTTGGGGTTCTGTGTAAGTGTTGGGTTGCATTCTTTGATTTCGCCATGCTGGATTACGAAATGCAGCCACACTTGCAACTATACCACGTACATATCTATTGTTGGTATTATAATATAGAAACCACATACCACCACCAGCAAGACAGCATTGAGAAAGAAACAAATAAAACACGTTAGGGTCTCAAATTAATTTTGAATCAAAACATTATCAACAAAAATTATTATTGATAAAGAATGGCTGTCATTCAGTTTTAAAACATCTTTTTCCAACAGCGTTTGTTCTTTAGAATTGATCACATACCGGCTTTCTTCTGACTCCAGCAATTTTCTGTAGGCAGCAATCTCCAGTTCCAGGGATAGTTTGTGATCCATAATAGTCTGTAGTTCTTGCAGTATACTTTCCATCTCGGCTCTAAGGCTGGTAATTTCTTCCTTGAGTCTAGTAGTCTCAATAGTGTGTTCAGATTCGATTGAATCATATTCACGCAACAGGTCTTGATACTGTTTCTCTAACAAGGCATTCTATCAAAAAAATCCAATATTATCCAAAAAATGTCAGTGACTTGGTATTACAGTTTATCAAATGTTGCACTACAATGCTGTTTTGAGACAGGCACACCACACTCACCCTGGCCTCTAGGTCAGCAAGTCTTCCCTTCTGGTCGGAGATCTGTTTCAGAAGTTTCTTGTTTTCCTCCTTTATGTGGGTAACCTCCATATTCTGTTTGGTGGCTCCAGTGCGGAATTCTTGAATCTGCAAATTAATTATTATCCCAGTCACCCAACAGACAATAAAAATGAAAAGCTGGGTTGTTAGAGATTACCTGAATGAATGAACATTTACCTTGAGATTATAAAATCCTTCCATGTCACCTCTGATCTGGTCCACCTTGGAATCGTACTCTTTCTGGATGTCACGAATGGCTTGAGAAAGTTCGGATTTCCAGAACTCCCGGTTTTCTTCTGTTGTGTCGCGATAAGCAAGGGCAGCTAATTCCTTTAATTCCTAAATATATTCAAACGGATATTTTAATACAACATCGGAACTACTGACATTTCAATGCGCTGTGTTAAAGTGCAGTAATGTGTATTAATTGCTAAATTTAAGGCCTGAGATAATGAGTTTGCACGCCTACGTACAAATGACCTACTGTAATTTTCGTACAGACAATTAAAACCTTGGGCATAATCCGCCTTTTAAGATGTTTTCTTTATGAGATTTATTTTCCGAGTTTGTTGTGTAATCATCCCAGCGCTGTAGTTTATTTCCTTCTTTTTGGAATGGACATTATCGTTAATTTACCTGTTCGTGAACTTTTTTTAGGAATTCGATCTCCTCTTCCAAGGTCTGTCTTCTGTTCTCAGCGTCCAGATGGGCCAATGTTTCGTTATTCAGATCCTGAAATGACAAATTATGTAACTTTTTTTTGTATATATACTTTAACATTGCTATTGTTTACATAGGATGTGGTACCTCTCAGGCATTTATGGCAGTGTCTTTCCATTTCAGTACCTAGGACACAAATATACATGTAACGAGGAACAAAACTGGTGTATTATCTTGTCGCGTGAAACTGTTCCTCTATCAAATGCGACTAATGCCCAGATTTATTCGTTTTTCCTAACTTTGAGGATATACAATGTCGATAATATAATTTGGATCTGTTTCTGAGTGCCAATTCTAGGCAATATTTCAAATCAATATCATTGAATTTCTTGATAATCAACTTGACTCCTTGTCCTTTAAGATCCATCCGAGGAAAGGACGTCGACTTCTTTTGATTAAGATTCCCATTTCTTTGAAACAACAGACGACATGTAGGCTTGATAACAAAGGAGATATTCTTCGATCGCCAAAGGCAGACCACCACAACATTCGTCCAGACGAGTAGAATACAAAGTACTCAATGCGAATGATGAATATGATGATACTAGTTCATTTCCTTGATTATGATGTGTGTTGTTTGGAATAATTGATGAATCGAGATATGCTGTGCAAACTAATTTACCGATAGTTAAGAAGATTCTTAGCACTTAATGAAGCACACACACTGTTTGAAATTATATATCACAGATTTCCAACTAAATGGAAGGGGTAAAAATTTGTTTAGTACGAATCTAGACTTCCTGAAATCTCTATGTTAAAATTGTTTTGAAAATGGATTGCTGACTGCTATGTGATGTTTTATCTGTTTTAAAAAGTATGTCCTGGCATCAGAGAGAGAGAGAGAGAGAGAGAGAGAGAGAGAGAGAGAGAGAGAGAGAGAGCAAATACATGGAAAAAGAATTCATAAGAATTGAGCAAGTAATTTTTCGGGTGAAGAAATATTTGCATGAATAAAAGGGTAAAAAATGAAAGAGGTTATATATTAATTCTGGTCTGCATCAGACTGCGCTTTAATTGTCTTGGAAGAAACATTAAGACTGATAGGGTAGAGTGCATTTGAAGAGTTACTCCGTTTATATTATTGTTTGGCAGAACTGAGCGGTAGCAGTCCTGGAAAAGCTGATTCAGCCGTTTTTGGCGCGCGCTTCTAGTTCAATACGTCTGGGTTTGGAACTGCCAGAATGCCAAACCGATTATTCCAACATCGTAAAAATAATTGATGGATATGGTCGTCGAGGTGAAAATGTAAATAAATAATACATAGATGTAAAAATCTGAATATAATACCCTTGGCAAATTTTCCTCGTATTTTTTTGTTTATGTGACGACGAAAGCAACTACAGTTTTAAAAAGGGCAAAGCCAAATTACAGGGTATTGCACTTATCGTGACGGTTGTTAATGAATATTGGATTTGAATTAGTCGATCAGGATGATTAAAGGTGTTATAATAAGAGACAAAAAATCCTGTCTGCTCCAACGAAAATTAAGGCACAACCTTTGAGCTGCCAGTGATAGTACATTTCGGTGAACACGGACTCATGAACAGATGCCCTCTGGGAGAAACCTCGGACAGTACTCACCAGTCTTAGTCTGTCTACGTCTGCTTCCAGACTCCTAATTCTGTCACGGTCACGGCTTCTGTCGCTTTCTAGGGAGTCTACGGTGCGACGGAGGAGATTGACCTCCGCCTCGAGGTCGGAGATCTGTTGGTTGAGTCGGGCGATCGTGTCTCGGTCTTGGTTGCGGTATTTCTTGGCATCATCCAGTCTGGAAAACAAGTGTATAAATGTAGTAATTGACGGCGCAAGTGATAACCGAGGAACCTTTAATTCAATGAAATTGAAATAACCCTTTCAAGCCCTAAAATCTCGATATTCTTCAATCAATTTAAAAATCACTTATTTCCAATCAATCAAACAAAAAATGACAATTCTTATCCCCTATACCGATTTCTATTTTGGAATATAAACGTTTAAAATTTGGTGATTGTTTTAAAATCTTTGAAAATTGCAGAACTGCCAATTTTATTCATAGATATTGCAAACCAAAACTCTTTTCCCAAATTCGCAACATTAAAATTTATTTTATTGTGGTTCAAAAATAGACTAACATTTTCAGACACCAAAAGCGCTCAAAATACTAATTTTCGGCCCTTTGCGAGAAATTAACGGAGAAAAGATTATAGATTCCTTGCCAAAATCATCTTCAAATAGTTTTTATATAGCCAACCCTTTTAACAATAAATTTATACATATATAAACATATGCTATTTATGTAGTTTTACATGTAAAGTACCGTCAAAAATTATACTGCTGTTTGAACTCAACTATTTTCTAAGAATACTTCGTCGTTTACTAATTTCCAAGTACTTATTACCGGAAATCTTAATTTGCCAAGAAAGATTGATGACAAGACAAAACATCGTGCAAAGATGCACAACTCCTCACCTGGGAAAAAAACTTTTATTTTTCACCCCTAAGCTACTATTAAAAATAGTTCAGGTCATTGGTACCCCCGGGGTTAAATTTATGGTGTAACTGATGCGATTATTGTCATCATTATCTAAATTCCATCGTCATCAGGTGGTGTTGAATTCCGGCCTCCACTAAGCCGTTGCTAGGGGCATCGATTGGCGCTGTTTCTATACTTGGTCTGTAGTAACGGAATCGATGTGATCTCCATTCAGACAAAATAAGAGTTTGTTAACGTTTCGTTAAATATAATAAATTGTACAGGGGGAGGTAACTGAAGTATATCGATTATGATACAAATTTAGCAAAAAGAAACGCAATCATTAAAAATTTTAAAAGGAAATATTCAAGGATTGTGGTTCTGTACAATAAACACAAAATAATCATACGGTTCATAATTTCTCCCTTAATTGACAGTGATATATATATATATATATATATATATATATATATATATATATATAATTCAAACGTTTTTAATCAAGAGAAGCCCTAAACTGTTGTAGCCTTTGTGAAACTTTTCTCTGCCGTCGGTGTGGGTTATAGTAAAACAATTCTGTTTTTGATAATCTATTGCTTACGGTCTACACAATCTGATATACCTGAAGTGGTTTCCCTAACATGGATAAGTAAGCACCCTATATATATATATCATGTGAAAGTGATTCAAAACCTCAAATAGCTGTTGCAATCACGTTACACTGGAGACAACATTCACAACAGTCCAGAGAGTGGAACATATCAAATCATGCAATTTACGGGGACCCGCCAGTTTAAGTTTCGTCACTTTACAAACAAGTTAAGTCATTTGAAACATTTGATTCCGAGGTCATAGACGAGGCTTTGATGTTGGCAATGAGATCACCCCCTCTACGTCAGGTATACATTGGTCTGACACCGCGGTTTTTGGGTCCGCCTTGATAAATGGTTCTCTGTAGCCCAGCTAGTCCCATTTATAATAACATCAGATACCCCTGGGCAAGGAGATGCGAGAGGTCAACAGTCAAGTTATAATATATATGTTGTCTTGCTTGTTCTGATTTTAGAAATCTAATGTTATCTAAATTTCTACACTTTTTCCATTTCATACCAATCCAGTACTTCTTTTATTTACCACGTTTACATGTGTAAATAAAGAAACAAAACGCCTTAATATTCTAGATCGAGTGAATGTATACACATCAACACGCTACTTAATTCACACCATGACTTCACTATAACCGGTTTTATGCTATTTGAAGGTTGTGAAGGAATTTCTCAAGCATTACATGTGATTTTTAAGGCTATGTCATTTACATATTTAGTACATGTTTGTATGCTTATAATCATGCCAAAATTGTTGCATTAGATATAAGGCAACAATTCGCCGCCAAAGTTCATGAGGGGGTGGGGGGATCAAGCCTGCACCCACTTCACTTGATTGATTTGTTGACCATTTAGACACAGGTAGACCGGGGAGCGAGTGACAGCGGTAGATCGGGACCTTGTAATCGGATGAATAAGAAATGGGTATTTACTTTTGTATAACGAAACATAACAATACCTATTGTAGACAAATTATTACCATAAACCGGCTGTGTTTTGGGCTGACAAACACACAAGCACTTGCGTGCTTTAAAATCTCGAACGTTTCAGTTACAATGTCAGGATTTTGTTTACATAAAAAGTTGTTAGTCATCACAACCCCTGCTTAGATCCTACTTTATCAATAGAATTTTCAATCCTAAAAAAAGAAACTGTCATTGAATCCAATAAAAGAGGGCATAAAAAATTCCCATGAATAGTTTATCAAAAAAAATATATCTCATTAATGAAATACTAATGGTATAGCTGTCATATTTCAATAATGTACCAACAGGTGATATACAGCCTTCGAGTGACGAACAAACACTAAACGTACAGGTCTGTTTACTTACTCCGTCTCTTGTCTGAACTGTTGGAATGATTGTAGGATGAACTATTTAATTTAATTTTATAAGGTCATGCCTACTGAACTTAAAAAGTTTATAGTTTTAGAGTAAATGTATATACAGAGAGTTTATAGATACTGAACCGCCCGAGTTTTAGTTTCATTGGTTTTATACATACTGCCTCTGCATATCCTGCATCTGCTCCTGGAGAGCCTGGTTCTTAATCTCTAGATTCGTCTTCTCGCGGGTCAAGTCGTCTATCAGTTTCCGGGCCTCACTTAACTCCGATTCATACATTTGTTTCACAGCACTTGTTTCCTGTCCCCACTTATCTCTCAGCATCTCCAGCTCGGATGCTAACTTTCTGTTCTGGGCCTCCAAAAACCTAACTTTTTCGATGTAGTTAGCAAATCTCTCGTTGAGTTCTTGCATATCTTTCTTTTCCCTTTCACGGCTATTTTTCACCGAATTCACGCCGGTAGAGGATACCTTCTCGTATCCCCCTGGTCCCATTCCGGAATCCATTTTAGACCCGTATCCGTATTCCATGGTTCGCACATAAGTGGTACCTCCGCTGCTGCTGCCCCCCATGCTCTGTCTAAAACCAGGACCCGTGGACATCCGTTGGATAACATTGCTACGGCGAGGAGTGATACTGGACTTGAAGGAAATATCCGAGTGATCATCCATAGATGGCTTCAAATCAAACCCTCCATGGGATCCCGAAGACGACTTAATTACGGTCCTCTTCTCCGTCACCGTTTCCCTTGTTTGAGACATCTTGAAGAACTATTTCCTGCAAAGTGAAAGAAAAGGCAAAGTGAAAGCGAACTTCCACTAGGGATGCAGCAAGTTTAGTTGTACAAATTCAAAAGGCTTGATGAGAGAGACCGGTGTCTTATATACCTAATACAATATAGCCTTGCAGCTACAGCTGACTTCTCAACTTCCAAACCAATGATAGCGGATCGCACCTGCAGCTCTTCTATATATTAAGTCAGACTTGCTGTAGTAATTTATCAACTGTTCCAGGATTGGCTTCAGAAATCACGTGGCTTGAGTCGGCTGTCCGAAAACATGTATGTATTGATAATATAAACAAATGTCCAAATTTACACACTTTGTGTGAAAATTTATTACAGTCAATTATTTGGAGAGCGGCCACTTCTATATATGGAAGTAAAATCGGCGTTTTGGCAACACCCACCATGAATAAACATTAAAAACGTTATGTCGGCAATTGACTGTCGTGATAAAGGCAGACGAGTGTTCGTCTGGGAAGAAAAATGACAAGAAGCAGTTTCCAGAACATTGATCTGATGTTAATCACAGATACCTACCGTGCGGATCCTCCCCAGCCCCCGGCACAAGACTCCCAGCTTCACAACATGTCCTTTGATATGCCAGATTGAAATTAATTCGTCCAAGTCGTATTTCCAGTACACACAACGTAAACAAGAATGAGTCAACCGTGAAAATCTTTTATGAATGAATTAAATGCACTGTGTGTAGTGGGTCCGGCTTTCTATCGGCGAGAGGGACCAAACCTGTCATTGAATTTTACGATCATGCGATCGAGATATGTGCACAGTATTACATTTCCTAATCTCTTTGGTTGGCCGCCCCCAGACAGACAAAACGTATCGATCTTGCATGTGTTTTGCTTGACAAGGAAATATGTAAAGTTGTAGGCGGGTTGTCGCGTTCATTTTTAAGACATTAGCATGGCATCGAGATAATGCAACTACTATGTATTAAAAATCTTATTTGACACATGGCTGTGTTGCTAGAATAATTGGATTGATTTAAAAGCGTAGACGGAGAATATTTCCCCGACTTGCTCATTTGCAACATAATATACAAATAAATATATTCAGGTGTTTAGTAAAATACTAGCTATAGTACTATCTTATAGTTTTACAGATCGAATCGTATGGATTTATGTTCTCAATACCTCAATTTGAAAACTATAAACTACGGTATACCTCTCCGTCGGGGTACAACAGCAGGGGTTGGGGGGGGGGGGGGGGGCATATGAGGACAACCTATGAATGATGTAGCACCCAAGACCCGCTACAGACATAAAAATACTTAATGTAATAACCAACAGGATGTAGTTATTGTGTGTCTGTGTCTATTGAAAGAAGGTCGTGCGAGTTCAGTCCACTGAATAATTGATATCTACAACTAACGTATAATGCCTGCAATAGTAAAAGTCAAAATGCCAAGAATTGAAATCGATAACGACTTGTATAAATTTTACGCCTCATTGCTAATTTCATTTGATAATTGACTTTATCAGTCCCTATAACATTTAATGAGAATATATCTGTGTGGGCTTTGTGGAGAGTTTTAGGGCCAGTTTGGGCCCGTAACCTATGTTGTAAGGCAAACGTAACTTACAAATTTTCATAAATTGATAACGGTTACAATATTCATAGATTTTAAGACAAAATGCGAAGATACGGGTCACGTGTGCCTGTACTTTCTTCAGTTATGAAAGATTCCGGTCTTGGAGCCACATTTCTCTTTTCTGCTGTTTTAGTATCTAACGCATTTGCAACAGAATATTAGAAATTTAATAAGATTGTGACCTTAAAATAACCTTGACAAAAAACTGAAAATAAATAAATTAATAGATAAAAAAAAAAGACAAAAGAACTGCGACAGCCAATTTTCTGCATGTCAAAATAATGTGTGTGTTTTATAGTTTCGTTTGTGAAATACGACTTCTTAACGCATACAATGTGAGCTTAATCCATTCTTAAATGTGACCTTTGCCTTGTTTCGACCTCAATGACACAAAAATATAAAATTCAACTGAAGATGTGGAACTAACACAAAATAGATAATAATTAAATTCAAATTCCCAATGTTAAAAAAAAGGTTTACTTATGGTGGCAGATTTTGAAAGCGAAAGTTTGAATTCTGCTGCAGACAGACTTGGTCTAAACATTCCGTTATTTACTTTCGCTTTGACTGTTAATTATCACTACAATCTACATTTTTTCCTCTTGATCGGTATGAAAATTTCGACTGATATAGAAAATAACAAATTTCCTGGAATTAATGACTAAGAAGTCAAAAATTGGGTAAGATATATAGAATTTAGTTCTTATGACTGAATGGCCAGTGCCTTTAATTCTTTATAAGGGCATGTAAAATGTCGATTCATGAAGCAGTTAAGATAAGGGCCGTAAAGTTGGATTTGGACAGAATCGCTGCACATTAACGTGCAGTGTTCATGCCAGAGTGCCATAGAGCAGCACCCTGGGTTTAGACAAAGTTTGCGTTTTTTGTATATATATAGAGAGAGAGCTTACAAGCTAAGCTGAAATCGGCAATCCTACTGTCGGTTGTGTGGATAGACATCATTACCTTCAGTGTTTAATCTATAAGGAAATCATAGCTTTAGTCATATTGTCTCCACATCAAGACTGAGAAAGGAAACCCTATGTTATGTTGCTTTCAAACCTGAATATAATGCGAACACGTCATATTTTTTTTATTTCATGTGCTCCAGAAAAACGAACTTCAGAGGACGTTACTTTTTTTTTTATTTATAAATACATGATGAGCACATGATCTAAATATGTTCTACATATAAAATCAGAAAAGAAAATAACCCCGAAATATTACAAGCGATATTTCCATCATCCATCATACTGTACAGAGGGTGCATATTACGGCACACAAACACACGCACAAACACACACACAGACACACACACACACACACACACACACAGACACACACATACACAGAGAGAGAGAGAGAGAGAGACACATACACACACGCACACGCACACACACACATATACACACATACACACAGAGAGAGAGAGAGAGACTTAGTCATGGTTGTATCTTCATGTATAATCATAATATATGATATAAAGATTATAATAACTAGATTTTATCACATGTTGCCAGTGACGCTTAAATTCAATCAGTTTGCAACCCCATAATAGTAAACATTTCTCTGTCTAATTTTATTTTCTAGCGAACAATTTCGTTAATTTTGGACTTTTTTAAAAAATGTATTATTTCAGTGTAAGTATTAATAAGTCGTATAGCCGATACCTGTTTCTATATTTAAATATTTCAGACGCCATTGATTGTCTATAATAATATCATACTGATGTAACACATTTCTTCCGTGTTGTATAGATATCCTTTCACATGGTAGCATTCAGCAAATGCAGGAGTATTGGATTTTTTTTTTTACATGGTAGCATTTAACAAATAGGGAATCTATTATTTCTATTCTGATTCTGCAGAATACGCCTGCAGGAGTATTGGTTAAATTTATTTTTAAAGACAACTATTCTGTGTAGACTTGAAAATGTAAACATTGAACTTTCGTTTCTTTAGTCGTTTTGAAAGGTGGATGTAATTCAGCAAATGAACCGGTTGCGGTATCTCAGTTGTAGAGCGCTCGCTTCGTAAGTTCCAGTCCTGCTCGTGCCATGGCCGCGTCAAACCTAAGATGTAAATATAGGTAGTGATTGCTCTTTTGCCAAGCGCTCGGTATTTAGAAGTGAAAATCACGGATATTTTGGATATGACCTTAAACACTGAGATCCTGTGTCGCGACAGGCGTTGGCACATTAAAGAACCCTCACTGCTATGGCCCTAAGTGCTAAGCATAGGTCGAAATTTGTGGTACTTCACCTGCAGCTGGTGACGTCTCAATATGAGTGAAAAATTCTCGACGACGGACGTAAAATAAACAATCAATCAACCAACCAACCTATCACCAGTAACCGTTCCTTGTAGTCTTTAGTTTTTATTAAATGAATATTTCATTTTTTGAAAGATTTGTCTACATATAATTTCTGTTACCCTTCAGTTAGATTTGTGTGAATTAAAAATTTAAAAAGGCTTTATATCCCCATAGTAATATTGTGATATTTCTATAGTTTTGGTGAAATTTGTATTTTTTAAAGAAAAACAAATAATATTTTTCAGTGAATAAGACGTTGTGAATTGTAATCGCTCTGCTTGTTTATTCCATGATGCGCTTTACCCGACAGAGCAATGACAGTTCATAACGTTAGGTTTACTGAAAAAAAGTTTAATACTTATGTGTGCATTTTGGTTTTCCCTTCGAGGCCTTAGGGGGCCTCCGTGGCCGAGTGGTTAGAGTATCGGGCTCAAAATCACAAGGCCTCTCACCTCTGTCGGCGCGTGTTCGAATCTCGGCCGCGGCGTTATGTGAGCAAGTTTGCCAGTTTACTTGCGGAAGGTCGGTGGTCTCTTCCCAGGTACATCGTATCTGGGTTCTCTCCTCTACCAACAAAAACTGGACGCCACCAGATAACTGAAAAATTGTTAAGTGTAGCGGAAAGCAATAAATAATCAATCAATCAATCAATCGAGGCCACACGTATGTGATATCTTGCAAATTTATCTTTATAGGAAACAGCATATATAAATATGAAGATACAGAACATTGATCAATTACACTACTCCCACAAAGAATGGAAATGTAAGAGTAAATCAAACATGAAACTCTGGACACACCCGAGGTGGGATCAGGTGTCTAGGAGGAGTAGACATCCCCTGTTGACAGGTCACATCTGCCGTGGACTCTCTATCTTGATCAGTTAAATGGAATAATCCGTAGTCAAAATCAGTATTAAGAAAAAACAAAAACAAACAGAAAAAAACATCAAACAAACAAACAAACAAAAAACCAAACAAAAAACCCCAAAACAAAACAAAAAACCCGGCCTAACACGTTAGTTAGCATTCCACCTAATGACAGGTTGTGTTTGCAAATCAGATCATTATACCAAAAACAGAATTTGCGAAATGCTGACTTTAACCGAGACTGTTGAAACCCCTGTAACATCAATTTATTTGTCAGTAGCCTGCCTCAATTTAAAAAAATTGATCTGACACAGAACATGATTTCGCGCATTAAATCAGTTGAGAGGCATTATAAACACCAACTGTAGGTGATAATGGGATGTTGCTACATAACTATAGGAAATTGACGAAGCTAAAGTCATCCCGTTTGTCATAAAGTGGAGTTTTGGTTTGCCGTTAACATCTATGTTCAATACAATATCCAGACATGAAGTAGATATACATTCCTTGGGTTTAAGTTTAGCAGCAGCACTTTCATGATAGTGACAAGCACATTTCGCATGTTTATGTTTGGTAGAAGTAGCAGACGATCAAAGTGACAGATACCCGGATTTGACTTTGGACTATATTTCATTTTCATATTAAATGGTCTTTCAGTTTATTACATCAAGTCAGTCGGATTTGCGAGGTTGTTTATTCACAGACGTTTTCTGTTTTTTCATGATGAGATGTATAATTAGAATATTGGAAATTGCTCTTTAATGTATTACTACACACAAACTTCCGGATTCTGGAAGAGTTATCGTTCTTTAAAAATTCCATGATATACAAATTTTTAAATAGATAAGTTCGCTCTCCGCGAATTAAACCAATATTATTTTCCCAGAATTCTTATTCTTTGCTATAAATACAAAACATAATTAAAAGAAATGGATTTTGGCAAAATTACTTTAAATTTTCTAAATATACCGGTACATCTTTCATGATTTGCATATTGAAAGACATTAAACTCTCTCTCAAACTCTCTCTCTCTCTCTCTGAAGTACAAATCCTATTCATTTGAAGATTTAATTGTTAAAAGTTTTCTCTGGGTAATCGACAGCATGTCTGTATCTCTATGATGCGAATGACTGACGCAGAAGTACAATTTGGTGATGCGAATTATCTTTTAGAGAGAACGAGAATGAAAAACCGAATAATCCAGATGTACCGAGGACAAAGCAAGCAAACCTATAGACAAGGTCCTTTGCGCATTCATCGGTATTCCTACTGTGATATAGCTTGAGTTCGCTCAACAATGAACGATATTGTTTCCTACAATTCAATTTAGCTGTTCCTGCTGACTGTCCGCATAGATGACGACGCCTTTTTTTTTTTTAATTTGAGACATGGAAGAATAGTATCCGCCATTCATAAGAAAATAGAATAAATGAATTTGTATCTGGTTAAATTCGTGCATTTATCTATATGTTTATCTGGTGAAAAAAATCGTGCATATATTACGTTATCTTTCAACCCAAGAAAGAAAAACAAATCTCTCTTGTGTATCCCGGGGCTTTGTAAAAGTCTGAATATATAACACACTTTTATTCTGTTACAAACTAAACTATGCAAGGCACACACCCTGAAGGGGGGTGGAGGAGAACGTTCGTTGTGGAAAAATAACGCTTGATTCACTCTGTAGGTATGACATTTATCATAAAGGTACCACGACCTTCTCAATTTGACTTACTCAACACCTATGACGTACAGTCTACACTCAGTCATACCAAAAACGAAGAGACTGTCAACGGCGTTGATTTGTGGATTCAATGATAGAAGCCGAGTGTAATCTCTCTGGACGAACAGCTTGGACCACACTGGCGACCTACCTCAACCTGACTGATCGGAAGCCATATTAACACGTGGTGGACGTTTGAGTACTTGCCAGGCCCTGGTGATATAATTAATGTACACCCATACTGGAACTTAACGTTCAACAACGGTGTACCAGATCGGACGTTTCCGGTGCTCCTTATTCAGATCGTGCCAACTACCACTGAGTCTTGTTTAATGTTATCACCATTGACTTCTCTGATCTATTATTAATTATTGATTCTTCTTATTTTGATTAAAGTGGTGATTCTCGAAAGCATTTTTGTGTACCAATAAATAACCACTACACAACGAAAAGAAATATCTTGCTCGCCTAGTACTATTTCTCGATTTTCTTGTTCGGTTCAAAAACTCGGGAAGTTGGTTAATCAGTTGCACACAAAATATGAATAAGTCCTAGCTGAAGGTACTTTTGCATACGGATGCATCACAATGTTTTGAGCTAGAGTACCATTTCTAAATATTTTGGCTCTGGTTGTACTTGGTGACAAGAAAGTTATGATTACTCTCTCATAGAAGACCCGTGTTTACATACCAGTATTCTGGTCCGTATATGGACACTCAATACAAAACAAGTCTCAGTAAGACGATTTCAAAACCCTTTTATAATCATATCGGACCAGAATTCACCAGCAGGTGAGTTGGATTAACACTACATCAGGTGAAGAACCCCCGTCCCCCACGTGTTAAGCCTTGTTTTATTACAACTCGGATTCTCAACACTATAGACTATTATTTTGAGTGGCATTTTAATGTTTATGGACGTGATATCTGTCATTATAATATTCATAGAGAGCAGTAGAGAGGAATTATGAGTGTTGCCTCCGTTAATCTACAATCACCTTTGATAGTCAGTTTTCCCTAGGCGAATCACACAACAAAAATCCTGTTAAGAAAAAAAGCTTCATTTCTCATTTACGTCGGCTGGACCATAGGGAGAGTGTGTATTTTAACACGGGCATGCAGCAGTTCCCTGATATCGATTAATTCATACCTACATCAGTTTAATTGTTTGATCTGTGTATCGTGTGTAGCTTTTATTGATGCAAGTTAACATACCATTCTACCAAATATATATAAATAAGATGTTAATTATGTTTATATGGTGTATTATATGCAGAAGTGACGTGCGAAAACAATCTGATTGTTCACTCTGTCAAAATAAAAACGACAAGGGTTGACTTATTTACAACTAAAAGACTTATTTACAACTAAAAATACATAACTTTCATTTCATTTGAAATTTTACATAACATTTTCATGGTACTCTTTATATATATATATATATATATATATATATATATATATACTGTTCTTCATACTGAATCTGTGGGGAAATTATAAATTAATCCCATGGGAAAATAGTTACTTCTATATATTTCTATATCTTCACTGCATCATTAATCATACCGCCAAAAACGAGTAACTCAAATGATATCATCAAGGCGACAAGAAGCGTGACGCAGCCCCGGGGTCTCGCAGATGGTGAAAAATGGACAACTCCCACCGACCCTTGTTTTCATGTCAGGTAGCCTCTGGCGCTATAGTCAAAGCGATCCATCGCCAGCTGAACTCCCGGAGAATCAGATTTTGTTGTGGGTTTTTTCTTACCACTTTAATTTACTGAATGCTTTAATTGCTGACTTCACAAAAATGAGTAAAATATTTCAGACATGTTTTCCCTCATTTAATGCAATTATTTCTGCATTGCTGGTAATAGTTGGAAACATATTAGCTTGTAGAGTTCACGTATCCTCTCACATTATATATACAGAGAGTAAAAAATGCAAGTCTCTCACATAGACAAACAAAGACAGGCAAGTCAGACCTTTATTGCTGTATCGTAGAGCAGGCTAAATCATACATTTTTTGTAATAAATGTACACAATATTTCATACATGGGATGTTGACGGTTGACATTGTCTCACTAAATTTCATCGTATCCAGTCTATGTCAAGATTTGCAATCTAAAACTAATGAAGTTGTCGGGAAAATGTTGTGTTCAGTATCTAACTGCACCATAAGCATTCTCTGAAATACCAGTAAATTATTTCCCATACATTATGATATATTCAATATTTCAGCAACATCGTTGTCTTCTGAGTCATTGATATACAGCAGTAATAAAAATGGAGATAAATATTCCCCGTGTCGCACTCCTACCTTACAAATTCAGAAATTTCAAACAAATATAACAAAAAAAATCGTTTTTAATATTGACTCATGTTTGAAGTAACTGTAGACCATTTACCGTTTGTAAATGTTTAATATACCAGAAATCATCTATCCATGTGGTATAAAAGAATTGTTTAGAATCAGTATAATTGGACAGTGGTGTTTCTCCATGATGTATTTTGTGGTGAGAGTTACTATGGCAGTAGTTATGTAGCCTGTACCCAGCAGCCAAATGACGAGACAACGTGAAATGTCGGTGGGTGTGGTGAACGTCGTCAGTCTTCTGACACCCATGGCGTCTATGTCCTTAGTATTCGTGTCAGAATTGTCTTTGTTTTAAATTAATCAGTTATATGTACATTCATTTTAGCAAAGCGATGAACTCCACACGTTCTATAGAATAGCACAACCACCTGATCTTGCTGACCGGCATTGACTGAGCTTTGCAATATCCACAAAATACAAATTGTTAATGGGCAAACAACCTTGTCATTTGATGCACTGTGGGAAAATTAAAGAACCCATAAGACCCGGGAGGCAATAATGACATCAGTGATAACAAAGTTAATGGATAAAATGCACCCATTGAATTTATTATTTAGGTTCGCAAGAAATTTTATTTATGCATAATTTTTCCGATGTGAAGCATTCGTAATATGAAACGATCAACAAGACCTTTAAATATCCGTGTTTTCAAAAGATTAAATAATGCAATCATTCGTGTATCCAATCAGGCAAATAACTTTTTATTATTATTTTAATGCTACGATTTCGTAATCAACAGATTTTCTTTTTACTGCTATCATAGTTGCGCTCAGTATAAAGTGAGAATATGCTACAACGGTAGCTCTGTACTGACCAGGAAGAAGTATGAATTCTTCATGGATGATTTGTAGCAGTAACTACTGATGACCACTGTAGAATAGATCCTCAGTACTCCTTGCTTGTCATAAGAGGTTACTAAATGGGGTGGTCCTTCGGATGAGACCGTACAAACCGAGGTCCCGTGTCACAGCAGGTGTGGCACGAAAAAGATTCCTCCCTCCTCAAAGGCCATAAGCGCCGAGCAAAGGCCTAAAATTTGCATCCCTTCACCGGTAATGGTGACGTCTTCATATGAGTGAAAGATTCTCGAGCGGGACATTAAACAATATACAAACAAACAAACAAACAACTAAGGATGTAGTTTTGTCATAGTGATCGTCAGTAGGCATGCTTACCAACCAATACATGCAGTTTGAATTTATTCATTTTGCCACATCCCTTTTCATTGCACATCGCAGTTCCTAAAAACTGTTTCAAAATCTCATATCTATCTTAACAATATTTTGCATCATTTTTAAAGTGACAATGCATGAAGGCATAAAAAAATTGTGTTTTACACTTCATAGTTTTTAAATACATATTTGCATAAACTGAGGTAACGTGCTAAGGTCGATAAGATGTTTCCTCTTGTGTCATTTTATTAGTTAACAGTGATCAATCTCACAACTCCTACAAGGAATACAAAATAAAGAGTTGGGCAAACACGGACCCCTCGATATACCAGAGGTGGGGTTAGGTGCTAAGGAGGAATAAGCATCCCCTGTCGACCGGTCACATCCGCTGTGAGCCATATGTCTTGATATAAATAGTGTAATCAGTAGTCAGAATCGGTGTGTAAAGAATGACGTAACAATTGGTATAAAACAGCATTTGACCCAATGACAGGTTGTAATGCAAACTAGATCGTTATGATGACCATTGAATTTGCGAAATACTGACAATAAACGAGACTGTTGAAACCCCTGTAACATCACCTTGTTTGTCAGTAGCCTGCCTCGACTTAAAAAAATAAATGATCATACGCAGAACAAGCTCTTGCATATCGAAGACATATACACCATATGCAAGTGATGATGGAATATTGCTACGTAAATACGGGAAGTTGACGATGGAGAAGTGAAATCTTCCCATTTGTTATAAACTTGAGTTGTAAGTGTGCCGTTAATGTCTATATTCAATAAAATAGACTCTTTGATGTCTTTTATTTCAAGTTCACTGGAATATGTCGAATTGACATATAAATGAAAATGATTATCGTTATTAGATAACACGTCATCAGTATATCTAAATGTCGAGTTGAAGGCTGCAGCAAGGGATTTTTTCTTTTTATGTAGAAGCTTTTAAATAAATTCTAATAAGAGTATAAAAACAGGTTAGCCAGCAAAGGAGCACAATTTGTGCCCATGGGAATCCCAACAAACTGTTGGAAGACTACAAAGATATTGTCAGTGAAGAACTCCTGCATCTTTTTAATATCAACGTCAGATTACTTGCGCGTAGAAACAGAGTGTTTAACAAAGTAATTTATTTTTGATGACTGATCACTAGATATGAATATTTCCCGTTTCCATTTTTGTTGAAGGACCAAATGTCTATGATGTCATTAATCTATTGTGAGGAATGATCGTTGAAAAGCCATACGAATTGATGTGTTGATTTAAGAAAAGCTTCGCGATTTAAAATCACTAAAAGTTCTTTAGAACTTAGAACATTTTAGAATTCACATTTGATTTAACCACTTCTGGCGTATGTTGTGGCACAATACGTTTGAAGTTTCTCCTTCACAACTATTAATATTTTCTCGAGGAGCAAAGATATGGGCTTAGTAGAACATTTACTGGGTCCAGCAATGTTCCTTTGTTTGTAAGGTTTTTGTAGAGTTTGGGGATCCAGTATAGGTACAGTAACTCATATTCATCCGTTTCATTGACTGGGATATAAATGTATTTAAAACTGAAGCATGATTTTGATTTGTTTATTGTTTGTTATTTTTTTTTTTTAACTGAAGTAGGATTTTGAAGAATTTCATCTTTTGAAAGGGCAGTTGGCGTACTATAAGTACTATTCCCAAATGTGAAATTAATGCCATGTTCGTTTAAAATACAGTTGTAATAATGAGCCTTACAAACAAAGACAATGTTGTTACAATCTTTTATATTGTTGGTTTGTTTGTTATTTGACGTCCCTTATAGAATGTTTCACTAACGTAGAAACGTCATCAGCTTTAGGTAAAACCTACCGTGAAACAAGATCTCCCTTTAAAGGCAACGCCATATCCTCGGTAACATCGAAGAATTTTTGCAAAATCTTTATTGCATTGAACTTTGTGCATGATGAAAATGTATTTTTTGTAGGAATTTTATTCACTGGGTATAATAAAAAAAAACATTCAGTAAACTAATTGATACCGAAAACGTTTATATCTATATATGATTTGTGCCAGGGGACTCCGTGGCCGAGTAGTTAGAGATCGAACTCAAAATCACAAGGCCTCTCACTTCTAGACGGCGCGGGTTCGATTCTCTCTCGCGCCAATATATGTGAGAAAGTTTGCCAGTTTAGTTTCTAAAGGCCGGCGGTCTCTTCCTGGGTACATTGCATCTGGGTTCTTTCCTCCACCAATAAAAAAATGGGCACCACCAGATAAATGAAAAATTGTTGAGGACAACAACAATCAATATGATTTGTGCCAGGTTTGGTTGAAATTATCCCAGTGGTTATGAAGAGGAATTCGAAATGTGAGAAGTTTACAGAAAGACACACAGACGGACAACAGATTATCAGAAAAGTTCGCTTGAGCTTTCAGCTCAATGTTGTCAATAACTCATGTGCTGGTACTTCCTGTATAGTAATACTATGTTTATTTGTAGTATTCTCTATGTCGATTATATTATGATTTTCCTAATATCCAGAATTAATTTATACATATCTATAATCAGTTGTTTGAAACTGATTACATTAAATTTTGTCATTCTAATAAGTTTTTATGTATATTTCGCTATGCTGTTCTACGAAAATGTGTGATTTTCTTGTGCTGAAGTAGACTTCTATTTGTGTATGTCTGACATCTTTAAAAGGGTGGCAATATATACATTTTCTTTGGTTATTGATGAAAATTTAAGAATATTAAATGGAAATTTTAAATTTGTTCTAGTTTGACCCCAAAACTAGGCAAAGTCACATGAGGGTGGAAATACCCTAATTTCTAAAAGCCATGTAATTTTCACTTCTAATGCCGAGCCCTTGAGCAAGACTTTGTGAATTATGTACATTATAAATAAAATACCATACTTTTGAACTCTCAAATGCCATATGATGAACTTTTCCATATATTAAGTGCAAAAAGGTCATTATTTATAAATTTCCAATTCAATAGCATTAAACGTTTTACATCTGTATTGTTAGGAGAAATGAGTGCGTATTTATTTCATGTAATGCTTTATTTGTGTTGCTTACGTTATGTTGACAAATCGAAATATGAATAAATCGTTAGTAGATTTTAAGTGCAAAAAGGTTAAGTTTAGGACAACAAGTACTCTAACCCCCCCCCCCTTTTTTTTTTCTTTTTTCTTTTTGGTTTGTAATCTTTAGTGTAGAAATCAATGATACAAACATCAGGAGCGAACCTCTTTAACCACTAGCCTGCCATAAAAAGACTTCATCTTTTTTTTTTTCGGTTGATCGATTTAACGCGTTGTTACGTAAGTTTCCGTTCTAATTCGGTTGATATCTTGGTCAAACAAGAAAATGTTATATGCATATACTGAGGTCATTCTCACTAGATTAGAATCAAAATTAGGAAATTCTTACTGTGTAAAGATGTGCCTGCCAGCTGGAAGATTACAAATACGTCATTGATAAATAGCTAAGTAATAACACTTTTGATACAATTTTGGTAAAAAATAAAATTTAACCATTCTACCTCCAATCAATAGATCTATAGCTAATGCTACCTCTGCGTTTAATACCATGACCTCAAACTACACTGGGGGAGGGGGGGGGGGGTGTTGACGCAAATATCAACAATTCTTTTCAACCAACCACAATCGCTGTACCATCGTAAATCCGACAAATGCCGACGTTCACAACCGTTGAATTCAGTCACTGGTTGAGAACAATAACGTTGAATTTGAGGGAAGAATTCGCTTTCATGTTTATATCTTTTAGGTGTGATCTATTCATTTCATTTGACAAATAGAGTCAATATTTCCATTTCACTTAATTTTTGCGAAAAATGATTTTGGTAATTCTTAGATGATGTCAGTGATGAGTTTTGCAGTGTTTTATAAAAAGATGTGAGTTACCATTAACTGCAAAACAATTGGTCTCAATTAGCGACTGAAAATAGTTCCTGTCCTAACTGCATAGAATAAAAACTGAGGGTTTTTTTGTTTTCTTTTTCTTTTTTTCTTTTTCGTCAATATGAACTTTTACAGTTTCAAACAGACCATCTGGAATTGATTTTTCTTTTTGTACGAATCCTAACTTTTCCCCTGCCGTTTTCCGATCTTCTAATTCAAACCCAGTCTTCATTAAAAGAGGGTTACGTAACTCGACCAATAAATCAAGATCATAAAAAAGTCTGGCTGGGATTCATTGATCATCGATGCTGCACGGAGCTCGATCTTCCAATACATAATTGGCTGTATTATACAGCATACGAGGCTTTAAACGAATACTCAGTACCTAGAAAGGTTTTTTTTTATGTTTCATTTAAAGCTGGTGAAAGAAAATATACAGATTACAGTTTTATGCTTCTTGCTTTATTTAACAAGGGCTCCCCAAAGCCGACATCCCTTGGCAATAAGGTATAACGTAGAAAACATCCTGTAAGAGTTATGAGCACCATAATGCGATCAATTTTGAAATCTTCCTCCATTGAGCTTGAATACATTTGAACTTGGATGAATAATATAAACCATTTAAGGTGGTTCATTACATCAAACTTTTATGTAATGGGTTGTTTAAAAAAAACCAAAACATCGTATGAAATACGATTTCACCCGGCATCGAGAAAGTGATGTAAGCTCTCAATTATTTTTGTTGATTTTTTTGTAATGCTAATTTTTTCCTAGATGATTAAAAGGTGTTTTGTTCATGAAATAAATATCTAATAAAACATGCCCAAAAATATATTTTTTGAAACAAATTGAAAATGTTATTTGCTAATGTTTTTGATATACGGCTAAAATCTCATAAGCAATCAAAACACCTTTTTCATCATTTCGGGGGGGGGGGGGGGGGGTGTTACAAAAAATGCATGTAAAATAAATAATTGAGAGCTTGTATCAATCTTTCGATGGTGAAATTATACTTTCATACAAGGTTCGTAAACGAGCTATTAAATAAAATGATAGTGTAATTAGCCACCTTAACCATATCCCCTCCTGAAAGTTTTCCCTCCAAGAATTTTTCTTTTTTGGGTGAAATATCACAAATTTTACCTCTGCGTGGCTGTAGCAATATGGTGATATTTATCATGCCAACACCTGTAGCGACACGGAACCTCGGTTTTCAAAGATTCGTGATACTCACTTCTAAATACCGAACATTTGACGAAGATGGTTGGTTGTATATTGTTTAACACCCCGCTCGAGAATTTTTAACTCAAATGGAGACGTCACCATTGGCGGTGAAATGCTACACTATCTAGACCTATCCTTGATGCTTATGGCCTTTGAGCAAGGAGGAATCTTTATCGTGCCATACATGCTGTGACATGGAACCTCGGTTTTTGCGGACCGCCCCATTTAATCGTCTTTCACAACAAGCAAGGGGTATTGAGGATCTATTCTAACCTGGATCCCCCACGGGTTCATTTCGTGAAGAGCAGTCACTACCGATTGGTGCGTCTTACGTTTGACGCGGCCAGGGCACGAGCGGGACTCAGTGAACACGGACTTCCGGTTACGTGGTAAACGCTCTAACCGCTGATCCGTCGTAACCGATGTTTACCTTAAATTTTGCATATATTTTTTCTTCAGATTTCCCTTCCGGTAACCGAGACTTTTAATATCTAACCTTTTAAAGTCAATACGATCCTAAATCTTCATACATAGTGTCATTTCTAAAAATTTGACAAAAATCAAATAAGAATTGTAGCTTAAATCCTGTACACAAATCAAATCTCAAAATTTCCTCTCAAAAATTGACCTTGGCATTTCAAATGTAACCTTGACAGGATAGGAACCAGTAACTTTAGTCGGGTTTGTAAAGATATGGTTGGAGACATGACCTCAATATTATATCACGGCTGAGGAGAATGCAGGTCACCTGTCTCCTCGCGAGTTTGTAGATGGACATGTAAGCTTTAAGTTCGTATATCCGATGAAGATTCATTAGGCTGACGATATTTTTTCGTTATCTGTTCGGATGTCCAAATTAACAGACAAGTGTAACCCCATAGGAAATTATTACGTAACACAAACACATCGAATTCATAACAGGATTAGATGTAATTTAATTGTATTTTCTGACTAAAATGGTTTTTTTTTTCCACGTCTGAAGCTCATAGGATCTTTTCACATTATTTTTGCCAAAAAACCAAAAAACCCCCCAGAAGATCCCTTTGAAATGATGCAGAATTAAACAATAACCATCAAATTCAAAAGCGATTATTTCCAATAATTTTGTGTGATACTTGATTATATTTCACATAACATCCAAAGTTTTGAAATAGGACTAAACTTTTCATCATGTGCTATCATCTATCAATAATCAATAATTGCAGAAGAATGGGTCAGTACTTCAAGACGTTAATAGGCCTTGGAGCTAGGTTTTGGTATTCAGTATTAATAAGTTTTCACATGATGATAATCCCACTGCAACTTCTTGGGCACCAAATCGATGTTGTACATGGGGCATCCCTCTCTGATGAGACCTGAATCTGTTATTTTGAGGCTCGCAGTGGCGTGACTGTTTGCTATACCGTTGGCAGCTAGTAGGGCCTCTTGTCTGGGTAACTTCAATATCCGATGGTCTTTCACGTTCAGTGCATGCTGACGAGGCATATATCGCTTACCGTCTGCTTCTGAATTGTGTGCCGTCTGCTCTGATAAATGCAATCACCAAACTTGTTTGATTTCGACAAACGGCTGTAAATTCAGCATCAGCTGAAAACTACTCCCAGGAGAATATGAAACCCATAGCCGCCATGTGATGTAAAATATACATGTAAAATATTATTTATATCACTACACCCAGAATAGCACGCCTATATATATATATATATATATATATATATATATACCGATATTTGGTTTTATACATACAAAAGCCTACCGAGGACAAAGTTACAATTTTTCACACATCCGGATTAGGCGGCAGTGCACGTGCATCACCAAAATGATTCATAAGCAATTCCACATGGCATCCCCTCCCCCGCACGCATGTTGGAGGAATTTACGTCATAATTTTCTTGGGGAAAAGTGACAGTAAAATTACATTTCATTTTGTTACACACAATACATTCACATGAAAGAGGGGCCTCCGTGGCCGAGTGGTTAGAGCATTGCGAATAACTGAAAAATTGTTGACTGTGGCGGGAAACAACAATCAATCACTTAACAGAAATATTTGGAAAGTAATATATTATACATGTTTATTGATTTTCGTATTTGAAATTGAAATGTCAAACTAAGGCTAGGGGATACCATTCGATGACTCTGTACTATAGCAGAATTCATCCCCCGGAAAACTTGTTCTAGCGTGTTGATATATACCAAGAATATCCCATCAAAGCTCGAAAGCTTCTTTCTAATGGGGTCCTTTAATGCATGGATGTTGGCGCGTGGGGTGGCGGTGGCGGTGGGGGGGGGGGGGGGGGGGGGGAGGGGGAGGGGCATTATCTGAGAGGAATAAAGAGTACCCGGAGGATATCCACGAGTGTGAGCGGGCGACTACCATATCCTTTCCCATACAACCACTACCGATCACGGGGATCTAACTCGGGTCGCAGCCGTGAGAAGCGAGGGCGCTTCGTCTGAGCCTTCCGGACACTCTGTTTTTAATCTTCCGGACTCCCTTTCTTCATGAAAGACGTGTTTGTGAAACACTGATTCCCCCGTATGGCAGCAAAGTAATTCTGGTACCAAAAGGAATGATAACTAAGCTGTTGAAATTTATGGCCATGGTTAAAGTTTTTCAAAAGCAAGTCAAAATCCAAGATGAAGGTCGTAAATTTTGGTACCATAAGAAATCTCTTGTCAAAAGGAATACACATGTGAAATATGAAGCCCACACACTATAGAGAGTTCAAAGGTCATGTATTACGGACAAAAAGATAGTTAGACGGACTGACCAGAAAATATGTATCCCTGAATCTCCAGTTATGGAGACATAAAAATAAACTGATATCTACAAAGAAAACTTTTCGGAGACATTACTTACTATTTAATTTGACAGATTTACCACCCCAGTGTCATTATAAAAATAATTCAAGCCCGTAAATAAAACATAAACATCGCAGACATAATTCATTAGATTGCATTTAAAACACAGAGAGATGCTTTAAAAGCTTTGTAATGATTTACAAACGCAAATCAGACTCAAATGCCGAAAAAGTTTAAAATCCAAGCAATTATTTTTTACTAGCCAGACAGGTTGGTGAAGAGGCATTTTCACAAGCCATTAGTCACGAGGGGGCTAAGGAGTTCTAATAAACAATGTACATTGTACATACATGTATAATTTTTTTTTATGTTTATCTTTCATCAGTATTGATGTTTTCCTCTTTACTCCCTCGATGTTCGTGTTCTACAGTACTGTAAGATCGATTGAGGCTCACCTGCTACTTTGGAAATAATGTTTTATGTTCTGCTGCATTTTTAATCGAACATAAACAATGAAGTTAAAAATTCCGATTTGAAGAAAATTTTGATTTTTTTTGTCTTTTTACAAAAATATATGCTAATGAACTGATCTACATTATTTATGCTATTCATATACATGTAACCCATGAGAATCGTGAATTAAATTGTAAATATAGTTCTGATAAAAGGCACATGCATTAAAAAACTTTAAAATATTAGGGGAAGGGGGCGTGCCCCTACCTCCCCCCTCCCATCCTACCCTGCAAGCACGCCCCTTAAATCGCCAGTAGAATTTGAGACCAGTATTCAAACAGTGTACTTACAGACAGGCGGACAATCGAACAGACGGACAGATCGGAATTTATAACCCCTGCTTTCGCTTTTAACCCTGCTCATTCCTGCCGCACGTTTAGATGCGCTCTGCAAAATGCAAATAATATGATTGATTATATATTGTTTAACGTCCCGCTCGAGAATTTTCCCCTCATATGGAGACGTCACCATTGCCGGTGAAGGGCTGCAAAATTTAGGCCTATGCTAGGTGCTTATGACCTTTGATTAGGGAGGGATCTTCATCGTGCCACACCTGCTGTGACACGGGGCCTCGGTTTTTGCGATCTCATCCGAAGGACCGCCTCATTTAGTCACCTCTTACGACAAGCAAAGGGTTCTGAGAATCTTCTAACAACCCGAATCCCCACGGGGTCAAATATATATATATATATATATATATATATATATATATATATATATATATAAACCATTGTTATATTTTATTTTATCAGCTACATTCGTAATTGTCGGATATGTATAGTCCGACCGGAAGTATTTCAATGCGCTGTTCGTTTCTCTTGACAACAAAAGCGGCAAAATGGAGTACACGGGAAGCAAGTATGAGGGAGATTACAAAAATGGAAGGTATATTTGATCTGTGTCAGACTCAGTATGAGAGACTATGAGTGATAAGACGAATCAAGGCCAAAATTAATTTGAAGCAGGGGATAAGTATAAGAAATGATGAACAAACGCAGAACACACGTCATATGATGCGACCGAATTTACTCGATGTAAACAACACACGAATCACTGAATTTAGAACACTAGTTTCCTCCTGATTCTGTGTTTTATTTATTTATTTTTTATGTATCATTTTGTCCCATTCCTTTCGATGCGAAACATGACATTGGGATGAATCGATTTTTTGTTTAAACGTTTACAATCACCCGGTCGTTTGACGAGAAACAGTATAACGTTGCAAGGCTTATCCAGCATGCATTGTTATCTTCTCACCCCAGTATCTTCAGAATTGTATTTGAAAACCTTTTACGTAATTTACCATGGTCAATTTTTAGAAGATAGACTTGGACATCAGATCTGGCAATAGTTTCTGGAATATTGTATTATAGTATTCTGCAAGAGGTGACTTCATGAATGCCAGAATCTGACTCCGTTGAATTTGTAGATAATTGTACAGAATTAGTAGAGATTTCTCTAAATGTGTATCCCCCATTATAAACTTTCACTGTCTCTGTATAGTTACATAGTAGGCTTTAATCTATCCATCTATGACGAGATTCTGTTCAAGTTAATTTGCATAAAATGAATCCGATCTAACACTATCAATAATTTGGGAATTATGGCATCATAATACGTAACTGGTAGATATTCATGATTTATGGATCCTTTTCCAAATGATTTCAAAGTTTTGGAAAATTTAATAGATAAAATGATTTCATTCCGTAACTTACCTCTTTACCCACAAATATACACAGGATATTTTACTACTTTTAACATGCCAGTATTTTGAAGAGAAATTTTTAACTCTCAAGGTAATGTCTTCTTTCAGAATGGAAGGAAAAGGAAAATATGAATTCCCCACAGAAACAAAATATGAAGGAGAAATGAAAGATGGAATGTTTCATGGAAAGGGGACGTTATTTTTTCCCAATGGTAGTAAATACGATGCCACTTGGGAAAATGGTATAGCAGTAGAGGTAAGAGATTCTCTTCCTTAACCAAGTCCTTTACAGGCATAAGCCTCCCCTTCTTTGACCAAGTCACAAAATATACTTGATCTTCCCTTCCATAGCCGAGTCACTGAATAAAGATCTTCCCTTCCCTTACGGAGTCATAAATATACATCTTCCTTCCTCAACCATGTTATTAAATAATATACATCTTCCTTAACCGATATATATATATATATATATATATATATATATATATATATATAATGTGACCAGCGCAGTAGACTGGCTAAACCATCTATGCAAGTTAAAAAACTTGCTTTTGATGACAATGAATATAAATATTGATCGGTGATTGGTAGAACACTGGACTGTTGTGTCAGAGGTCTAGAGTTTGATCCTCAGAGGCACATACCATGCAGTCTCCGTTACAATTAGACATTTCTTTCTTATATACACGAAACATACAAGAGGCAGCTTTTACTTTTATGTAATATAATCTGTGTGTAGAATTGAGACACGTAGAACTGAAATATTAGTGTCAATCATGAATAGCTTATGAAATCATTTAACAGGGAAAATACACATTTGCTGATGGATTGGCGTATGAAGAAGAAAACTGGGAATACTGTGATGGTTACGACAGACGATTTTACACGGAAATCTGCAAAGGATTAAAACCAGCAGGTATATGTACTCAACATCTAACAGAGTGTGTAGTGTCTGGAATACTATGCAACTGAAAAGTAGGGGACAACTTAACATTACACATTCAGTATCTCTATTATATATATCTTATACAGGCAGATCACAACTGACCAATCGTGTGCCACCACGGGAAATCCCTGAAGGCTGTTATGATTGTGGCGATGGCTTCTACAACCCCAAAACAAGAGTGGTTGTTGATTATAATCATAAGTTTTTAAGAAATGCAGGTGGGTTACATTTATAGCTTAGAGATCCTAAACTATAATAATGAATAGTTCACTTGATTTAACAGTTTCTTTAATAAAGGGCATTAGCTGCCAAAGTCAATTTTTGTTGATTGTTACCAAAATGACTAAAACAGCTTTACAGTACATGAAGTTATCACCAATATATATTAATATTCATACATTTTGTTACAATTTTGACTTTTTAAAATTTCTTTTGTTTTTATAAAAACAATGGACAAAAACACTGTTTAAGAAGTAAATAATTCATTATGAAAAAATTTTATTTAACATACCTTCATAAAATTTGATTGGAGGTCACCTTTTTTTTTTTAAATCTCGGATATATTTAGGTTCATTTTTTAACATATTCCAGCATTTCGTCATGGTTAGGTTTTTTTTTTATTTTCATATTTTTTACTTACTAGTTGACAGATAATGGTTCTATAAGTTTATTTCAAGTGAGTAATTTTACCACAGAAACTCAACCAAGATTTTCCAAACAAATAAAACTGGTTTTTTTTTTTTGTTTGCAGATGATGATGAACACGACTGGATTGTTAAAACATGTCGGAAAGGCTGGGATGAATATGTGGGATTTAAAAAATCTGCTGCTTAACTCTAGAAATATTTACAAATAAGAAATCGTTTTTAAAAATAACAATATGTTCATGTAAAAAAAATGTGTACAGCCATTCTTGTAAATATATTTCCATCTTTCATTATTTTATCACTAAGACACACAGTAAAACAAATCTGTCATTTTATGTATGAAGATTTCTTCAATGTAGTGGTAGATGGGTTTGATCACCAGTTGGTAGAGCTCCTGACTGGAGATTCTGAGAGTCAGGTTTTGAAGGGCTGGACTGGACCTTTGCGTTTTTTCCCACCCTGTGAAACCATGATTGCACTGTTGGTATGTGATCTGCAATAGGTTGTCTTTGCTCCACACTATTTATTTTGGTGATGTCAGCCCCCTGAAACTGACATGTGCGAGGCCTGCTAGAGGATAATCATCGTCTTCCAGGGTGGAGACATTTAATGAGGAAGGAATGTGGTGGTCAGCCATGTTCAATCACCAGTGACCAGATAGCTCAGTTGGTGGAGCACCTGACTAAAGATTTGGAGGGGGGGGGGGGGGGGGGCTTTTTGAAATCCCAGTTTGATCTATTGCACTTTTCCCCCTCCTGTTACATAACTGCATTGTCACCTAAAATGAGCTATGATATTCACCCCCATCCCCCAATAATTGCTACCCTAGAGCAATAAGTTAATTTTGACCTTTTGGGATAATGGAGAAAAGGATAAATATGTCCCCTCACATGCAATAGTTTTTTATGAAATAATATATAACAATATAATTGATTTTTTTCCAACCTTATAACTAATTATTCTAAAAATGTATTTGTGAATAAATGCAGATGAAGGAAGCTTCCAACAACACAGTATATATACATGTAAATAAATCCCTGATCCTCCACTCTAAACCCTGCTGAAACAGTTATATGTATTACAAGAACATAAATAAAGTCTTAAAATCTCCCCTTAAAATTCATCATTAACATCTCAGTCTGGTTAATGGTTGCACATTTATCTTTTGGTATCAGAGTTTTTTAAACTTCGCTACCAATATCTTGAACAGATGTCATTTATACGTCTTCAAAGCAGTATCACAGAAGTCGCTTGTATAAAACCCTGACTTTGTAGTCAAGTCTTTTTTTTTTTTTTTCACAACAGTTCTACTCTAATGCCTGCTCTTTGAAGTACTTCCTCAGACATGCAAAACACTGGATTCACTGGTTTAATCCGGTCATCCCCCAACAACGACAGACCCGCAATCCCAAACAGGGTGTGGAAGGGATCTACCATATCCCCAGGGCGATCAGCAAACCCTCCTGTTTCCTCGTCTTGACTCGCCAAAATAAACTGAACCAACTTATCCTGTAATGGAGAGGCTAGATAAACATTTTAGAACATTCATTGCTGTGGAATCATTAATGTTCGTGGGGGCCAATGTTTGTGGGTAGCCAAATGTTTACTAATTTGTGGGGATGGAATTTCAAGGGTTAACGTAATTTTGAAAATATACAACATTATACTGTAGAAGCTATAGCAAAGGATAACTGGTTTGTGGGGGACGTAAATTCGTTGGTAAAAGGTATCCATGATATCCACGAATATTGAGCCCCCACGAACAATAATGATTCCACAGTGTCTACAAAGATACATGTACCATTCTAACTAAAAGTCGCATGTTAGCATACAAAAGCAATTCATGCCTCTTACTGAGATTAATAATAAAAATACAAATTCTAGATAAGGACTATACATGATAACTGCTTTTCTGGGGCCCAGTAAAAAATTTGTTTTAAGATCTGAATACTTTAAGGTGGAATAACACACCATCATAATGGCTGACTTTCGTTCTGAAACTTGAATGAAAATATAAATATCAGCAATACAAGTATATTCTTTTAAATCTAATTGCCTAGCTCAGTAAGTGAAAATGTTATCTGATGATTTGAAGATCACGGGTGGGAATCCATCTAGGGTTTTAAATTATTTTCCCTAGCTGCGTAGCTCAGTGATTTTAAGTGTCAACCGCTGATCCGTTAGTTCATGTGTTCGAGTCTAGCAGGGGTTTAGATTTTTTTGGACTACTTTCTATTAAAACTGCATTTTTAATTAAATAAGGTAAATTTGAAACATTTCATTTATGGTACATAGCCTTCATTTTTCCCTCATGTGTTATACCTCCTTCAAGAAAGACTAAATCTTCTTTTAAGTCCCCCCCAAAAAAAAGAAAAAAAAAAAGAAAAGTCATATCCAAAACAGTTTTACATAATTAGTCCCTAAACTTTAGTCATTTGGACTACAGGCAAAGTGACATAATTTTGTAAATTTACTAAAATTTATTTAAATTGCTGATTTTTGTGCACATATTCATTTCAGTGAAGCTTTGGACAAGTAAACATTTTCTATCTATTTATATTTAAAGACAAATCTCCAGCAAAAATATAGAATTTGTCCAATCCTTTTCTACATAATAAACTGAGTGAAAAACAGCCATTTATTTTCAAAATGACTAAAAATGTGGCAAAATGTCATGTTTATGATGCCCCAGCTCCCATTCTATGTCATTTTGATCATAATGAAAACAAAAACCAGGTGGCATTAAGATTAAAATAATATATTGTGAAGTACTTAGATCAGCATATGCTGGAAAAGCGCTATATAAAAACCAATCATTATTATTATTATTATCATCATTATTGTTATTATTATTATTATTTTTGCATGAAATCACGGTACTCTTAATTCTAAAACAAAAACACAATTGTTGAATTTGGTCGGCAAAAAGAGTCCTTAACAGATATAGAGTCCTTTAATGCATAGAGAGGGCCTAGAACCAGCCAATGTAAAGTAACCAGTTTTAGCAACTGCAATCAAATCAACCTGTAAAATCAAATTGAAGAACAAAGTCCCTACATATGTACAACACAGCATACCTTGTCTATCCAGTGAAGTTTTCCGATTATTTTCAGAGAAGCTAGCACCCACCACGAATAACACACATCTGGTAACTTTTCGGGTCGTCCTGTTAAATATTTAAATTATAATTCAATGCACACTGATTTTCTGTTCATTCCCATCACCAACAAAATCTGAATCTACCACGGTTCTGATAAAGACAGATAATGAAGTGCAATGGATATCTGAAACAAGAGTAATGCCATGAAAATACACCTGTCTTCATCATTAAGGATCTTGTAAAACAAGCTCAGATTGCAGCATGTTTGTCCATCATTAGTCACATGTGATAAAACTGACTTTAATGGAGAACTCTGAAGGGGAATTTTTTAAACAACCATAGCTCTGACAAAGTGGTGAAAACAAAAAATTGTACGACAATTTACGGTTGCGAGGCGGTATATGAAGTATCATACATTGTTTCAAAATTTTTAAAAGTATCATAATCTTTAGATATACCTGTGAATCATTCAATGATATTTAATATCTGTGAATCAATCAATGATATTCAAAGTAGACTGTGAATTGTTCATTTGACATTCAATATCTGTGAATTATTCAATGATACTCAATATCTGTGAATCATTCTAAAAGTTTGCAAGCTGAATTTTCCATTAAAATGAAATTAGAATCCCTGAAATGTACACATCTTCAATACCCACACAACCAGCTTGAGATGATAAGGTTCTAGGAAGAAGCAATGAAAGAGTTTAGATGCAAGAACCATGATCCCTCCATAATGGCTTCACCAAAATTACCCCATACAAACAACAAATTTATTTCATAGGTAGAGGTACTGTGAGCACTTCTCACTTAGAATACCCCTGTTCACCCCAATCTGCCAAACCCAAAGGGTATTCAAAAAAAAAAAAAAAGGGGGGGGGGTGTTTGACCCCAAAATCAATAGGAATCATTTTCATCCCATGAGTAGTCCATATGTGTGATATGGTGACTCTATGTGAACAGGATAACCTATAAGAGCCCAGGAGCCAGTAAATCTTCAACAGAAGATGTGTGGACAGACAACCTGATTCCAGTATACACCCCCCCCTCCCCCCGTAACTTTGTTGGGGGTGTATGTTTGTGTATAAATAGACAATATCTAATTTCACATAAAGGAAAATAACTATTATACAGGTGGGATGAACTGGGATAAGATTTGTAGTTTTTCCACAGAGAAGGTACACAACAAGTTTTAATTCAATTCATGAAACCTTAAGGGAATGAGGAAACCTGCACAAACAAACATCACTGTATCACTATCTGTCACGTCTAAAGATGGACCATTAAAATTGAACCAGTTACTTGAAACAGTGTCATACATAAAAAGGACATACCATTAAGTCCCCCTGAGGGGAGTTGTCTTTCACACAACCACCATCCTAACAGGTCAGCATTCACATGATGCAGTCTGCCAGTTATAGCTAACATCCCCACACAACAATAGACTTGTCCAGAATGGGTCTCACTTCCAGGTCGACAACCAAATCCCCCATCAAAGTTCATACACGTTAGAACAAACTCTACAGCCTTTTCCACATCTATTGCATCTAATTTGTTCTACAAAATAAAACAACTGTACAACCTCAACCCTTTCAGCATGACATCGTTTAATTCTGATGTTACCACACGTTTGAAATGCTTACCAGTAAAGCAAGACATGCAATGGCACAGAATGAAAATCGAGTGTCAACTTCCCCTGAAATGAGACCAAAAAAAATAAATCAATGGCTTGCGATGACGACTTCTAATGATAAATCAAAGGCCTGAAGTACATTATTGGGTTCTCAAGGGGCCACAAAGGCGTCGAGTGCAATATCATATACATTATAGGGTTCTCAATAAATTCACAGGGCAGGTAAATTAGAGAAAGTAAGAGAAGAAATGTTTGAGTGCCACAGGAGATATTTCCTCATGTTTAAGTACATATATAAAGCACAACAATCATTTGTAAAATGTCAGCAAACTGTGTTTATTTACATACAAAGAAATAGAGAAGAGAGCTTGGGCTGAAGTTGATTATCCGAACTAGTTCATACATATACCCTCCTCTTGCTACATAATATCCCCTTAAGACTAGTTACTTTCCAAAGGCTATAATAAATAAATTGAAATTGCAGACAAAAAATGCTGAAAAGAATATAACTGCTTCAGAGTGAGACTACTTGAGACTTGTTTATAGAAGTTGCATCTTCTGTTCATGTATGATGTAACAATTATACAGTATTAACTCTGTTTTCAATAATGCCTAACAATTCAAAAGTTCAAAGTAATATGTAGAAAGGTTATTGGAATTCTGAACAAGATTCATTTCCCAAGGAATGCTACCTAGCCTGGTTTTCTTCGCAAAATAACCTGTTATTTTCGTCGCAATACACACATTACTTTCGTTTTGCTTAATTGATAATCGGGATTGGGATTACCGAAAACAAAACTGGAAATAGTCTTTGTGTTTTTGGAATAGGAACCGAACCGTGACGATGCACAATCCTAGTATTTATCTGTTTTTAGTGATCTGAAATAAGGATTCTTGGTGAAACTACGAGACTATAGATATAAATGAAAACCAAATTTGAGCAGGTTATTTTGTAAGTACTTAATGATATCAAGCGACACAAATTTCAGGGGAAAATCTGTTTCGCAGTAAATCCATCCACAAATAATGAACTTTTCTTGCCAAACAATTGTTATTTAACTATTGAACAAAGATACAATAATAGACAATGACATCAACAATGGAAATGGTATTGTGCCTTTCAAGTATCAATTAAATTCAATGTTTCAAAGTCTTGAATCGTTAGAAACGTTCAATACCAATAGGCACTATTTGATTTCACCCATTAAGATGGGAAAGGAAGGGTAGAGGTAAAATTTTGCATGATTGCTAGAAAGCTCTTGAGCAAGCTAGACACCTTAAAAATTACCTACCTACCTGAATATTTTTTGCCTTGGTAACAGGAAAAAACATATTATTTTTTTGGGCCTAAAATGAACCAAAATTATCACCTCAAAGAAAAAACCCCTGCTATATGGCAGTTTACCTCATATAAAAAACTTCCTAAACACAACCTACTTATCTCTGTAAAAACTTGCTACACATACCCCACTTATCTCTGTAAAAGCTTGCTACACATACCCCACTTATCTCTGTAAAAACTTGCTACACATACCCCACTTATCTCCGTAAAAACTGCCATCCTCCTGTTGAAGTGAGATAACAAACTCTACAACTTTATCCGTGTTCACCACTTCTAAAGCATCATACATTGTCAGTATCTACAAAAATATCATACATTATAAGAATCTACAAATGATTCCACACATTATGAAAGATCTACAATGTACCAGTGTTTGCAAATAAACATTACATATCAATATTACTCATTACATAATTTCAGATTCCAATAAATTTTAATATCAATGTGAAAAAAGAAAGAAAATCACTCACACTTGTTTGCACTTAATATATAAAACATACTTTAATCAGAGTCTCATTCACAACTACTCAGGGAACAGATTGATTGATTGATTGTATATTGTTTAATGTCCCTCTCGAGAATATTTCACTCATATGGAGACGTCACCATTGCCGGTGAAAGGCTGCAAAATTTAGGCCTATGCTCGGCGCTTATGGCTTTTGAGCAGGGAGGGATCTTTATATCGTGCCACACCTGCTGTGACACGGGACTTCGGTTTTTGCGGTCTCATCCAAAGGACCGCCCCATTTAGTCGCCTCTTACGACAAGCAAGGGGTACTGAGGACCTATTCTAACCCGGATCCCCACGGGGTTCTGGGAACAGAAACAGGTACCTGTATTGCACTCAGTGTATACAGAAGGTGAGGGTCGTGACCTATACTGGCCCCCATACCCCCACACTCGTGCTGACACTGCTGGATAAACTTGAGGACTTCCTCCCTGTTCATTCTATCTAGCTGTTTCATCAGGTCCATTGCAGTCAGGCCCCAATACATTCCACTCAACCGCAAATATTCTGTTACACAGTATTCCTACAGAAAGAATATTAATGTTTCAGACTGGCCTGTTCTAAAAAATTATGTGACTGAATATAATCAATAAGTAATCACTTTACTATCATGTACAAAGATTACATCATGATTATAATAAGCACAACAATGGCCTCACTTGGCCACTCATCAGCAAGTTCTGTTATGGTTATATTTTATACAACACATAATAGTCAAAATTTCTTACGGCTGTGTAAAAATATTCAATACATATCAAAATACAATATAATTTTATTGACTTAATCAGTTTAATTATGTATACTATACATTTATCTTTTGAATTCATCCACGTTTAAACTTAACAGTGAGCAGCTGGGACATTCTTATCCTGACACTGTTGCATACATACATCTCAGCCATTTTTATTATAAAATGAAACAAATAACTGCATTTCTCACCTGATAAAATCTATCTTTTATAATTAAGTTGGTAATAAAAACAGCAATGTCATGAACCAAGACTACCAAATTTTGGATTGAGCTACAAAATTTTATCTTGAAATAGCCGGCTGGGCTAGTAATCTGTGTCAAACTGCATTGATCACAGACTGGTTCTTGGGTAAAATTTGATAGGCCTATAAAAGTTGGGCTTGATTGTGATACACATATTTGGATTAATGCCTACAATGAATCTCAGGACAGTCATTTTTTTCAAATCTGGAATTATCACAGGACAAGTTTAAGTGAGATCTGTGCATTTTTATTGTAAAAAAGGAGTTTTTTTTTTGCTCTGCAATATATGGAGTTACAGGTGACTCAAGATGGCACAAACTTCAACCTCTCAAAGTTCTTGATCTCTCAAAGAGAAAGTTGAGTCCTATTTAACATATATCAACATTTTTCAGAAGTGGTGGTAGTGTACACATGTCATCAATCAACTTAAATGTTATAATCATTTAAGCTTGGACCTTCCCTGTATAACAGTACATGCCCTGGGGTTACTGTGTTAATTAAACACTTACATCAGTGACACAACACCTGTGCTTTTTTTGTTGGGGGGGTTGGTTAGATAATTAATTGTTTAAATAGTATGGTTTAACCCTCCACTTGTGCTCCATTACAGGGGTAGATGACTAATTGTTTACTTGTGCAATTTTAATGAGGACTCCATGGCCTTTTATTTTGAAAAGCTTGTTTGACTTCACAATGTGATAGTAATTTTGAGAATATAATTTAGAGGCCATTGTGCAAAACTTACTTTTCTGTTTTCTGCACTACAGATTAGTCTACCACAATTTCAAATTCTGTAAAATGTAACTGATTTATTATAGACCAACAACAACTAGGTAACAAATTCTATATAGACCTGACTGATTTACTATAGACCGATAATAAAGTAACAAATTCTATATAGACCTGACTGATTTACTATTGACCAATAATAAAGTAACAAATTCTATATAGACCTGATTGATTTACTATGGACTAATAATAAAGTAACAAATTCTATATAGACCTGACTGATTTACTATAGACCAATAATAAAGTAACAAATTCTATATAGACCTGTCTGATTTACTATAGACTAATAATAAAGTAACAAATTCTATATAGACCTGACTGATTTACTATAGACCAACAACTAATTGACAGATTCCTTTAAACTTTTATTGTACTCAATATTTGTATTTCATTCCTTTCATAGCTTGAGACAGATAGTCACTTGATTTTGAAATATGCATACCAGACTGTTTATTCATTGGTGATATTTTCTAAAGCCTAATTCGTGCAAGTAGTGGGGGGCAAATAATTAACTGAAATTCAGAATATCACAAAATGTGTAACTCTCTTGAATGTAGTCAGATGTATCGGTCCATGGACACTTTGCCCCAGATGTTTCGGCTCAAAAAGTTAGACACTTCAGCCTTACTTTTTGAGACATTTAAGCCCAATTTTTTCTGTCTGAAACACTTTGGTCCATTTTTTTGTTAGTTTTTATTTATATACTAGTATTTATTTTATAGAATATATTGTTATCATTTTTTTTATTAGATTGTATAGTACCTCAGAACTTTTTTGTAAAAATAAAGACTGGACTTTCTCTTTTCCTTAAAAACTAAATTTACACACTGTAATATAATGTACGGGCAAATGAATTTTAGAGTCCACTTGGTGAGTGGTTGAAAGCTTGTTAAACTTAACGTGAAACTTACAGACTTACAAAATGTCTGAAATTCCTTTATTAATTCACTGGTCCTACTAAATGAAGAACTATAAAGAACTGTAGGTTTATTTTGTAAAACATGGTATCTATATGACTTATTTTATCGTATACATTATTCTGGTGATATTTGGAACCAGAATTATAGAGGTTTTATGGGGTTTTGTTGCAAAATAAAAGTGCTTGTACAAGATTAAACATTGTACTTTTATTTCATAGTATGTGCTAGGGCTAAGTCACACTTGTCTTACATAAAACTACAGTTTTTAAAGAACAATTTTGTATACAGACATGCATACCTAGCAACAATATGACAGTGAAATAATAAAACATAAAGCAACGGTCATTGTTACAAACACATAAATAGACAGCTATGATACATTAACACCATAACATTGTGTGCTATATCAATAAGTTTAACTCATATATCTCATTTATTTTTGGGGGAAAACAAAACCAAAAAACCCACCACCACCCAAAAAAAAAATCCACCAGATAACCTATAAAATTCTGCCTCAAAATATCACCAAAATAATCAATATGATCAAACAAGTCATATAAATAACATATAGTACAGAATAATCCTACAATTCTTTACATTTCATTTTGTAGTACTCTTCATTCAAACAAACTCACATAGTCATCTTTTTTGGCTCCATAAGCTGCTATGTAATCAGCATGTTTCTGAAGCAGTAGAGTCTTCTGTGCATTGTCAGGAATTACGATATCCTTCAATGGGGTACCCTGTAAGAAATCGACCATAGCAAAAGTCCAGAAACTTGAGAAAGCAGTTGTAAACAGTTAAAGTAAGATTTTCTTTGCCATTTCTGTAAAAAGTAACACGAAGCATCATTCATGAAGAAAATATTTTCAAAATAGTTGAATACCATCTCTTCATGTGGAGAGAGTCCTAAACACTTGACAAAGCTAATCAAACCATGTCCATGATGCAGCCATAAACCCGGATATGCAATAAGTAAAATAAAAAATCTGCCTGGATTATTCCGGGAAAATATGAAGCTGAAAGTAGAAGGTAAAGTCAAGCAGATTTGGCTGTTGAAGGTAAAATAATAAAGTTTAAATTTTACGAACCGAAAACTGCCACTTCTAATTATGATATATATATATTTATATGATCCTTCAATTTGACGTCAGATCAAATCATGTTTATTTTTGAATCGGAAACATGTCCTTCAATCTGACATCCGACAAATCAAAAAATTATCGATATCTATAAACTATTAGAGTCTGACACATATGTGGCAAGAAACAAGGACTCCTTTTTAGGTGATACTTTTGTACTCAAGGTTGCATGCTCTATATCTCTTTAGTAGTAAAGCTACAAAGACGCGCAATACAAATCTTATGAAAAGTGAAAGTACGAATATATTGTGCTAGGTGGCTCTATATAATCCAGGGTATGGATACAGGTACATTCAGTTGAAGTTGGAGATACAGCACAGGGAGTTGTGTAGAAAAATCAAGATACTCCCCCCCCCCCCCTCTATTCTAAGAAGTGTGTGTTGGGAGGGGTGGGGTGATTGTTCTGCACAAGCCCCAGTGGATACAGGTGATTGGTCAAGACACCTCCCATTACCCGTAGTCACTACATGTGATTAACCTTGTGCTACCTGTGATTATGACCTTTCTTCCAGTACAATCCATAAACAACATATCTAGTCAGACATGCCACATGTGTATAACAACACAATGTTAGAGCTGACGCGTTATTTACCGAGCAGAACAGTTGTGACAACCCACTACTAACACTCATAACGACAAAGTTTCTCATCTATGAGTTTCATTGTCATCCAGTCTCCTACTCTGGAGTTCACCATGCACCATTGTTTTTTTATGTTAGGGGTTAGTATGGAATAGACCCCTACTATCATTATTACAGACAAAATTATATGCATAGCTTTTCTGCATAAAAGTGTATATATATATGTGTGTGTGTGTGTGTGTGAAATTTAGGCATAATTGTGTTATGCACTGTCATATTTCTACGTTTAAGTTGGTACTGACAAATCTAGAATATTTTGTGATTTGATGAATAATAACTCATGATATAAGAAGTAACTTGTAATGATGTGCAGATCTCGAGGGGTGTAGGAGGTCCAATGGAAAGAAAATGTATTCATCTTTCACCCTAGCATCACGTTTAGTATTCCTTCACCAACTCTCTTGATCAACTTTATTTATTCACTGGGAATGATTTCAAAATTCAAGGTCATAATATAATATGAAAATTACCGTACCGCAATTTTGGGAGCAGCTTTCACATAGTCTACTATCTGTAAAAATGTGGAAATTCCAGGGGCTTTGCCCTGGAACCAGATACCTGGTCTTTTGGACCCCTTATCATCATCATCATCATCATCATCATATCCGTTTTATAGTCCGTTGTCCTCATCTGAGGGTTGGATTTGTTTGACAAGTCTCCTTCTTAGACGACCTCTCCACTCTGAGCGATTCTGTGGATCAGTAGTTTCCATTCCAAGCCTCTTTTTGTCATCCAACAAGACTTCATCCCATGATTTCCTTGCCTTCCCAGATCTTTTCTGTGCATCTATGTCTATGTTTAGCTTGCTTACTTGAGAAATCCAGCCTTTGCTGCGCTCTACATGTCCATACCATCTCATCCTGCTAGAACGAAGCACCTCATCTATATCCTGGAGTCCAAGCTTTGAGAGAAGGGAGTCTGAGCTTACTTCATCAGTCGCCTTGATATTACAGATCCAACGGATCATTGCGCCGTAGGCGATTAAGTGTAGCCACAGTCATTGCCCATGTTTCTGCTGCATGTAGCATTACTCTTCTCACGCAAGTTGAATACACTCGGCCTCTTGTCAAAAGTGGCAGATTACGGTTTGTGAGCAGGGGGAGTAGTTGGCGGAACTTGCCCCAAGCCAATTTGCAACGTGTGATTGCAGCCAGTTCACAGTTCACTTATGATGAAAAAAGCTGGATCCGCGCCTGTAATGCAAATGTACATCAATATGATGCAAGAACCATTTTATCCTATCTTACATTCCTTCACATGCACATGAAAAAAACAAAACTAAAATGTGACTTTTGAAAATCTAAAAGTAGATATTCACAAAAACTATCTGAAATAAAATTTTGTGATATATGTCTCGGGGATAGTTTTTATTTATTATTTCAGTACATAAAAAGGCATTAGATGAAAACAGCAACAAGAAGTCCACAGGCTTTATCTATTATCACTAGCTACGAAATCTAGAAAAAATTTGCTGTTCTTAATATCAAAATCAGCAAAAGTATACATATAAAACAAGATATGTTCTTAAGACTTGCATGCCCTATACTGATGAAAGACATTACATAATATAATATATGTATATGTAACATTAACACAATATGACTAATTTGGACTAGGTTGCAAACCTAAAAAAAATCGTACTTTCTTTTCTGCTTTTCCTAAATATGCATTTTTATACTGTATCAGCAAACTTCCAGAAGTCTTTCAAATGATAAAGACAATAATCACTACAATAATTTTGGCTCCACATCGAAAACCAAACAAATTTTTACAATTATGGTAAAGGACTACTTACTCCTTATATTATTTAGTGTCAATAGCATTAAAGAAGATGTTACTTAAATGTTTTATGCATATATTCACTATATATATCAATTTTGGCCCCACCCTGGAGTCAGAACCTCTGCTCCAGGCATCATGGAATTTACAATTTTGGTAGAGGCCTTGAACTGCTCTACATCACTATGCATTTAGCTTTTCTTACACATGTGTGGTTCTAGAGAAGATTTTGGTCAATTTTTGCTCCACCCCTAAGGCCCCAGGGGGGCAAGAGTCCTAAAATTTACAATCTATGTCAGCCTTGTCCCAAATATGCTTCATACATAATATGAAAAGAATTGCAATCAAGAAATTAAAAATGTTCCATTGTTAACACATTTAATTATTGACTATTTTGGCCCAACCCTGATACCCAAACCCCGACCTCTGAGATCATGAAATTTATAATTTTTGTAAAGTGCTACCTGCTCATTCTAAATAACCATTTAGTTTCAATTTAGCATCAATAGTGTTAAAGATGTTTTTTTAGATGTTTTACACATAAATACTATATACCAAGTTTGGCCCCGCCATGGAATCAGAACCTCTACCACCACCCCACCCACCCCCACCCCCGGGATCATGAAATTTATAATTTTGGTAGAGACATTCCTGCCCTACATCACTATGCATTTAGTTTTTCTTACACATGTGTGGTTCTTGAGAAGAAGACTTTTGAAAAGTGGTAAATTTTTGGCAGTTTTTGCCCTGCCCCTAAGTCCTATGGTTGCATGAGTCCTGAAATTTACAATTTATGTCAACACTGTCCGAAAGATGCTTCATACCAAATTTGAAAAGAATTGGAATGGTAGTTATCAAAAAGTTAAAAATGTTTAATTGTTTTTGCACGATGGACAATGCACAACAATGGATGCAGACAAATTGCAAAAAGGTCACCAGAGTTAACTCAGGTGATCTAAAAATTAGATTGATTTATTGTTTGTTTGTTTTACGTCCCGTTGAGAATTTTTCACTCATATTGAGACGTCACCAGCTGTAGGTGAAGTACCACAAATTTAGACCTATGCTTAGCACTCAGGGCCGTAGCAGTGAGGGTTCTTTAATGTGCCAACGCCTACCATGACACGGGACCTCCATTTTTAAGGTGATATCTGAAAAACCCATGATTCTCACTTCTAAATGCTGAGCGTTTGGCAAAGGAGCAATCACTACCTATTTTTCGTTGTAGGTTTGACGCGGCCATGGCAAGAGCGGGGCCGAACTCATGACCCCATGATTACGAAGCGAACGCTCTAACCACTGAGCTACCGTGACCGGTCTAAAAATTAGAGACTATTTGAAAAGAAAACCCAACAAAATCTTTACTATTAAAGCTTTAATATTTTTCAAATATAACTTCTTTTTTTTATAATCACACATTTTTCTTTCTGTTTTAAGATGTTTTAAATTTGGCTGTGAAAAATGACATTACTGTACTGCACTACATTGGAAGTAAGTCTGAAAGAATAGGATGAAAACACAAGACAATGGAAAAGAGAATATGGAGAATCAGAGATTTAACAAAGCTGCCTGGGCCAGTTTTGTCTTTACATTCATCCTAGAGGTAGAACATTCATTGATAACATACTAATGCAAATGATAAGACTTTCTGTTGTTAAAGTGATTAGTATCTGAGATGTCAATAATTGCCAGATAAGTGGGTAGGAATGAGTGCATTACTTAATATTGATTCATGCAATATTTATGTGTATGGAAGGAAAACAATCATTTACTGAAGTATGTGCACATGATGCAATAATATGCCCAGGAAGTAAAACATATATAATAGTCATTAAACTGATATCCTTTGAGAAATATCCATATATATGTTTTCATAAGAATGTTGTTTTCAAGATTATAATAGATTATACAAGAGAGCACTTTTATTAGACAGCACTTTTAAGGTAAATTAACTGCTGCAGTTCTTTAGAATGTTTATTAAACCAATCGTGAATGCCAACATGTTACAGAGAGCAATAGCATGAAACGCCATTTTGGTATTCATTACCTTTAGTACAGTTGAACTTTGGTATCTCAAACACCGATATCTTGAATACCATGGATATGTCGAAGTGATTTAGGAGTCCAAACCACTTATTCTTTAAGTATTTTACCCTTGATATCTCGAATCTTCTGATATCGTGAAGTTTTTTCTCGGTTCCATCAAGTTCAAGATAACAAGGTTAGACTGTAATATGGTGATACATAATTTCCAATTCGGGATTCAGAATTTGATTTTAGCAATGTTATTGATGGTTGGTTGTACATTGTTTAATGTCCCACACAAGAATCTTTCTTTCATATGGAGACATCACCACTGCCAGTGAAGGGCTGCAAACTTTAGGCCTAAGTTCGGCACTTACGACCTTTGAGCAGGGAGGGATCTTTATTGTGCCACACCAGCTGTGACACAGGGCCTTGGTTTCTGTGGTCTTATCTGAAAGACTCTCCCATTTAGTCGCCTTTTTACGACAAGCAAGGGGTATTGAGGACCTATTCTAATCCAGATCCCCTTGACAAAGTTTAATAGTTATGATTTAAAGGTAATATGTAGATAAAACTTGATCAAGTGTAGAAAAAACAAAACAAAGAGACATATGCAGCTCAGTGTGTAGGGGGGGGGTGTAAGGGATGGGGTTATTTTAGTAAAAATTTAAGTAAACAAGAGGCACATGGGCCACAATGCTCACCTGAATCACCATGGCCTTGCTTTTGTTTAGCTGTTGTGATTTTCAAAAGATTTTTTATTTTCAATTTAGATTTTGACCCCATAGTATGGCAACCTAGCCCCAAAGCATTATGGCTTAGCCATATTACAAGATCACAAAGTAACTTATTGATATGACATGTAAGGACTTGTCATAAGGAAAACAGAATATGAACGCCCTACCTTAAGCACTTTAAGAAATATTATGTAGGTTAACTTTTCTTAAAAGTAGGTCAGAATCAAAGGTCAAGGCTACTAGGTTAAATATTTTGGTACCAAAAGGTTTTGTCACAATGAAAGAAATGTAAAAGATATATTCACTCAGCAATCCAAAATTATGAGCGAGGTGAAAGTTTTGGTTAAGGATTTAAAATTTCAGTCAAACTCCAAGGTCACGGTCACAAGGTCAAGCACCATAGCATCAAATGAAATTTCTTGCCATAAGGAATCTATATACAAAATATGAAAGTCCTTCCTTAAATAGTTAAGGAGATGTTTCCAAGGTTAGGCTTTCTTAAAGTAGGTCATGCTCCAAGGTTAAAAACTTTAGTACCAAATAAGGCCTTGTCGTAAGAAATACATATATGAAATATTAGAGCTCTATCACTCAACATTCAAAAGTAATGAGCAAAGTTGAAGTTTTGGTTAAGGATTCGAAATTTGGGTCAAATCCTGAGGTCAAGATCACCAGGTTAAACATCATGATATAAAATGTAAGGTCTTGTCATAACAAATCTATATACAAATCATGAGAGCCCTACCTTAGATAGTTCTTGAGATGTCACGGAGGTTAGATTTTCTTTAAATTAGGTCAATGCCAAGGTCAGAAGGTTAAAAACTGTGGTACCAAAGAAAGGTTTCGTCACAAGAAATGCACATATGAAAAATGAGAGCTCTATCACTTACCATTCAACGGTTATGAGCAAGGTTAAAGTTTCAGACAGACTTGTGGGACAAAAGCAATATGCTCCTGACTTTAATCATGGGGTATATATAAAAGCTTGAATCCACATCACACGAATGCTTGCAGTTTAATATGATTTAGTGTGGCCCTGCTGTTGAAAAGAATTTGCTTTAATTAATTTCATGTATATTCCCATGTAAAATTTCGATCAGATCTCCTATTGTGGCCCCACCCTACCCCCAAGGTCCCTGAATTGAACAATCTTGAATTCGCATTACCTGAAAATGTTTACCTGCTATTCTTGAGAAGAATTTTAAAGGTGTATTCCTATTCATTCCCATTTTAACTTTTAACCCCTATTGTTGCCCCCACCCTACCCCCGGAGGTCACAGTTTGAACAAGTTTTGCATTTTATCTCGAGTCACCAGACGGGCAGACTGATCTGGTGCAGGACCAGTAATTTGGTCCTGTGGACTTTGGACTCCAACTGTTAAACTTTGAAATCAGATCATACCAAAACTCTAAGCAACTTTTACAATGGAATCAGTTGACATACGTCCAAAAAAAGACGTGCTTTTTTTTTTTGGTTTTTTTTTTTTAAAATACCAATAATTATTATTAGTGGAAAAGTCTTCTAAGATTTGCCACTCGATAATTGTTCCATTCTCTATACAGTGTACTGCAATTCTTAGTTAAGTGACCGGTGACAAAGTAGAACATGCTAACGGGAGTGACACGGTTGTCAGGTTTCACGTTCTGCCGCCTCGTCAGTGTTATCAACCTTTATACTCTTTTCAGATACGTAAAGTCATGTGTTGCACTCGATCCTAATGGAGCATGAGAAACAAGAGGAAGTTAGAACAGGCCAAGGGATGCACTTGGAAATCGATGAAGGTCCCCCCACCATTCTAATCGAGGTAAGACGTGACAGTCCGTGTTGAGGGGAGTGGGGGTGTGTGGATGGGAATCACCCTTACCTTTTAATTTAACACTGTGTAAGATCTGTATGTGCAGTGTATTGAAGTTTACATGTGGCAGACACGTGCTACCTATGGAGGATCAGATTTCTAATCTTGGAGGTCGTTAGTAGAAATGTTGCAATTGCATTATCGTGTGTCGGAAATTTTTATATTATTCCGAATAATGAAGCACATGCATACTTTTACTTATCCAGAACCTTTATCGCCTACCTAAATGATCGAGTCCTTCTGTCAAGTAGGGTTAACATTGACTACCAGTTAGGCCATGTCCACATCGTTATAATGACCCACTTCCTATCGAAATACCAACGGGAAAATAGATGTCTGCAATCAGCAATATATTGTTTTTTGTTTTAATGAGGGGCCTCCGCGGCCGAGTGGTTAGATCATCGCACTCAAAATCACAGGGCCTCTCACCTCTAGTCGGTGCGGGTTCGATTCTCGCTCGCGATGATATTTGTGAGAAAGTTTGCCAGTTTACTTTCGGAAGGTCGGTGGTCTCTTCCCGGGTGCATTGTATCTGGGTTCTCTCCTCCACCAATAAAAATTGGACGCCCCCAGATAACTGAAAAATTGTTGAGTGTGGCGGAAAACAACAAACAAACAATCAATCAATCTAATGGCAGTGGCTTAATGGCATTGTTGTCTTGCTTGATGGCTAAGTTAACGTGTCCAGCTGCTGTAAAACAATGTCCGATTGCTGATCTGTATATTGTAGGTTCGAGTCTAACAGGGGTTTTCTTCTTTTTTTTCAGGTGACATTCTACTAAAACTTCATTTTTTAAAAAAATAAATAAGGTAAATTAAACGATTTCAATACATTATTGTACCCTTCACTTTCTACCCGTAACAGTTTTCCCTGGTATGTTATTCCTCGATAAAGATATATTATCGTTCCAATTACAGCGTGTCACTTCGCTTGATATATTATCGTTCCAATTACAGCGTGTCACTTCGCTTGATATATTATCGTTCCAATAACAGCGTGTCACTTCGCTTGATATATTATCGTTCCAATAACAGCGTGTCACTTCCCTTGATCTAGTATAAATATATATTATCGTTCCAATAACACTGTCACTTCGCTAGATCGACTATGCTAATTTCACTAAAGTGAGTGTGAGTTTCGATGACCATTTTATGCCATTCTTTTAGTTGGATTGGCCACAGAGAACAAAAGTAAAACTTGTTTCATTGCAATCTTTCTGAAGCCTCATGAAAAATTTGCACGCATGATCAAGTGAAATATGCCTTACTGAAACGACACTACATCAAATTGTCATAATGGTCGACTTCCTTTTCAACTGTAAATGAAGAAATGAATATCAGTAATATATTTCTTGTCATTTTAATTTTCATTGCGTATTTGTGAAGCTCAGTAGGTTTCTAAAACATTTTTAGGTCACCTGAGTAAACTCAGGTAACGTCTTGCAATTGGTCTGCGTCCGTCGTCTGTCGTCCATCGTGCCTTAACAACTGAACATTTATTAATTCTTGATCACCGCCATTCCAATTCCTCATATTTGTTATGAAGCATAATTGGGACAATGCTGACATGAATTGTAAATTTCAGGACCCCTGCATCCCAGGGGCCTTAGGGTGGGGCAAAGAACACCAAAACTGAGCACTTTTAAAAAAAATCTTCTGTAGAACCGCACATGTGTAAGAAAAACTAAATGCATAGTGATGTGGGGCAGGAAGGCCTCTACCAAAGTTGCAAATTTCATAATCCCCAGGGTAGAGGTTCTGACCCCAGGGTGGGGTCAAACTTGAAATACAGTATTTATGTATAAAACATTTAAAAGATATCTTCTTTGATGCTACTGATACTTAATTGAAAATAAATGGATATTTAGAATGAGCAGGTAGTCCTCTACCAAATGTTACATACACTATATTATGTAAAGCTTTTCATCAGTATAGGCACTTTCAATGGCTTTCAAGTTTTAAGAACGCATCTTATTTTACAATTGTACATTTGCTAAATAGTTAGAATTTGGCTTAGATATTCAGATTTTTTCGAGATTTTGTAGCCGTTAGGACTAGTGATACTATTAATTACTACTCAAGTGACCGATAAGGTGTTTGGGCCTCTTGTTCCTGGAATAAAATAAATTTTACAGTTCGATTTTAAAATATCATTGTACCTCTCCTCTGTTCATTCACTCATTCGTTTTGTTTGTTTTTGTTTGTTTTACATCCCGTCGAGAATTTTTCACTTATATCGAGACGTCACCAACTTTAGGTGAAGTACCACAAATTTAGACCTATGCTTAGCACTCAGGGCCGTAGCAGTGAGGGTCCTTTAACGTGCCAACGCCTGCCGCGACACTGGATCTCGGTTTTTGTGGTCTCGACGAGAATTTTTCACTCATAGTGAAACATCACCAGCTGTAGGTGAAGTACCACAAACTTAGCAGTGAGGGTTCTTTAACGTGCCAACGCCTACCGTGACACGGGACCTTCGTTTTTAAGGTCATATCTGAAAGACCCGTGATTCTCACTTCTAAATGCCGAGCGTTTGGCGAAGAAGCAATCCCTACCTAGTTTTCGTCTTAGATTTGACGCGGCCATGGCACGAGCGGGGCTCGAACTCACGACCTCCTGGTTACGAATCGAACGCTCTAACCACTGCCATTCGTAATAAAGGAGAGGCACACTATTATTATTGTACACACCGTCGTTTTTTACAACTGATAAATGGAGAATGCTTTAACTCACATATTTCAATCTTGGCAGGCAGATGCACATCTACTAATGTGCAAATTATACTTATTGGTCAACATATCAGTATGCTAAAGGCCGAGGTCACGATCAGGCCAGTAAATATTACCATAGCGACCTACTGTATTAAGTGATTCACTGTCGTATGTGACCGTAACCCCCCCCCCCCCCCAAAAAAAAAAACAAAAAAAAAACAACAAAAAAACCGTTACCCTATATCTACTGTACCTGCATTAAACAACCACCTGTCTGACGCGACCAACGACCACCTGTCTGACGCGGACGCGACCAACGACCACCTGTCTGACGCGACCATCGACCACCTGTCTGACGCGACCAACGACCATGATTTTTACAACGTTTTCGTGTATTTTCATGAAATTTAATCTTTTTTACTAACAGTTCGAGTGAAAAAAATTAGTTTATATATATATAATACATTACAAATGATTTATAACATGCATATGATATCTAATGCGCGGCAGGTCAGTATATTCAAGGTCGATTTCAGACCAAGCAGATATTTTTCATCATGAGATTTAGTTGTATAGTATTTAGTTCCGTATGTTGTGAATCAAGGGTAGGGACATATGTGTTTTACAGTTATCTTTTGTTTACTTGTAGATGTTGTTCATTGTTTCAGCTTCGTCAGGCAAATGAAATGGGTTTTTGATTACTCCTCTTTTTATAGGAGACGAAAAATGTGGTACCGGATGGTGGGTGGGGTTGGTGGGTTGTCGTTGGAAGTTTTCTGTGTCACTTTATTATCGGGGGACTGGAGCGGTCGTCTGGTCTCTTGTACCTGTACTTCTTGGACAGGTTTCAGAAATCTTCAGCCGCTACGGCGTGGACCACAGCCATTCCTGCTGCAATCAGACTAATGCTGGGTAAGTTTGCGAAGCTCTGTGTGTCAATCATTAAATCACTGAACCAAACGCTTCGATCGTGTTGTAGATGTTAAAAGGATATGTATAATAAGCGTTTATGTCTAGAGTTCAATCGAATTTCTTTGTTGTTCTGATCAGTTCATTACCACTATCGCTCCTTCGTGTTTAGGGCGAAAGTATAAGGTCGAAGAAGTGAAAGTACAAGGTCGAGGAAGTGAAAGTACAAGGTTGAAGAAGTGAAAGTATAAGGCCGAAGAAGTGAAAGTACAAGGTCGAAGCGAAAGTGCAAGGTCGAAGAAGTGAAAGTATAAGGCCTAAGAAGTGAAAGTACAAGGTCGAAGCGAAAGTGCAAGGTCGAAGAAGCGAAAATGCAAGGTCGAAGAAGCGAAAATGCAAGAGCGAAACAAGGAGCTATAACACAAAGGCGACGGAGCAATACCAGTAGTCCTCCTTTGCACTCTTTCTATCGCTTTCTCGCACGTGCACGTTCCTACGCTTCATCTGCGTGAAGAAGACTCGTTATACGAATGTCCAAGACGGATAATCTAATTCTCAAGATTGTTACAATTTTAAAATAATATACAAATTTGTTTGCAGGAAGAAATTTGTTCATGAATGTATTCGACATATGTATGACAAGCATTATGAATGTATTGCAAGCTATACAAAATCCCCTACCGGTAGGGTAATTCAGTCAAATGTAGATCAAGCATAACGAAACTCAAACTTGATCTGTATCCAAGATTAAGCCATGTATGGAATTTCATTTGAATATCTTCATCCATTGCAGAGAAAAGTCCGGAAAACCTCAAGCGTAATGACAGACAGACGGACAGACAAACTGGGGGTAAACTAATAGTCCCCTTCGGCAAAGCCGGTAGGGGACTAGCATTGCACAGTAAGAGACTGATTCAGTATATGTTGTGATAATTCATTATCTTAAAGGAAGTAAATATAAAAATTGAGATTATAGATACACTTATATACGGGTAAATATACAGAATTATATAATAGGAAATATTTAAGACACCCCTAGCGGCATCACCAGACTCCCCTTTTCTGGTTTCACGCATGCGTATCGACGATTAAATGGAGTGGCAATGGCGAGAGCACAAAGTTGCAAATACAAAGGAGCGTATTAGTATCTCACACTCGCACTCCTTCTCCCTCGCAACTTCGCCCTTCATTGTCCTCACAAGTTCTTCGCCACTAAACACAAAGGGAGCGACAGAGTGAGTGCCTAACGGTAATCTCTTTTACTATCATAGGGCCTCTGTGTAGCTTCCTTTGTAACAAGTTTTCCTGTCGAGTCGTGGTGATAACAGGGTCTGTCATCTTCACCGCAACGCTCATCATGACAGCATATGCTCCATCATTAGGAGTGGTACTCTTCACGTTCGGATTTTTAGGAGGTACAGTATCATAATGAATAGATGGGTTCTTTGGAAGAATATTTTGTCATATCAAACAGTACATCTAAGATACTTATGATATTTGTTGTTGATTAGTGATCTCTCTCTGTAGGTTTCGGACGTAGTTTAGCATATGCCCCCGCCGTTATGATGGTGGGAATTTACTTCAACAAAAGACGAGGTATTGCAGTCGGACTGTCTACCTCAGGGGTAGGATTCGGAACGTTTATCATCCCAGCGATTGTAGAAATGGCATTCCACTTTTACGCTTTTACCGGGGGATTTTACATTTTGGCGTGTTTTGCTATACATATGTGTGTTAGCGGTATGCTGTTTAGACCACTGGAAAAACAACGTCTACTGATGAGTTTTGACAAAAGGCAAGATTTGTCTTTTGTTACCGAAGTGATTGATTGGTTGTTTGTATTACGTCCCGTTGAAAATTTTTCACTCATATTGAGACGTCACCAGCTGTAGGTGAAGTACCACAATTTATATGCATCCTTAGCGTTTAGGACCGTAGCAGTGAGGGTTCTTTAACGTGTTGACGCCTACCGCGACACGGGACCTCCGTTTTTAAGGTCATATCCGAAAGATCTGTGATTTTGGCGAAGGAGCAATCACTACCTATGTTTACGTCTTAGGTTTGACGCGGCTATGACACGAGCGGGGTTCAAACTCACGACCTCCTGGTTACGAAGCACACGCTCTACCACTGAGCTACCATGACCGGTTGAAATTACCGAAGTGAAAGAGGTACGAGATATGTAGCGTCGCTGTATACAAAAATTTACTTGAAAAACTCTGTATATACGGAGTATGTTCTACAGGACCTTCGCCCTTTACTACAAAAATAATTACAAAATACACGCGTATTGAAACTATTTCATATTTAGAAAGAATTCTGTTTCGAATTTGGCATTTTAAGTTAAATGCAGTAACGTTACTTTGTATATATATTCATTGCAGAGGTGAAATTTGTTTTGCGGTATCGTGATGAAACATGTATTTTACATTTCCAGGAGAAAAAGTATAATGGATGGTACCAACGTTCCACTGAGAGACAACAAAGCGTTAGCATCTCACGAGAGTTTAAAGGAGAATTCCAACGAGACTAATCTCCGCTTCAAATCTGATAAATCAGGTTACATTGAGTCCGAAAACGAAAACAAGATGGTTGCAAAGAGCAAGACTATGGCGGTTACTGAAGAATCATTATCACTTCTTAATAGTGGAGAAAAATGTGTGGCATTACAGAATGGAATCGTGACAGAGAACAAAAGGAAATGTGGTTGCTGTGCTTTCCTCCGTACAGAGTCAAAATCTACGGGGCCAAAGCAGAAGTACCTAGAACTTTCGCTTTTAAAGGATATGCGCTTTCTCTCTTTCTGTATAGCTATTTTGATGTTCACACTTGCCTCCCAGTCTGCCTTCGTGTTTCTTCCCGCGTACGGGAAACAGATCGGTGCAACAGACATGGAGGCTGCGTCTCTTGTGATCATTACGGGAGCTTTGGACGGATTGGGAAGGGTCCTCTCTGGGTTTATATTAGATCTGAAGAACGTTAAAAGATTCCGAATCTATATATACAATGGTGTCATGGTTTTAGTTGGGGGGGTTTCATTTGTAATCCCGTTCGTCCAGTCCTACGCTCAACTGTGCGTGGCCTGTGGTGTGTATGGAATGCTGATGGGTATATATATTTCCCAGAAATCGGTCATTCTAATTGATCTCCTGGGAGCGGAAAAACTCATCAACTCCTTCGGGATTCTGATCAGCTTTCAGGGTATCGGGATGCTCATAGGGCCGCCCATCTCAGGTACGAATTTGATTTTTTGATAGTATAGATATACATTGTACATTGTACTAAAGATTCAGTGTTAATTACGAGGATTGTGATTATGAATAAAACTAGGTATAAGACGGCATATACTGTGTGGTGTAAGTTGCTTGTATCCGACAAAGGGGCACTTATCGCAGATACAATAGTAAATGCATATCAGTATATTTAAACCCAAAACACGAAACGACTTTATCAGAAACGGGGGGGGGGGGGGGGGGGGGGGGGGGGGGGTTGAAAATGCCTGTGCATGACTACAATGATTTTAAGTCTTGTTGAGGTGAGAATTGGTAGTTCAGTGTAATGATTAGACGTGTTAATCCCTATACGTTGTCTACATTTGTAATCTCGGATCAGTACTGTGTTCTCTTTTTACTTTCCAGGTTTCCTGAGAGATATCAATGGGCGGTATGAAAACGCTTTCTACGTGGGGGGCACTTCCATGGTTCTCGGTGCTATTATTTTGTTGGTGTCTAATATTCGTCACTGGATGTTGTCAAAGAAAAGTAATTCAAATTCACAAAAGTAAACTACGACTTTTGCTAAATATTTCTTCATCAAAAATTGTGTTTTAGGTTTTATGAGTCACTCAGGTGACCAATGCTTTGCTAGCTGTCTACCGCCTTCCACTGTCCGTTCCCTGTCGTGTGGTAACATTTGAACATACTCAACTTCTCTTAAAGAACTTCGTCATTTTTCATTAAATTTTGGTTGACATTGTGAAATTTCCCACCTTCAGAAATTCAGTATGTTTTACTCTTTGTACATTGATCTGGAAAGCTAAGGACAATTCCTTGCCATTTCCTTGCGTTAGTGAGTTCTCTGTTGACGAGTTGTTGGATGGTACTCAGGTGACTGTTACAGGCCAAGGACCTCTCGTTATTGTATGATGACCAGAATAAGAAAATGAAGGAAATGGAGCAGTAATGGAAGAAAACACCGGTAACACCGTGTTCAAGAAAACACCGGAAGTGACATGTTCAAGAAAACACCGGAAGTGACATGTTCAAAAGAACACCGGTATAGCCATGTGTTCTAAAAAAAGGAGTGTGATATTGATATAAAAATTATCTTATGGCATGGTTGTGTGCATACTCAAAATGTTTAGTCCCCTACCAGCGGAACTGAAGGGCACTAACTGGTTTGCTCTTCTTCTGTCAGTCAGCTTAGTTTTCCGGACATTTTTAAAACCATGTTTTGATTTAGGAAGCGGAAGTTTGATGTGTGATTTACTAATGTATATTTACAGATCAACTTTAAGTTTTTGTTTTGATAGTGGACTTATTTTTAAAAATAGATTTATGGGACTTTGTGCCGAACGTACGTATATAAGGTCTTCCCTTAGGAATCTGGCTATCGAATGAGCAAATACACATAAAATTTCACTCGTCACTCACAGTTAAATTATTCTAACAAAAATTGTAAAACTTAGTCTCATGATAGACATAATTCAATCTTGAATAATTTTGTCTTTCTCTCTGTGAGATCTACACAATTTAAGACTTAATTCTTGATTTGTCATACAGTACGCCTGATTCACCGCATATATTTTCAAGAGATCGAAATTATGATAGTTCCTGATATTAAAAAATAATACTCGCCCACTCGTCTAGAAATTTTCAACTTTTTATTCTGGACAACACGTGGTGAGAGAAACGCGAATAGAACTGAAGACGCTAGGTAGAAGGGAAAATGCCGATTTTTATATTTTTCATCGTTCATAATAATGGAGATGATGTTTTACACACTGAAGTAGAGCTAGAGACCGATGTTACAAATGAAGCGTTGTTCAATGTGACGAAAACATCATTTTCATAGATGATAGTTGACACGGTTTGAATATTAAAATTAAAGGAAATGCAGAAACTATACAGACCGGACATGGGTCAAGCAATATGTATAGACTAATCAAATTCTATTTTCTTATGTTATTTTACTGATTATGTATTTAATATTATACATAAACTGTTGACGTAAGGTTTGTTCTTACGAATTGGGGCCGGTAGGGGACACGAATTACAGTATGGTTGGGGGACAGGAATTGCTCAGCAATATTTAGAGTATATTGTATGCTATATATATATATATAAAAATATAGATAGATATGATTGTTTTACGTCCCGTCGAGAATTTTTCACTCATATTAAGACGTCACCAGCTGTAGGTGAAGTACCTCAAATTTAGATGTATACTTAGCGCATAGGGCCGTAGCAGTGAGGTTTCTTTAACGTGCCATGACACGGGACCTCCGTTTTTAAAGTCCTATCCGAAAGACCCTTGATTTTCACTCCTTTATTTTATATTATACTGGTTTACAATTTTAATGAAGGGGAAAATGCATGCGTCTTTAATGCACGTGTTTCTGACACACATGACTTAATATGACAATTTTATCTAGACCTCGTATAATTTTTTTAAAGGTAATAAATTGATCCATATTTTTGCCATGTTTACGGATCATTATTATTGTTTAATTTCTTTTTGTTAAAGATGACAAGATTTTATTAACAGATGCATTTTATTTTCTTTGTCTTCAATTGTTATTTTGCGGTGCATTTTAGCTCAACTGAGCTTTAGTAAACTTTTCTTATCGGGGTCTCTCGTCTGTTTACTTTTCACATTCTAGGCTTCTTAAGTATTACTGGATCAACATCAATCAAATTAAATGTATCATGTTTGAAAGTTTGTTGAAAACCAGGGTGTAACCGTCTTCCCATTGCTTACAAACAAACAAACAAAAAAAAAACCCCGAACAAACAACCAAAAACAACCCACCAGTACAAAACAAACAAACAAAACAACCCCTATATATTCGGTTGTAATGGTTCCAACGACAAAGACATTCGTTGTCTTATTTAACACTCATGGAGTGCTTTGGGAGAACTGAGGGTCACAAACCCTGGACTTTGGAAGGTGTGGTGGGATTTTGATATTTTAAATGGGAATATACAACAGGTCAAGTGAGCGATGTGGCCCACGAGTCCCTTGCTATTGTCTATTAATATCTTTTTGCTATAAAGTGACACAATTTTTATTATAGAAATACATGCATAATTATTTTGATGTACGTTTTTAAGCTCTCCATAATAAGTATATTTCTCTGTTCCTCGTTCGATTTTGTTTTTTCTTTTCCATAATGTGTACCTAAAAATGCATTGCATTCCATTTCACCAGCATTTATCATTCCTTGCGTATATTTTTTTTTCTTCAGAGATATTCTCCGATATGGCTGATATATTATTCCTCGTATTTTGTTAAATATGGGTGTATGCCTGGTAAACGTCAACACGTACTATTTCTATATTCTTATTTGTATTGTTGCATGAAGTATAATTAAAATTTATATGACATTTAAATTTCAAATGTGAATCAGTACCCCGTGAGAGGTACTATCTACGCGAGTTCTATTAAGTCTTAAGTTTTGTTACTTTTGAGAAATCCTTGTCGTTAGATGTTTCGTACTCTTTCTGCCCATGTAATGGATTCTGGTGACGATAACGTTGTGTTAATATATATGTAATGGATTCTGGTGACGATAACGTTGTGTTAATATATATGTAATGGATTCTGGTGACGATAACGTTGTGTTAATATATATATAATGGATTCTGGTGACGATAACGTGAAGTTGTGTGTGTGTGTGTATATATATATATGGTTGTGATCTTGAAGGAATGAAGGAAACTCGGATTTTTCCCCCTGAAACTCGAAGTTTTTGATACAGGAAGGTTTGTATAGGAGAAACATATACAAGGTTCTCTATAAGGCATAAAGGCATTTCGGAGTTTTTATTGGTTTAAAGTGAAATATATTTTATGACAAAATACAAGTTTGATGCTTGTAAATGTTTTATTTCACTTCACCGTCTTTAAATTCGTACACCATGAGATAATTTTGGAATTACAACATTATTGAAAAACGACATGTAGATATAACATACGGGAAAACGTGAACGTGTAATTAGCAAATCGGGTGTATACACGGGTAAATAGACAATGTCGATGCTACAACAACACGTGACTAATAGACTGGATGCATGTCTGCAGTTTAATACTCTTTTTCTGAAAGTGTTAACTAGATATTTACACAATTTGATAATTAATGGTTTGTCCTCATTAATCATCAAGCAATTAAATTCATTTGTGTTTGTTAAATAAAGTTGTTGAGTTTGGATATATCATTTTAAAAAAACAAAAAAACACGCACACATTTCTACTTTTCCATATTAAAATTTTCTTAATACAAAAATATGTTGCAAGTTTTCCTGATTTCTGACCCTCTTCACGTCTTCTTGACCAGTATTGTAAACTTATTTCGTAACTTTGTTTTTGTTTGTTTGTTTTTTTGTTGGTTTTTTTTTTTTGTTTTTTGGGGTGGGTGGGTGGGGGGTTGTTTTTTTGTTTTTGATTTTTTGCTTCAGTGCAGGGAAATCAGGTCTTTGACTTTTCCTTCTGTTTTACAAAGCTTCTTTGTAATTTTGATGTTATAGAAATATGATTAAAGTTGTTGTTAATAAATTTATTTAAACTTCAGCGCTTAGTTGTTTTTTTTTTCTTCTTTTTTTTTTAGTGAAATTTTCCACGGATATTAACATATATATGTACAAGGTGACACAACATTCTTGTATATATCAGTAATATCAAAGTGCGTGTTTTAATGTCTCCAGCAAGCATGAAAAAGGAGGCATGTTAACTTATCACACCCACCTTGTGTAGAAGAAATGGAGCGGATCTACTGTATGTGGTGACCATGTCGAAAATGCAAAACATTACTGACTAATCATGTCGTAAATTTAATTTTTCTCTTTTTGTATGAATGTCTAGTTGTTTTTGTTGTATGGTGGTTGTAATGCTCATCCGTCCGCCATTTATTGCTTCTAAATGGACAGGTGCGTGTAGCAACGAAACTGGAGGAAATGTTATCGGATTGGAGAAATCTGGTACAGGTAGCAAGCTTAGGGCAATGTTGACAAGTATGTGTTACAGTCGGGTTAACAAAAACGCATTGTCCAGGTAAACATAACATTTGGTGATGCCAAGAATTTGGACTCGGGCATTCACGACCCGTAAAACTGTGGTAAATATCTTATTATGTATATCTATCCTACATGTAGTTTTAATAATGCACATATTTGACCTTTGCAATTTGTGAATGACAGTTTTTGCTTTATTGATCGGAATCAGCTGTGCCCAAGGATGTAGTATTGAAAGGATCTAGGTGATTAAATTTAAGGAAATTATGAAATGGATACCGAGGACCAAAAAGAATGTTTATCAGGAGATGAAGATATCTCCTCGCTACCAGGCAGCGATTCGGCACCATGTACCATGTGTGTGGAGGAACCCGATTCAACGGCTGTAACATATTGTGATGAATGTCAGGAAAAGATGTGTGAAATGTGTGCATTTTTTCATGGGAGGCTAAGAAGAACTCGGTATCATCAGCTTACTGATATTGAAAATTCAAGATCATCACAGACTAAACATCAATTTATGTGGCAAGAAAGTGGGAGAAAAGATGCCATTATGACGGAAATGCTTGTAAAACACATCCTTGAAGAAATGAATTCTAAAGAACTTTTGTTTGATCGTTTGAAACAAAGATGTGATGACGTAGAAGTGGAATCAAATCAGCTATCTCAAGACATTGCAAAAGAAATAAATTTTCATTTCGATAACTACATTGAATCATTGGAGAAACATAGGACCCAACTTTTGGAGCAGGTGCGAGATATTTCTACCAGACATACTGACGGTATCACAGGCCAAAAATCAGAGCTCAGCAACTTGAAAGACAATGTTGACGAAGTCTATAAAGTTCTGCGGACCATGAATTCTGATGACGCTAGCAATGAATGGGGCAGGTTGTCCAAACTCCTAATGACCATACGACGCGCCAGTGTCCGAGTGTCCACTCTGGAGATGACTTTCTGTCCCGACTCTGAAGGTCCAGTCATCGACAATTATCAATTCTACGGCCAATTAATAACTGGACATGCGAATCCAGCAAACTGCTACATAAATCACTCGGGTAAGTATGGTCGTTTTGTATGTTATATGCAAGGAAAAGATTGGTTTGTATTTGGAAGAGGGAGGGTAGATGTATATAAACACGGATGCATAGCGCAATTGAGTGAAGCAGGTTGTGAAGAAATGACCGCATGCTTCCAATGTAGACATGACCCCCATCCACCATACTAGGGGTACAATCTGGTGATTCGTGCGAATTTTTATGTCAAATTGAAAGGCGGGTGGTTTTTTGTTTTTGGTTGGGTTTTTTTAAAAATTGTTTTTCTTTTGTTTTTGTTTGGTTGTTTTTTTTTGGGGGGGGGGGTGTTTTGTTTTTGTTTTTTTTGTTTGTTTGTTTTTTTTTGGGGGGGGGGGGTTCTTGTTGGGTTTTTTTTGGGGGGGGGGGTTGTTTTGTTTTTGTTAGTTTGTTTTTTGTTTGTTTGTTTTTTTTGTTTTTGGTCGACGAGAAATAAAATGCTGAACATTTGATACGGCCCAGGTTTGTTACTAAGAAAACACATTGAAGATAGGTGTTCAGCAGTAAAACACACGTTTAACTTGGTGTTGATATTCCTCTCGTTTGGTCTCCCAGTATGCCTATTTTTCTGTTGCAGGGTTAGAGACAGCGAGGGTCGGACATAAATCGTCCATTTTACTTCATGTTGTGCAAGAGGAAGGAAAACCGTTTCCCTGCTCGGCAGAAATTCGGGCCAGAATTCTAGATCCATCGGGGTTTACATGGTAAATGCACACAAATGGCTTTTTTTAAAAACCGTATCGGTGAAATCTTATAACATTTGTGACGATAACTGTTTAAACTTTGTAGTATACCAAGAGAAGTAAAAAATAACTTGAACGGAACATGGACATTGGAGTTTCTACCATGTGAGGCTGGAAAACACGTGCTCTACGTCACAGTGAATGGACAACCAATAAAGGTTAACACACTTTGGTAATTCCAAAGGCCTTCCGAACGCCTGAGTATATCCCTGATATACGCCATACACAATACAGACAGACTTGCAACTGTTATTACAAGATGCCTAATTAAAATTAAATTATGACAATTTTTAATATATTATGTACATGTAGCTTTTGACTTGCATATAACTCATAGAAGTCACAGATTTCTTCCACAAATTCCAAAGTACTTCCTGAGATAGACGAGAATCAATTTGAAACAGACATACATGAATATCGTGTACATACTTGACTTGAGATTAGCATGGACCCTCTGAGCACTGCGTATTTTGTGTGCATGTGTGTGTGTGTGTGTGTGTGTGTACACAGACGGTATTTACAATATGCAATTAACAAAACATGTTATATCCTATATTGCCACTGACAGCCATTTTTAAACTTATGTGTGATCCAGTCGTATCACTCCTATCAACTCGCACAGACGTTTAAAATGGACAAATACTTTGGAGTGTTTGTGATGAATATTCTGATGAAATTTAGTGTCAATCTAGAATAGTTATATGCCAGATGAAACCTACAGAATTCGGTATAAAGTGCACTGCATCTGTGTTCAGCTGACGAATTTGTGTAATTACAAGCCTTTTTCTGTTATAATAGTTATACAGATCAAAGGTACCCAGACATTCGGAAGGTCTGTGCACAGATCCAGAACATAGACTGTACGATATAGAATACGACAAGTTAAAAATGATGTGATGAAATTTGGGGTCGATGTTCTCTTAAATTGAAAATGATTAGCAATTAAGAATAATCAAAGTGCAGAATGTAATCCTGAGAGTTGAGCTTTGTAAAACATTCAAAGAAAAAAAAAAGTCTAAACTAAAATAATTCCGCGGTTTTTAAAATTTGATATCGATTTATTTTCGCTAGATTTGCGCATTGGGTCAATGAATTTATATACTGTATGCAGAAACTTCGGCGTATTATAGAGTATGCCTTAACCCTCAACCCCTCTAATCAGCAATGAACTCGCCCATGTAGTGTGAGATTCACGTTTACTGTAAAACAAAATCAAACAAAAAACAAAAAAAACCATGTGAATAAATGTTTTCCTCTTATTTTGTAAAACGAACATATCTATTCACATAATGCTCATAATATCATTTAAGCTGTCTTTGTTTTAAATTTTAGATTTTGATTATTATAGGATTATATTGTTTAGAGAAGGTTTTCGGGGGAGATGTGTTATTTCAAATAAAACGAGGATGTGAAGAGGCCCACACCAATATCCTTTGTCAAATATTCATGTGCGCAGTGCGCGATGTTCTGGGGAAGTTTAACAAAGTTCAACTCCCGATAATATTTCTTTAAAATTGACGGATTATATAATATATCGCACATGCATTTTATATAGATATGAACGCAAAGGATTAACCCTATATGTGAACACAATGAATTACCCGTAGTAAATTTAATTTGTTTTTAGACTAAATCCTTTGTTTTCCACGTGAAACACAGTTGGCAAGAACACACCGGTAGGTGGTATTGCTGTTCAGGAAACAGAAGTGATGACGAACAATGTACATGCGGATCTCATCTGACAGGTTCGATGCCAGCTATTTGATATTTTTCAAGGCAATTTACAAGGAAAAATTTCAGATGGCTATCATCTGATAATTTCTTTACCGTTTCAGGTGGCTTCCATTGCACTCAGAGTTCCGTCAGCCATCCAGGAACCCCACACTGGACGTGCTGTGGAAAACTGACGAGACACTCCGAATGTGATGCAGTGACGGGGACGAAGAAATTTAATCAGATCAAACATTACACCAGACCAATATCAAAATGTAGTATTGACCTTGGCCTCATCAACTCTGTTGTCAAGGAAGTCACTTTGTAGAAAGACGATGACGGAAATTTATTCCACAAAGCCAAAAGTGCACTCATCAGTGTGGTGATATCCAATACACTCATTGACGCAATACCTTAAAATACATACTCGATATGTTGATTGATTGATTGATTGATTAAATATTGTTTAACGTCCCGCTCGAGAATCTTTCACTCAATACTCGATATGTAATCCATAAACAACATTGTTCTAAATATTATAGAAAAATTTATGAATAATGCATAAATAATAAAATGTTGACAATGATATAACAAAGTGTCAATCATTTCACGTTGAATTTGCCACACCCTCTTCATTAATATTGTACATGTGACAGTGTGATTGATGAGAGTCCGGAAAGATGGCTAGAGATCTTTTAGACATGCTTTTTCTATGGTGCTCACATGGTAACTTAATGTCAGACACTGGTGTCGATAACATCTCTGCGATCTTATCCGTCGTTTTCTCTTTCGTTCCCTGTGAAGTATACGTACGTTTATTAGAATTTGCTCAAGTGGAATGTTAGCGTGCAAATTATCTTAGCTCTTACATGAAGCCCAGATTAAATTTTGATTATGTTCTCCTCCATTAGCCTGAAGTTTACACTTTGAGTAATTCCTAACATTCGTGGGTTCCAACGATGAATTTGTAATAAAAGAATTCGACATTTTATCTCTCAGACAGGTTTATATTTACAATAAACATATCCTTTTTTTTAGGTTTTCTAAGGCAATGTGTTAGAAAGACATTATGACAAGACCTATACCTTTTTAGGCTTTGAAAGCAGTCGCCTCTTTCTGGCAAACCTTGTAGCCACAATGCCTATGATGGTAATGAAGATGACGGCTCCCAGAATACCCACTAGAACGCCCGCGGTCCACTGGCATTCATCTGAGTAGTCTCCACAATTGTTCTCCCCGTCACAGTGGAGTAGAATGGAGATGCACCGCCCATTCCTACACTTAAACTCTTCTTCTTCATTACAAGGTGCTGTAATGTAATGTACATGTATTATTTTAGTAGCAGTCCTGAACTATTGCACAGCGTGTCGTCATATTTTTAACTAAATACGCTAAAATGCAATATGCATGTACGTTGCTTCTGGTAGGCAATGACATATTGGAGAGTGTACTTTTTTGGAATTCCATTACTCAATGAATGCATAATGCTATGTAAATGCATATCGTATTTGTTTTTTGTCATTTTTGTCTCTTTGCAATTTTAACCTTGGTCAGAATTTTAAACTATACGATAAAGGGATTGAATATTTGATGAACTGAAAGGTCAGGATTAAAGGTTTTTGACAAATAGGAAAGCCCACTGCCAATTTGCCACTGTTTATGTAGGCCACGCTTGGCGGTATAGTGTTTACAAACAGATCTCATTCTAGAAAAGCATTTCTTGCCTTCTCTGAAAGTGGTAAGAATGATTTCGAACCCGTCTCTGACGTCATAGAAGTCGCTGTGAAACGTCATCATAATCTGATTCGATTTGGAAACGTAAGAACCAGGCGGTTTCTCTTGTCCGCATATTTTGGACGGTAAACCTAAATGGAAAAACGTCATTTTACTGGATGGATATTAATTACGGTAGATATAAAATATATAGTACTTCCGCTTGCAGATACAAAAATATTATCTAGGCAATGTCACGTAATCATGATGATAAACTCGGATATGATATACTTATCAGAGGAAATAAGTATAATGCAGTGTTTGTAATTATCGGTATAGCTGATATTTTTAGCGGGTTGCTAATTTTGGCTTATTTTAGCGGTTTGATAGTAGTCCGATAAAATCTTAATCGCTAAGTTTGTATCCTTAAGTATAGTGGGGTTATCATTCTTGCGTATTTACCTGAGCTCTCAAGTTAATAGGTATTTAGTGATGTATTCACGACACAAGTTAATAGGTATTTAGTGATGTATTCACGACACAATATAAGTAGCTGAAAGAAGGATGATATTTCGACTTTTTTCAAGTTAAAATTCACAATTCCAAAGGAAAAATCTGTGTCTGCCAAAAAAAAAATCCCGCCAAAATTATTGGCATACCTGTGACCAGGCAAAACGCCAAATCTTACACCCGCTAAAGAAACCCGCTATACGGTACTAGATGCGGTCTTACCGCTTACTGTTGGATGGGCTGTAGAATTTCCATCAATTATTCGTAAGTTGTCATCGTCACACAGGGGTTCGAACTCGATATCCAACCGCTTGAACACAATGATGAAGCGATAAGGTTTCATTGTCTCAAATATCACGTGACATTTACTATTGAGTGCGTAATTATCTCTGAAGGTCTGTTGAATGTTTGCCGTATGGAAAATATTGCCATCCATTTGGATTGTTTTGTCACATTTTTCATCCATTGCATCTGTATTTGATGAAGTCAAAATATACACCATAAATACTAGAGTTTGAAGATTTACCATTAGAAGTGACAGTCCTTGTCCTACAGAATATATCGATAAATAAAGGTTGCTACTGTGTCCTCAGGAGCATTACAAAACATGTCTTCTGCGAGAAAAAACTGGAAAGGGTTAATTTTAAATGTAAATACCTACAACAATAGTAACAAATTTGTACTATATCGATGTACTAAGTTTGATATTTATCAAGCAAAGGGCATTGAGAGAACAATTATTTTCTTATCTCCGAAGAAGTATTATCTTAACCTTTGACCTTGTGACATCATAATCAATAGGGATAATTTTTTATGTCTATGAAGTAAATAATTCGTAGGATATTTTCATACATCCGGAGTAATTTTGACCCTGACTTTTGACCTTGACCTACTCCATAGACAGTACCAGTGCTTCAAGTTTAATGTCTAGCAAGGATATTGGGCGAACAATATTTTCTAACATCCGGAGTAGTTGGATACCTGACCTTTGACCCTGTGACCTAAATATCAATAGATGTCATTTTATTATTATTATTTTTTATTATTATTTTAAAAAAAAGTTTGATAATTGGATTATTGTCATGCAAAGGGTTCTTAAGATCTTGAGCGGACAAAACTCGGTTACCTGCCGACAAGTGCAAATTAGTATGCCCTTCTTTTACAAAAGGGGCATAAAAAGTGGTTCTTGTTGAGTCTTAAAGAATACTACGATAAAAATGAGTCCTAGAAAACATTACAATAAAAATGTATTTAACTTACATTTCTTTGCCGTCAGCGCTTTTGGTAAACTATACATGTAAACAGCTACGATCAAGATTGTCACTCGACTGCTGGCGGAACTCATACTCTGTAGACTCAAAACAGTAGGAGGGCACTAGATTTACGTGTTTTGAAAAAAAATCAGCACCTTCAAAAGACAACGGCATAGTATAAAACAGGTACACCTACCTACATACCAAACACAGGTACACCTATCTACATACCAAACACAGGTACACCTATCTACATACCAAACACAGGTACACCTACCTACATACCAAACACAGTACACCTACCTACATACCAAACACAGGTACACCTATCTACATACCAAACACAGGTACACCTACCTACATACCAAACACAGGTACACCTACCTACATACCAAAACACAGGTACACATATCTACATACCAAACACAGGTACACCTACCTACATACCAAACACAGGTACACCTACCTACATAGCAAAACACAGGTACACCTATCTACATACCAAACACAGGTACACCTATCTACATACCAAAACACAGGTACACATATCTACATAGCAAAACACAGGTACACCTATCTACATACCAAACACAGGTACACCTACCTACATAGCAAAACACAGGTACACCTATCTACATACCAAACACAGGTACACCTATCTACATACCAAAACACAGGTACACATATCTACATAGCAAAACACAGGTACACCTATCTACATACCAAACACAGGTACACCTATCTACATACCAAACACAGGTACACCTATCTACATACCAAAACAGGTACACCTATCTACATACCAAAACACAGGTACACCTATCTACATAGCAAAACACAGGTACACCTATCTACATACCAAACACAGGTACACCTATCTACATAGCACAACACAGGTACACCTATCTACATACCAAAACACAGGTACACCTATCTACATAGCACAACACAGGTACACCTACCTACATAGCAAAACACAGGTACACCTATCTACATACCAAAACACAAGTACACCTATCTACATAGCAAAACACAGGTACACCTATCTACATAGCACAACACAGGTACACCTATCTACATAGCAAAACACAGGTACACCTACCTACATACCAAAACACAGGTACACCTATCTACATACCAAAAGACAGGTACAACGACCGACATACTATAAAACAGGTACACCTATCTACATAGCACAACACAGGTACACCTACCTACATACCAAACACAGATACACCTAACCTGGTAAAATATAGAGCACCCTAAACCGGTACATGATACGCCCGCATGCATTATTGACCAAAACAAATCTAAGTCCAACGGCTATAACTCTTTTAAAAATTAAGGGACAGCATTCTCCTTGCAATATGCACATTTATATATTTTGATCGTTCTTTGTACCAAGTTTTCAATAACCCCCCCCCCCCCCAAAGAGTTTAAGAAGAGTTGTGAAGACAAAGTTATGGGGACCGTCGGTCGGTTGGACAGACGGACGGACAGCGGTATAGCACAATACGCTAGCATTTTATGCGGGCGTATAAAACCATGTACACCTACCTATATGATAAAAAAACAGCTACACTTACCTACGTTGTATACAAGGTACAATTCACATAGTAAACATGTTCACCTACCTACATGTAGATACTATACGCTGCCAATCTGCAGCTGCTTCGGTGACTTAGCGGCCTAATGAGTTTTGTGTTCCACGAAAATGCCCGTCTTGACAGGGTTATTTGTAGCTTTCTCCGACCCTCGCCACATCCCACTGTAAATACCTCTTTGTTTGACAATCAACGGTAAACACGCAAACAATACGGTGGTCAACAGGAAAAAATAATTCGATTGAAATTTATTGAAAAACAACTTAGCAATTGTAACATGTGTCGAGATTACGATCTCCACGATCGTAGCACGTCAAGTTAATTGTCAAAATACGCCATAAATGTAATCACCAGATTTGAAACATGCTCAGAGAGATTTTAAAACAATTAAATTTTCTTCAATCTAACAAATTGACGTGTTAATTACTGTAAAAACACCATGTACCTTGGTGCATATTGATTCCGTTCAGATCATCAACATAGCCACTCAATCCTGGTCCCTCACTCGTTCTTCCTATCGCAGTTCGCTGTCCCTAAGGTCATGAGAATGTAGTAATTAAAGATGATAAAACTATAAAAGGTCATATTTCATAAACGTTTATATAAATATGCATGTCGAGAGTCTTTGCGTCTTGTGTAAGTGAGTCACGTGAGAAGGTATGTGTAGGTGACAATTAAAACACTGTCTAAGGAAAAGATTACCAGTCAAACACGTACGCAAGGAACTTTATAAAAATTAGCTAAAACAGTAGAGAACATCGAAAACGCCCTGCAACTATTACGTGACCAAATTTTCTGGAGGGTTTTAATCAAATTAAAAATATGAAAAACAAGTTTAAGTAGAAACAAATATTTTGCGCATTTTACGCATGATATCAATTCATTTGATGCACGCTATAATTCAATGTAGAGAGCAAGAATTCAATAAATTCGTGCGTCAATTAAATTTAATTGATGGGCTCGACAATTCTTTTAGAGAGAGCAACTATTTAATTGTCGCTCTCTTTAAAAGATTTGATGCGCGCATTAATTCCTCATAAATATAAAAATCGTTGTAAATAATTAAAGGTATATTCAAATGATTTAAAGAGATCGTGAAATCATTTATACCGAGTAATAATTCTACCACACTGATGCGCGCATCAATTGAATTGATGAGTGCAATAATTGAATTGATGCGCGCATCAAATGAATTATTGCTCTCATCAGTTGAATTGATGTGTGCATCTATTATTGCGTGTGATAACTTAAATGATGCGCGCATCAATTTAACTGATGAGAACAATGACTAGTTCGATGCGCGAATCGATACAATTATTGCGCGTAATAATTGAATTGGTAATATCTTCAAATAATTAAAGATCTCTTCAATTATTTGAGTTTAAGTTAATTTAGCACTCCGTTATATTGATCATTACCATATTTTATAAGCCTGCTTTCCCGGGCAGTGCTTTAATGCAATTTTCATTGAAACGAAGCTACAACATTTAATTCGAAGCAGTGTGCCGTTGTTTTTGTGTTCAAGAAATGAAGATAAACATTTTTACGTAGGCCCTATAACATATAATTCAGTTTTACTGGTTTTAAAGTTTTGTAGATTATAAAACGTAAACTGCACCAAGTTAGATATCGTGTAACGTTGATCAAAAGTATCTTCATTCATTGCCGGAAACCCACGGTTGATTACGTTTCTTTCTTTTCTCCATCACCCGTGGGTCCATCCACTCCTACTCACTTGTTCTCATGAATAATTAATGAGGCAATTTGATTATGCGTTCATAGTACACCCTGAGCGATTTTATCCAATCAAAAAGACGCTTTCAGTAAGGGAGAGAGGAACTAAGCGTAATCAACCGTGGGTTTCCGATGATGATGGGAAATATTACCCATTTGATTAGGACCGGTCGCGGTAGCTCAATGGTAGAGCGTTCGCTTCATAACCGGGAGGTCGTGAGTTCGGGTATCGCTCATGTCATAGTCAAACCTAAGATATAAACATCGGTAGTGATTGCTCCTTCGCCAAACGTTCGGTATTTAAAAGTGAGAGTCACGGGTCTTTCGGATATGACAATAAAGAGGTCACGTGTTACGGTAGGTGTTGGCACGTTATAGAACCTCCACTGCTACGGCCCTGAGAGCTAAGTATAGGTCTAAATTTGTGGTACTTCACCTACAGCTGGTAACGTCTTAGTATGAATGAAAAATTCTCGACGGGATGTAAAACAAACAAACAATCTATTTAATTACAACCCATTTGATTAGGTCATATGATGGAATAAAATAAGCAAGAATACCAATTATCTAAAAAGGTGATATTGTCCATTTAATTAACATGGTGACATTACATATACAGAAGCTAAATAGATAATATAATGATACAAAACGTTGATATCATATATTTCAAAAGGTCATGTCACCTTGTGTAATATTGCCTGTTTGACTGACTGATTGTTTGTTGTTTTCCGCCACACTCAACTATTTTTCAGGTTTCTGGTGGCGTCCAGTTTTGTTTGTGGAGGAGAGAACCCAGATACAATGTACCCGGGAAGAGACCACCGACCTTCCGAAAGTAAACTGGTAAACTTTCTCACATATATCGGCACGAGCGAGAATCGAACCCGCGCCGACTAGAGGTGAGAGGCCTTGTGATTTTGAGCGCGATGCTCTAATCACTCGGCCACGGAACCCCCTCACCTATTTGAAAAGGATATGCCTGTATCACTAAAAGGAATTAATCAAATACAAAAATGATGTTTCATAAAAAACAATCTTCTATTTCTGTATGATGGGACATTTTCAAGCAAAAAAGTTGAAAATATATGTAACTACGTTTACTTTAAAAATAATGGCCGTCATGTTTTGACAGATTGAAACATATAAAATACATCTTGATTAACAAAGGAATATACTGGAAATTTTTTTGAAAATATTCTTTTTCCAAGAAGCACAAGAATTCATTTAATAAGCATGCATTGTCATGTAGTGTTGATTCAAATTTCTTCTCACCATCATCTCTAAATTCTGGATGGAACCAAGACAGAGGTTTGAAGTTTTACATAGGAATACTTGCAGAACTGTTTGCAAATCCCCCCAACCCCAAGTTAGTTGATATCATGACCCACAGGTTTAAACCAGGAACACAAACAGGGGTCATAATTGGAATTTAATGACTCGTAAAGAAAATTAATACCACAGGTGAACAAAGCGCTCCACGAGCCTCTTATTTTAATTGTTTGTTTTACGTCCTGTCGAGAATTTTTTCACTCATATTAAGACATCAACAGTTGTAGGTGAAGTACCACAAATTCAGACCTATGCTTAGTGCTCAGGGCCATAGCAATGAAGGGTTTTTTTTAACATACCACGCCTGCCGCAACACGGGTCCTCCGTTTTTAAGATCATATCTGAAAGACCCGTGATTCTCCCTTCTAAATGCTGAGCGTTTGGCGTAGGAGCAGTCATTACCTATTTTAATGTCTTAGGTTTGACGTGGCCATGGGACGAGCAGGTCTCGAACTCACAACCTCCTGGTTGTGAAGCAAATGCTCTAACCACTGAGCTACCGCGACCGGTGCCTCTTATTTTAAGGATGGATGACATTCTGTATGACCTTGACTTGAACTTGCTGGATTTACATTTAGCTTGCATCTGAGTATATATCTAATGATGATGCCTTCAACAAACTTAAATCATACTTACATATATCTTGGTCACTGCATGACAACCCTGGCAAGTTTTTAACTCTGACCTTCTATATGACCTTGACATTACAATTCTGGATTTTCGACCTTGACCCAATATTTCAGGATTTTACATTGACCTCTGACTGATCCACTGATGCCCTCATCATACTTTATACACAGAATCATCTTTTCATGAACATAGCATCTTTGCTCCATCCTAATTCACCTTCTATAGGACATCAACCTCACAGTGTTGATGATCCTATCAAGAATATCTTAGTAAATGTTATTCACATGTACATCTTGATGAAAGCATGAATAACATTTTATTCCATGATCTCTTGTATAAACTTGACCTCACATTTCTGAATTTTGCCTTTAGCCAATTTGCAACCAACATATTAAATATGTCCATCAAACCTTATATTCAGAAGTATCTTCTTGAGAGCAAGATAGTTATATATATAAAGCCAGATTTTCTTTACATTAAATGACCTTGAACTCAAATATTTGTAGGTGAGCAGATCAAAGGATCTAATTTTAATTAGATTGATTTTCTGATCAACCTTGACATGGCCTTTGTATCCTATGAATTCTAATACATCTTTACAAAAAAAGAAGTCACGAACATACATAGATTGTATCAATTGTGTACTTTTAATTTTTAAATAATTACAGTAAATAATCTGTAAGACTAAGTCACTAGGCCTAATGTGTTTTACCTGGTTCAGTGTCCAAGGATAACAAAGAGCCAGATAAAAAAAATATTTTACCTCGAGGCCCTCTTCATTGCGACTGGTAACATTCTCTGCTCTGAATGTTTTGTATAATTAATGTTATCACACAGAGGGTTCTTGTTATGTGATAAGAACTTGAAATAACTTTTCCTGTTCTTCATCAGCTGTGTGATGCCCTTTCCTCTGTTGTGGTTGTGTCTTTACCATCCAGAGATGCACTGTCAGTTAGTTTAGCTGTTTTATATGTCTGAATCGCTCTCTGCACATCAAGCTGGTGTTTCCTCATCAGTTCAAATCGTTTGACCTTTTTCACCTCCATAACCTCTGGAGATTCAGGGGTCATGAACCCTTCTGTTATCTTGTAATACACAGTAGTAGTGTCTGAGTCACAGATAGCCAATGTGATTCTGAAACAAAAATGAGTGGTGTGTCAGAAACTGTAATGGTCATCAAAGTTAGTCACCAATATGCTTGAATTCTCTGTCAGTTGAACAAATAACCAATCATGTCTCTATTTTCATCACTCTGCATGGATGTTTTCATTGTTTTAGTGTATATATATATATATATATATATATATATATATATATATATATATATATATATATACACTACAGAAACTTGATTCAAAGAGTTGAATCACATTGAGCTGACAGGTGTAGATCATCGGATCAAACGAAATGCGATGATCCGTGCCTGTCAACGAGACATAATCCAACTCTTCAGATTAATTACTGTAGTAATAATAAATTAATATATAATATATGTCTCTCTAATAAGCAATTCCAAACTACATACCCCTGAGTTTCATAACCTTCTACTTTTATGTCTTGTAGATACTGTTGTAAACAGTCAGGGCTGATGTTGCCTGAACTCAGTAGTGGCAGAACAATTTCTCTCGGTTCTTCCCTCGTACGGTGACCAGATATAAAGGCCAGGTCAAGGTCAGAGCAACAGTGCAGCTTAACATTCCACCATCCTTTTACTGCAAAATAAGTAGAAATATGAAGAAATATGGCTTTCTAAATCTATGAAATGTGAAGGACTATAAGTATATGATAATGGCTCCAATTATTTAATACTCAGGGGAGATAGGTCTATTATCAGTATGAAACTGTAATAGAGACTGTCTTATGGCTCTGCTGAAAATCGAACCTGAAACCTCTGGCACAACAGTCCAGTGCTCTACCGATTGGGCTAAAGGATTAATCCACTAGCCCGAGCTAGTAGGAAGGCCATATATCTAACAATAGCACAAAACCATAAAATACATGAATAAATGTAATAAATACATTACAAATGATACTGTGGGGAGGTGCATTGATACCATGATACACACAGTAAGTGTTCTTCTTCTATACAGCGTACTTGATACATCCATTTTTGCATCTTTTATCATGAAGTACTAATAATGTTGAACTCGGGACAGCATATGCAGTATTGGAGGAAGAATTAAGTGTGTAACAGGAAGAGAGTTGGCTGGACTGGGATCTGGGACCTCCAATGAATCATGTGTTGGCTGGATTGGGATCTGGGACCTCCAATGAACCATGTGGTGGCTGGACTGGGACCTCCAATGAACCATGTGTTGGCTGGACTGGGACCTGGAACCTCCAATGAACCATGTTTTGGTTGGACTGAGACCTCCAATGAACCATGTTTTGGTTGGACTGGGACCTCCAATGAACCATATGTTGGTTGGACTGGGACCTCCAATGAACCATGTGTTGGTTGGACTGGTACCTCCAATGAACCATGTGTTGGTTGGACTGGGACCTCCAATGAACCATGCGTTGGTTGGACTGGTACCTCCAATGAACCATGTGTTGGCTGGACTGGGATCTGGGACCTCCAATGAATCATGTGGTATCCCTACCAACTCAGCCAGCATACCCAATATCCCATATCCCTGATAAAATTCCTTTGACAACAAATTCACAAACAAACAGAAGCATTGTAATGTATGTGTGGCAGACCATCCTTTCCCATCTGGATTAATAAAATGCTTAATGTATATTCATCCATTTGCTCAGTGTTTTTAATCTTAATGATAATTACTGTATTATATGTCACAAATTGGTTTCCATTTTTTTGGTATTTAGTATAGCTATTCATTTCAGTATTTCCCTAATGGTCAGCTATAGTTTAGGTTGGTTACAGACTGTTTTTCATGGTTCATTGGTTAAGTTTGGAATTATTGGTCATGTGACAGTTCTTGGTCAGTGAGAGTTTGAGCTGGAATTCAGATTTTGAATTGGGCAGTTGATTTTGGTATTTTTTCATAAGTGATCAGACATTTGGACTTGACTTCACTTCCATCTGCTAATCAGGTCAGCTACTAAATATATTACTGTATGTATGCAGTGTGAGAGTGAGTGTGAGAGTATTCTAGTTTTGTTTCATATAGTGTACATGGATTCACAGTATATTGTATATTTGTATTAATAGACGTAGTACACCAGGCCATATCCACGTAGATCAGTAGGATTCTGATACCACATATTTGGTAAGGGAGTGATATGTGTAGTTTATCGTGTTTTATTGTGGTGTCTGATATGGCCATCTATTCATTATATGTTCTGGACATATTCTATTGTTATTCTGATGAGGTAAAATCTAACTACTTATATTTTTATGCCTACTGATGTAATCTAATGAAAGAAGGAATTGTATTTATCTGATTAATGAAATTCGTATCGAATTATTTCTTTGCCAGATCAGTCTGTGATTTCATGTTGTAATTAATGGCATTGTTACTTTGTATAGTTATTGTAGAATCTGTACATCTTCAATGTGGATCATACTGTCATACTGTGATAATAAACGTTGTAACTGGTTTAAATCGTGTGATGATTTACGAACCGGCTACATGTGTATTTTACATATTTACAAAACTAAAGTAACCACACTGAATGATAATTCATGGTTATATGCTGAATATTAAAACATTGTGAGTAGCACGATCTGATGAATACCACTCAAAGACATGAACTGTGTCATTGAGTGAGTGCTTATGATGCTACATTCTTGGCCACCCATCCAATCAAGTCTTACACAGATGACTGAAATTCAGGTCCTGATCAAGTGAATACACTTGCGATATTCGATATTCTTTTCTAATATGCGTATCAACGATTTGCCAGGGGTTAGGTCTATTTGCAGTGAAAAGCCAAGTTTACCTTCTTTACTGGTTACTACTGTGAATTATAGCTAATTATTAAGTTTTCATACATGTTAATAGGTTGCCCCACCTTAGAGCATTATTGTAGTGGACTGCAATGGATAGAAAAAGAACAAATGTCAAAGCTACAGACCAGCGAATTACAAAGGACAAGGTATGGAAATTTTTCACGGAGAGATGGCAGACAAAGGACATAACTTGTACAAAGTGTTGATGCCTGTATTATTTGATAGTTTTATGATTTGTGTGTACAAATAGTCTACGCTGAAAAAGTAGTCGGGTTTTGACCCGAGGTGCATAAATCAGAGGCGATTACACTATATATCACACGCCAACTACTACAGCAAATCATAACACTATTATTATCCTGACTGTGTAACTATTTAAAAATGACAGAAACCTCAACATTCTTAGCTAGTGGTAAACTCTAGTCTATATAATTTATCATCTATTGGAGTAGAGCTGAGGTGGCATAATGGATAAAATGTTCACATAGCAAGCGTGCTCCCCTGAATTTAAACCCACATATTGTTTTATATGTGAAAAGTTTGAAGAAGACAAAAAAGTAGTTACACAAAAGAAATAGTGATAGAGCTCTTTAATAAATAATAACTGTGCACAATGTGAAAATTATATAGATGGGTATTGAACATATATGCCCTACAGGACCATGGATTTTACACTGCAAGCTATTGAGACAAACTGACAGGAAGCAAAATAATTACTGTTTACAGTAAATATTGAATATACCTTCACATAGGTCTAAATAGACATTAAATGTTGTTCTCATCTGTGCCACGTTCTTCAGACCTGAACTTTCCAATTCTTTAAACTGAAAAGATCAAGACAAAATCTCATGTGGTTCATGTTCTTAATCTTGAGAGAAAAAAATTACTTAAACGTGTTATACTCAGGTAGGGGGAGAGAAACTTCAAATAACGGTAATTCAGTACCTTCACATGGTGGTATGGTGTGGGACTCTCTTCCATGTTTTCTACTTTCTATTTCAATCTATAAATAGTAAAAGGTGCTTTCCTCTCATTGTTTATATATCGTAAAATCTCGCGAGAAAAGAACAAACTTTAACCAATCAAAAACCGTACATCATACGTCACATGCTGTAGTTCCTAAATTTAGCATTGTTGTTTGTTGCTAATAGTGGTGCAATTGTCAGTCTGAAATCTGTGGTATAAAAACCAAACACCATGATGTCAGCACGGCATTTTGCAAGGGGACCGACGCTCATTCGAATTCATCATCAAATGTGAAATGGAAACACTTTTGATTCCCGAAATCATTCCCTTTGGGCATCATCAAATCGAAAGCATGATGTGCTGCAGCCCACTCTCAACATTTGGCGAAGACTTCTCATTAATATTACGTAAAAACACACTGAGTCAGCAAAACAAAATCGTCGAAGAAAAGACAGAGAAATCAATGGAGCTTCTTGCTGAAAATTCAGAAGAGGAAAAGATAAAATTATTGGCATTGACTGATACATTTATGGGAAGCAGAGAAATCCCAATGGTAGAGGGCAAGGAGGTCAAAATGCACCCGGAAAAGAAGTACACCAAGAAATGTAAGATTCCTGATGACATCTCAGAAAAATACGGCTGTCATCCACACAAACCATCCAGAAAAAAGGAAAAATTAGAGAAAAAAAGGAAGAAATGGAAGTCATTATCAAATGAAGAAATGGGATTTAAAATCTCATTATTCCCCAGGCCGGTATCCAGTAATATCAATATTGAATTGGAGGCAGACAAACTTTGTGATAAGATTGAGAGAGAATGTGATGAACTGGAAAGCTTGACTGTGAGATTTGAAAAATTTCAATGCATGGAGGAATGCAGAAATATGAAAGTAGTCATCCGTGCTGATCGTGATAGAAAGGTGGAGAAAGCACACAAACAAGTGAAAACCAAATACTGCCTTTGTGTTAAAAATAACAATGGACGAAAAAATCTATATATGAATCACAGAGTTTATAAATTAATGATAATGGAAATAACGACAAGTCTGAATTATATACCAAGCAGGAAAAAAGAAAAGATCACCATCAGCAGAGAAGAACTCAAGAAAACAACTACTTCCTCAAAATCGAAATTCAGTGGGTCTGATGTAGTAGCTCCACGCCCCCCACCCCAGAATCTGGCCTTTGCCTTGGATAACCACAACGCTGCCTCTGACATTGACAGTGCTATAGTGAACATTCTGATTTGTCTGCAACACAGGGATCTCACCCCTGAGGACTACGAGCTGCTGCTGAGGCTCGACGAACAAGTGGCCCCTAAAACCGTGTCCTCCAACACAATGAAAAACTTCAAAACAGAGACTATTGATGCAGATGTGGCTGGTGAACTTTGTGCTATATGTATGGAGGTCTATGAAATAGGCCAGACTCGTAAATTTTTACCTTGTGATCACGCTTTCCATGCTAATTGTATCGAGATGTGGCTAAGTAACTCCTCAGTAAACTGTCCTATTGATAATTTACCTGTGGAGCCTTCATAACAAGAACTATATCTACAGACTCTTAATGTTAGAATTATACACAGATTTATACCGAGTAAAACAGTACAGTTCTATTAGTGTCAGGTACAGCTAAAAAAATTATATACACACACACGTTAAGAAATAACTACATGTATTCATTTTTTTTTTAAATGGCAGTTGCAATGATGTAATAAAGATAAAAAAACCTTTAAAATACTTGTTCTTATTAATTCCTTTGTACAAGTTTTTTTTAATGACATTTTAAATGCCTACTTTGAGGTTTAGTTCAATACATATTTTTATATATATATTAGTACACTGCATTTCCACCAAGGACAAGGAACAGCAAAACTTCTGTTACAATTTCATTTAAAAGATTATTTCATTTTACCTCTCTCTTGAGGCAATTCTTGTTTTTCCACAAGGGGAAATAACTAGGATCTTGAGCAAAATCATGTTTTAGATGCAGTTTGTAATTCCAAAAACTACACACCACTATTGTGTGTGATTTTTTTTTCTTGGGGGTGGGGGTGGTGTTATTTTTTTCTTGTGGGTTTTTTATTCATTGCAATCTCACCATTTCTGTGGTTCAAGCCATTTCCATGGTTTTAGAAATGTCTGTGGTGGATGCAATATGTGTACACCCTTTCCACTGTTCCTTGCTTGTGTGCCACTGTATAATCCATTCCTCACCTCTGTGTGCAGCAAAGCAAGTTTGCAATCTATCAGGACTCAGAGAGTGTTTATGTGCATCTCAAAACAAATGATACTTGGGGACCAAAATACTGATCAAATGATTATTTCTCAGTTTTCAGAAAAAGGATACAACAAAAATTTCACATTCAATTGTGGAAAATTTAACCTTGAATTTCCTTGGTAATGTAGCGATGACCTTAACCCGTATGAGTCCTCACAGTATGAAGTGTCAGTCTTGCAGAGTTGTGTGGCAGTCAGCTGATGCCGATAGCTCATATGGCAGAGCACCTGACCAGAAATGTAATGGACCTGGGTTCAAATCTAGGTCTGGTCAATTGCACTTTCTGCCTTCCTGTTATCAGTTCAAAAGTTATAAAAGGCATCCAAATGGATTTATAATTAGATTATTGTTAAAACCTAAAACAAATCAGAAGTGCATTCATGGAAATTTTATTAAGTCAATTAGTTATGTAATTTACAAGTACTGGATTTCAGAAGGAAAGCATAAATCTACTGAGATATAATTATAATATTTTTTTTTTTTATCATGCTCATAAATACTGTTTAAAGGTCACAATGCTCACCTGAATAAGCTTGCTCTCACAAAGAAGTGAATATGAACTTGGGCCTTGGGGACAAACACAAAGCCAGGTGACATACAGACAACTGGACAAATATGAAAAACTATCCTTGTTGTGAAAAAGATATTTTGTTTTAAAGAGGTACTGTACATTGTTATAATGGCTGACTTCCTTTAAAACCATGAATGAAAATATGAATATCACCAATATTTGTCTATTCATTTCAATGTTTAATGGATAACGGAGTAGCCCAGTAGGTAGTACATCAACCGTTGAATTGTAGATCACAGGTCGTTTGAGTCCAGCTGGGGTTTTAAATATTTTTTTCAGATTACTTTCTACTAAAACTGCATTATTTGACTAAATAAAGTAAATTTGAAAGTTTTCCATTTCAAAATATTGTTGTACATATCCTCCATTTTTCATTCACATCAAATTTCTCTGGTGCAGCATTCTTCCTCAATAATTCCTCCGTATAACTAATGCAAAACGTGGCTGTTTTTGTGCCCCTTGTGTCACAACAGTAGCACTGTTGTTCATGACAAGATTTTTCCATGTGAAACTTTGAACCCCAAATGTGGACTGGCTTCATTGAACTACACTACAGAAATATACATGCCTTGCACATTAGTTTTGCAATTTGTAGTTCTTGAAAACAATCTTAATAGTTAACCCAGTCTCTCTTCATTGTTTCTAAGATATCATATGAACAAAAAATCTGGTTTACTCAAAGATGCTTTTCAAATGATTTAGTGGTTCTAGGATGAAATCAATAATGTGTACAATTGACAGACGAAGGACAGAATGGGATCAGAAAAAAAAATGACCAACCCTTCAGCTCAGGTGAGCTAAATATCACAAAACATCATGTAAGTAACTCAGGTGAGCTGAATATCACAAAATCACAAGATATTATTTATGTAGCTCAGGTGAGCTGAATATCACAAAATCACAAGACATCATGTAAGTAACTCAGATAAACTAAATATTACAAAATCTCAAGACATCATATAAGTTCAGGTGAGCTAAATATTACAAAATCACAAGACTTCATGTAATGCAATGTATAAATTACATTGTAGTTCAAGGACATAAAGCATTATCATCATTTAAATGTATTACAATACTCGTTCACAAAATCTTCATAAAAAACTATATGCCCTGAATCTCCAATTACGGAGGAATAAAAAAAAAATTAGACGTGTAACGAGAGAAAAATGCTGCAAGTATTCAGTGCATGTATATGCTTGGTATAAGTAAATTTAACACACAGATTGTCAGCTCTCCATCCAATCTGATCAGCCTTAGTTCAGGGTTCTAATGAGATTATCATTCGCTGGTGACCTGTGTGTAAAATTTAACATACAACCATCAACACAAAATAATCGTCCATTTATGACTGTCACTCTATTATAATCTATAGACAGGTATAACAAAGCATATTTTTTTAATGATTAATGTGTACTAATACTGAACAAGAACAAACTGCTCATTGAACACGAACAGCTCAATCATTTTGAACATACAGATGTAAATAACACTGTGAATAGAATGCTGTAAAGCTTCAAATAACACACAAAATAATACTGTGAAACATTTACATTCCATAAAAAATTGATTGTCCAAAGCAATGCTATCAATAAATGGTAATTAACTGGTCTGCTCTAATTCAATGGTAATTAACTTGAGTTCTCTAATTGAATGGTAATTAACTTGTTTGCCAGCTCGGAAACTTCTTCATATGACAATGTCTTCCTCTTCCATTCGTCTGGAACGTCTTCCACACCATTCTGTATAAATACCAGAACTCAAAGGTTTACAAATGTCCCCCTTACTGTGGGATACTGCAATTCTTATTTTCATAAGACATGACTAGATCATTATTCAGAATTGCTCTTTTTCTCAATGGAACTGAAAACGTGAGATTCTCTTCCCTGTAGTGCAATATTTTCCTCAGCATTTCATTTGCAAAAATTTTCCACAGCCATCATGAAACTGTTAACTATCTATATTAGTTAAGATGTGGGCATGCAAGTGTTCCAGAGTTTTTCAAGCTAAATGTTTGGAAACAGTGTCTTCTTCTAGCTTGGGAAAAAAAACCCGAAAAAAACCTAAGCATTCTGTAGGATGATGCAGTAAAAAGTAGGTCAAGCATAATGGAACTCAAAACTTGATCTGTAACTTGCCAAGACAAAGCCATGTATAAAATTTCAGTTGAATATCTTCATCCAATGTGGAGAAAAGTTCAGAAAACCTCAAGCAGAATCACAAACGGACAGACAGACCAAGAATAAACATAAAAATCCCCTTCAGCACACCCAGTAGGAGACTAAAACAAGCAGAAAAATCTAACTGTTTATAATTTCATAGTTGATGCCAGAGAAATTCAGTAGATAATAATATGCAGATTCCTATTTCTCAAGTTCTATAAAATAGTACCATGTTTTCCTTTCTATGAATTTGTTGAAAATTACAGTGAGACAAGGGACAAACAACACCTGAGAAATACTTAAATCGCACGGTATGTTTAAAATGTGTAGATGTTATAGATACACTATCAGTTGTTATCTGATGTTTTATAAATAGTCCGACATTTTTTGCAATCTAAACTTTTTAGGGATGCAGTCTTGAGGTTGAATCTATAAAATATTTTTAAACATGATGTTTTATAAATAGTCCGACATTCTTTGCAATCTAAACTTTTTAGGGATGCAGTGTTGAGGGTGAATCTATAAAATATTTTTAAACATGTTTTATAAATAGTCCAACATTTTTTGCAATCTAAACTTTTTAGGGAAGCAGTGTTGAGGGTGAATCTATAAAATATTTTTAAACATGATGTTTTATAAATAGTCCGACAATTTTTTGCAATCTAATTTTTAAAATATTTTGAAACATCAGACAGCCTTGCTTCTGGGCGGCTTTACATGGTTCTACTGTAGATACACTCTTAATTCACAGAGCAAGACTTAAAAAGTAAATACTGTATTGGTTTTAAAAGTCATATGTTAAAGGTCAAGGTAAGTGAATTGGTTTAGTTGATTAAATTCTCTCAGGATGTATGTGTGTGTGTGCATGTATAACTCTCTCTCTCTTTCTCTCTCTCTCGTCATGGTAGCCCTTCACTTTTTTGCAACCAACGGGGAAGCTTGGGTTCAATTCTGGATTTTGACACCGAATTAAACCAAAAACAGTTAAACAGGCAGTGACTGTTACTTCACCAAGTGCCCAGCATTAGAGGTGAAGGTCACTGAAAAACAAAGGTCCCATTCTGCGGCAGAAATTGGCACAATAAGGAACCCATGACCCTGAGCGCCTTACATTGGTCAAATTTTGAAACTTCACCTAATGCTGGGGATGTCTCTGTCTGAGTGAAAAATGATTAAATGTGACGTACAACAACATCAAAACAAACTGTTGGGAATAATTCATTTCTGAATTTCAGACATTTGACAAAATTACGGACTTATCGCTCCTACTTTTTGCCATTCATACTAAAATTTTTATTTCTGAAAGTTTTGCCCCCATCTCAAATGCCTTAAAAGAACGAGAACCTTCAAATCCCAACATTCATTGTCCTAATAATGTACCTTTAATGCTTCAGAAATTGTTTCTAAATACCTAAGTATTATGCCATATTTTAAATGTAAATTTGAAGCTATAACCCCATTTCACATTTCTCCGACATAGAGAGCTTCCAAAAAGCATACCAATTCTGACTCTCTAGATTTGAAAATCAAAAGGATTTATTCTTGAGAAAAATATAAACCCATTGAAAAATTTCTTCATTATTTTATTGATGTAAAAAGTAAAAAATAAACACTTTACAAAAAAATTGTATGATGACGTAATTTACCTGAGCCCCAAGGCAGGCTCCTATAAATCCGGCTCTGGAGCAGTTACACCCCCCTGCTCGGATCGTATGATGGACCCCAGTGACGTACTCGGTGTTAGTGATCAAACCGTGTACAGCTGACTGAAAGGCCCCAGGTATTACTGCAAACAGAAATATCATATTGAAGAAAAATATCTCATTAAACAAAAATAGCATATAAAACTGAATGATTATGCTGCTTGTTTCTATATATTCCATACACCACTATTTTGGCATATTAAACAAAATTGTAGACCACCACTATTTTGTGTTTTAACAACACCCTACCTGGAATCAAATCCAGGTTCCCTTGATTGCAAAAATGTCGCATTTAATTTTCTGAGTAATATGACTAAGTTATGTGGGCCTTTGAGCATTCATAGACATACTATAAAACTATAAAACCTTAGTGCCATGCATGTAATGTTAATGATGAAAAGGTTATCAGGTATTTTAAACAAAATTGTATAATTCAACAGAAAATGCCTTGTGCAACATCTGAAATTAAACAAAATGGCTCAGTTTTACAGAATCATAAAAATTCTTTTTCTTATGTTTGAGAAAGAATTGTGCAAGAATTTAAATAAAAAGCCAATGACTGCAAAACAGAAATAATGGCACACAATTCAGAGGACCTACCCATTCAAAAATAATGGCGCACAATTCAGAGGACCTACCCATTCAAAAATAATGGCGCACAATTCAGAGGACCTACCCATTCAAAAATAATGGCGCACAATTCAGAGGACCTACCCATTCACATTCAAAGTTGAACTTTTAAATATAATGCAATATGCAACCAATTTTAGCATGAAAATTTTCAATGAAATTTCTTCAAATGCTCAGATTTAGCTTCAATATTTTAACTTTTAACGATAAAGGATCTATCGAGAATACTTGAGGACTTTTACTACTTATTATGAAGTAAACAGTTGGGATAATACAGTCTGTAATAAGGCTGTCACGTTTACAAAATTTTGTAAACGTTTAAACGAAGCGTTGTAAACGAAACGTTACCGTTTAAACGAAGTGTTGTATAATTTAATAAAATACGCACAGAATTTTAAGACCCATTAATGACCATTATGTTTGTGTTTCAGTTTTCATCGTTCTATGGACGATGCAGAGATTGTCACCGGACGTTCCGGAGTATAAATATAAGACAGAATAAAATACACGAACATAGATATCCGGATAGCATTTCAATTTTATTCACACTGTAGTGACTGTACAACATTTGCACAATACAGATCACAAATTCACAATAAACTTGTGTTTGAACTTGATGTGATTGGTTATTGTCCCTGTACTCCCTCCGGCATAAGTAAGCTCCGTAGCACATAAATTGCATTTCACTTTTTTCTTTCCCGCTACTTCCAACTCCGTAAAATAATTCCATACACCAGAACGTTTCTGTTTTTCGGCCATTCTAATTTTGAGAGTTGCGAATCTTGCGACAGATGATAATACAAATAAAGTTTAAGAATACCTGTTTGAAAGCAATCGACAATTTTATGACGTATTGAATCTCATCCATTCACTTAATTTCATTCAGCAACTTTCTTCAATGAAAAAAAGATGACACATGCCAAAGATGCCATGCAAGTGACACGTAAATATTCATACAGATTTTAAATTTGAACGTTTTTCCAGATTTGTATCCATACATTTAGATATCTTATTAAGAATTTTCTGGAAGGGGGGGGGGGGCTATAATTGCCGTCAAAACCGTTAATAAATGTTTATTAAAAACAATAAAGCACATTTTGCAAGATGATCAAAGAGCAGCACAGTAATGCAATACAAGCCAGAAACATATAGTAAGAGATTCTGAGACCCTTTCAGTTTACTAATTAAATATGACGGGGGAAAATTGTTCACCGTTCCTATAGACTATAGTCAAACTTTTAAAAATTCATTACTTCCCCTCGCAATTTGTTTAATAAGTTTATTCACTTGAAATAATTATTCAAATAATTTAGATTGTAATTTGAACCCTGCAAGATTTGTACCACATATATAAGACATCGTTTAAACGTTTAGGGATTTTGTAAACGTTTACAGCCCAAACACGAAACGTTACCGGTTACACGTGTACACGTGACAGCCTTAGTCTGTAATTATAATAACATTTTGTCTCTTCCTTGGCTGTGGGATCATTCTTCTTTGGTATTTTAGCATTTTCATGATTTATAAAATGAAAAATTCTAAGGAACAGTGTAGCTTCATCAATTTTCAAAGGACAGGTATCAAATGTTGTGGATTTGTAAAAGATTACAGTATCCTTTAACAAATGAACTTAATTACTTGATTTCATGGTCTGTCATAACCACAAAATATTATGAAACCATGCTCATATTTTCTAAAAACATGCAGTCACTTTCAAATATACAAGTTTTCCAAGCTAATCATAATGGCTTCTAGAACTAAACTGATATGACAGTTTCCCAAACTATCAAATCTCCCAGTCTACCTCAGCTGATGTTGAATTTCCGGGCAGCCGCCACATGGTCAGTTTCCTTCTCCTCTAGGACTTTTTTCATGTAATTCATCATCCCCCGGTCCAGATCTTGTGGGTTTTGTCTCTTGGGATTTCCCATTGTCTCCAACACAGAATTCAAGGCCTGTACGCCCGATGTCTTACCATGCAGGATGAAATACTCCAGAAGCCTAAAATTAAAAAAAAAGCTTGTTGTGTTCACTTTCACTACAATCCATGGTTGGTATTCCCTTGGACTAATGTGGAATTATTAATTCATGGGGGCAAATTTTTGAGGATTTTCAATACAATGTATTTTACACTTTCATCAGATGTAATTTCATGGATTTGGTTTTTCTACACACACACATTGAAACATTAAATTATGTATCTCATTGTGGCTTGAATGATAGAGGTACCAACGAAATCCACCAACATGAACACCCCAGACTCCTGATATTTGTCTGTAATATTTTAGTGCTTTGCATTGGTTTTCTTTTCTTAATCTCAATATAATCGCAAAGATAAAGAAAACAGAACCCACGTGAATATTTTCACATTTATAGTACCTTCTTATATTAAGAGAAAACAAAGATCTTCGATCAATCTAATCACATCAACAGATCCTGGAATATAATTTGTAGAGAATAATCTAACTGATTTGTAGAGAATTATCTAACTGATCTGTAGAGAATTATCTAACTGATTTGTAGAGAATCAACTGATTTGTAGAGAATTATCTAACTGATTTGTAGGGAATTAACTAACAGATTTGTAGAGAATTATCTAATTGATTTGTAGAGAATCAACTGATTTGTAGAGAATTATGTAACAGATTTGTAGAGAATTATCTAAGTGATTTTTAGGGAATTATCTAACAGATTTGTAGAGAATTATCTAACAGATTTGTAGAGAATTATCTAACAGATTTGTAGAGAATTATGTAACAGATTTGTAGAGAATTATGTAACAGAGTTCAGAAATCCACCTTGCTGCAGTAAAGACGACGGCCACATTGACGTCCGAGTTCTGGGTCATTGTGATGACCTCTTCCACTTTGTCCAACATCTCGGGCCGACCAGCATACAGGGCTACCACACTAACCATATTGAGCACACAATCCATCTGGTTGTCCTCGATTCCTGAAATCAGAAAATATCTCTGAAATAACACGCTCCTCTGATTACAATATTGTGATAAATTTCCTCACATAAAAACTTTGGCCGCGAACATTATAAAACGTGAACACGTATCTGTCATGATATGCATTTCCTTACATAATTACTCAGAAGTTTTAAATTGCATTAAAAGTTTATTTGTGGTTTAGAACTTATCAAAACATACTAAAACATTAAATGTATAATTATATAAAACAGAGAGAATGACTTTAAAACATTAAATGTATATGTAATACAAACAGAGAATGACTTTATTAAAACATTAAATGTATATGTAATAGACACAGAGAATGACTTTATTAAAACATTAAATGTATATGTAATAGACACAGAGAATGACTTTATTAAAACATTAAATGTATATGTAATAGACACAGAGAATTACTTTATTAAAACATTAAATGTATATGTAATACACTCAGGGAATCACTTTGTAACCTGTAACTTCTGTTCCGTCTTTATAATTTTTCAGGAATGACTTGATGCTAGCATGTCTCCACTTTGATTTGATAGGGTACACCTTCTTTACCACATCTAAATCAGTAGAAAGACATGTCAACTGATAAACAACAGAGTGAATTTGTGATATAAAGAGAGTTGCTCCCGATCGGAAAATCATCATTCAAAGGTCAGCCAGTCCTGACAATCATTAGTTCAACAGTTGCTGAATAAATGTGATCACAGAGAAATTGTTTTAAAAGCACTCAGTTAAAGACACAAAACTGGGGTATGTATGCTTAAATAGTGCAGGATCCACGAATTTGTCCCCCTTTTGAAAATTTTCTGGATTCTGGCTGGTACATATGTGCTTATACAGGCTATAGACCTGTGGTTTGTTAAAGTTGTTGGCCTAAACGTCTATGGACATGTGTATTATAATCAATGAAATAGAGATATATTGCCTTAAATTTTTTTTCACCATACGTCACAGTTCTTGTTCTCTGTACAACCAATGTTGAATCATTCTGGGATCTAAGTTGTCTGCCTGGGGTGTAAAAGCTCAGCAGGTTTTGTATGTACATAGGTACATTATACCTAACAGTTTAATGCAGAAATTCAGGAGCTTTAGAATTATCAAATTCCTCATTGAAACTTCAATGCAAAAACAGACCCCCCCCCCCCCAATTGTTTTTTAAAAACAATAAAAAACAAACAAAAAAGACAGGCAGGAAGAGCGTACTTGGTATGCACTATAAAAGTGTAGACTAAAAAAAAACCAAGGATGTCCACCAGAAAGCTATATTAAATTGAAATTTGAAGAAAACAGTACAAAGCATTTGACTCCACCATGTAACTTAAATCATAAAATCAATGACATCACAGCAGTGTAGGACAAAAAAATCTCACATGGGTAAAGTCAGTCTCAGCTGGTGATAATGTGAGAAATAAGAAGTTACCGGTGATAACTCGTGTCACTACACAATTATCAATCGCTCAGGTAAAACTTCAACTGGGCTGAGTAAATTATGCCAGGTAATCACACATACTGAACATATCACACACTGCCTGTAACACACACACTGACTATCACACATACTGAACATATCACACACACACACTGACTATCACACATACTGAACATATCGCATACATACACACTGACTATCACACATACTGAACATATCACACACACACACTGACTATCACACATACTGAACATATCACACACACACACACACACACACACACACACACACACACACACACACACACACACACACACACACACACACACACACACACACACACACACACACACACACTGACTATCACACATACTGAACATATCACACACACACTGACCATCACACATACTGAACATATCACACACACACACTGACTATCACACATACTGAACATATCACACACACACACACACACTGACTATCACACATACTGAACATATCACACACACACTGACCATCACACATATTGAACATATCACACACACACACACACACTGACTATCACACATATTGAACATATCACACACACACACACACACACACTGACTATCACACATACTGAACATATCACACACACACTGACCATCACACATACTGAACATATCACACACACACACACACACTGACTATCACACATATTGAACATATCACACACACACACACACACACACACTGACTATCACACATACTGAACATATCACACACACACTGACCATCACACATACTGAACATATCACACACACACTGACTATCACACATACTGAACATATCACACACACACACACACATACTGAACATATCACACACACACACACACTGACTATCACACATACTGAACATATCACACACACAGACTATCACGACTATCACACATACTGAACATATCACACTCGCACACACACTGACTATCACACATATTGAACATATCACACACACACACTGACTATCACACATATTGAACATATCACACACACACTGCCTGTAACACACACACACACTGCCTGTAACACACACACACTGCCTGTAACACACACACACTGCCTGTAACACACACTGCCTGTAACACACACACTGCCTGTAACACACACAAGTAACACACATAGATCCAACATTTGGCTATATACATATCTCTTTCTTAGAAAAAAAATTTCTTAATCTAGACTTAAAAGACATCAAATAAGACAATGCATTTACATGGTATATTCATCACAAAAGATTCCCCTCCTTACCTGATTTATCTTTATAGTTTGCATTATCTTCATTTTCATACTCTGTGTTTGGACCAAACAACTCATACGTAGACTTTTTCAGTTTTTCAATATCAACTCCTAAACATAAGATATAAAATATACCAAAACAATCTCAGTATGGTATATCAAAGAGTTTCTGAATTGTTTTCAGGAGAAAGCCTGTCCGTAAATGTACCTCTGTTTTCCACAAGAGACCTCAGAATGTTAATGGACTGATCTCCGTAACAGCTGTGTTTTCCCGTCTGAATACAATAGAACGGGTTCCTGGATGGCTCTAAGAAGGCTATTTCATCTTTGTCTTGTAGAAAGTTATCTAAGTCTGCTGTCTTGTAGTTCCAGTGAATGGGTTGTGCTAAAAATTGAAAGTGAAGAATTATTGAAGACAACCTTTGTTCATTAAAACTTAAAACCTATAACGTATATGTTTAATATTTTTGTACTTACTAGTATAACTTAAAACCTATAACGTAAATGTTTAATATTTTTGTACTTACTAGTATAACTTAAAACCTATAATGTAAATGTTTAATATTTTTGTACTTACTAGTATAATTTATAAACTGTAATGTATATGTTTAATATTTTTGCACTTACTAATATAACTTCTACATTCAATACTTTAGTAACCATTTTAACTTTAATTTGTTCCATTTGATTAGTAATATTCTAGTCCCTAAAATTATCTAAAATATTTATTTTAATATTTTGGTATTTTTATCTTATGAATGTAATATTTTAATACCTATGATTTTAATATTTTTTGCACCTGTAACTCATAAATTTAACATTTTAATAACTATAACTTTAATATTTTTGTACCATGAATTATAAATTTAATATTTTAATACCTGTAATTTTAATATTTTAGTACCTGTAATTTTAATACCTGTAATTTTAATATTTTTGTACCTGTAAATCATAAATTCATAAATTATAAATTTAACATTTTAATACCCATAATTTTAAATTAAAATATTAAATATTTTAGTACCTGTAATTTTAATAGTTTTGTACCTGTAAATCATAAATTTATAAATTATAAATTTAATATTTTAATACCCGTAATTTTAATATTTTAGTACCTGTAATTTTAATACCTGTAATTTTAATATTTTTGTACCTGTAAATCATATATTTATAAATTATAAATTTAACATTTTAATACCCGTAATTTTAATATTTTAGTACCTGTAATTTTAATATTTTTGTACCTGTAAATCATAAATTTATAAATTATAAATTTAATATTTTAATACCCGTAATTTTAATATTTTAGTACCTGTAATTTTAATACCTGTAATTTTAATATTTTAGTACCTGTAATTTTAATACCTGTAATTTTAATATTTTTGTACCTGCGGCATCAGCCACTAGAGCCCCCACTATGGCACCTATCTTTCTCTCTTCCAAAGTGGCCATGATTTACTCAGGTAGCATGGTGTGCTGTTCTATGAATGCATGAGATCACTGCAACTGCAGCTAAGTTTGGGGGCGCTGATTACTACTCCAGACTCTGTCGTGTATCACTGTGTCAAAAATTAGAACACAAAGTGATTTACTTCACAAGGTGGTAATCATATGGTATAGATTGCCAAACCCGATTGGAGTTGTTTTATAATCGGGTTCGTTATTACAAAAATGGGTCTCTGAAAAGAAGCCAGGGAATGGCTTTGGCCAACTTTGGATATTTATTGTACAGTAAACAAAATCGCCCGCTTTTCTTGCCTAGTCTACGTAGCACTGAAGATTACAAGTAGTATTTTTCCGTCATCATGAATTTTTTTGGAAATCAAGGAATAAGAAATGATGGAAGGGTAAGGACACAGGACAGGGTTTTACACCATCTGAGCAAATTTGTATATATAGGTCTAGTATAATTGGAAATATATGAAATTGATGTGACATGTGCTATTTGTTATATTTACATTTGCATGGCTTATAATTTATAGCTTATAGATAGATAGATTAAAATTTGTTTGTTTCATAATGTGCTGGTTAAATTAATGGAAAAGGAAGAACTTTAAATGTTGTCAATATGCTGATGGAAATCTAAATAGGCTTGACGCTCACCTCCTATCCTGATCCTTGATAATGTTAATTACCCAGCAAAGCCCTAGGGGGATATCTCAACACAGAATAGGGACCCAAAAATAGACGAGCTTGGCTGACTTTGCTGTGTCAGAAAGCTCAACCCACAGGGAACACCAAACTCTTAAAAAGGGGAAATTCGGATCAAAGTTAGGTCTTTAGTGTCTAGAACTTTCTTTTAAAATATTCATGTTTCAATACAGATAATGATAATTTCTGTAATATGTCTAGGTTTTCACAACAATTCCACCATCCCCAAGGTCATCATCTAGTGTTGAGAAGTAGTTCTATTGCAAGTTCACATAAACTAACCAGTTCTGCCAGGCCTTGTGAACAGAGGTGCATGTAACACACAGTTCTGCAAATTTTGTTTAAGTTCAACATATGATAAAACAAAAGTATCTTGGAAATGAATATTTTATCAAAACTAGCCTGTGTGAAATTATAATTCAAGTTAATTTCAACCAGACTGATTACTTTAACCAGACTGATTACTTTCAAATGCTGTATATTCCTAATTATATGCAAGAAATTTATTATTGCATAATTTAGCGAAAAGTGTGACTTGCAAAATTGAATTATTTGCTATTATTTTTATGTTGCCGAAATACATGTAAAAACACTTGATCAACAGGGCACTTGTGAATTTATCTTCTCACAATTTGACATGTACAAGTCATTTCTCAATATTAAGTTCTCACATAACATGAGGAATCTACACTAATAAGCAAATTTCACACATTGGAGGATTATTTGGGTTTGACCAACAAGAAGATGTTTGAATTTTTCAGAGTTCAGGAAACAATGTGTCACCCCTTGCAAACCCTGGAATACTGCAACAGAGCAACATGCTAGTGCAGGGGAGATCACCCTCTAACTTGCAGCAAATGGTGGGACTCCAAATGTCTGTGGGACCCAATATGCAACTTTTTAATGCAGGTCAGTTTATGTATATTTAAAACAGCATAAGCTGTTATAAATGTATTTGGTATATGTATTGTCTGCTATCACAAGCCTACTAAACCCAGTTATGGTGTTTCTCTTTAGTACTTTTGATACATGTACTTTAATACGATGATATTGTTTTCGGTGATAATTTATGCAGTTATGTTCTTATAGTTACTATGATAAGGGCCCCACTGTATGGCAGGTGCTCTATAGTAATCACTGCGTCCATCCACACTTTCTATGGCAAGCGATAACTGAAAGTTTCTTTGAGAAGATTTTCATAAATCTTATATTAGTATGTGATACTTGGATTAGACAGAGGAGTACCCCTTTCAGTTTTCAGATTTGGTAGTTTTGTCACTAAGAAGTCATTGGGATTTTTTATAACAAATTTTCATTGGGGGGGGGGGGGGGCTTTCTGGTTTGTTGGATTTCTAGTGATGGACTTCAACAACATCAATAATTGTATAGTGTTTATCCCTATTTTTTGTTAACCTTTTGAAAACTGTTGAAACCAGTTTAGATGGGAAATGATGTATGATATACTGATCTGTAAATGATGTATGATGTACTGATCTGTAAGTGATGTATGATATACTGATCTGTAAATGATATAATGGTGTTAAATGTAGCCATTGACTTGTTCTTTTTTTTAAAAAAACACACAAAAATCTGTGTTTTAATATAGAATCTGACTTCATTTCATGCTTGGCATTTGGAAATTCCAACTTTGATTTCAACAGAAAATGAAGAGTTTTGATAACCTTTAACAAAATTTTCACATTCCATTGGTATGGTTTTGGGAAATTCAAACTGTAAGTGTGGAAAATCATGATTTTTGAAAATTGAACAATTTATTGCTTTGTCTTGAAGGTTGTAGTTTTGGGTTGGTTCATTTGTCTGTGTTGGTTTATTTGTCTGGTTGTAGTAATGTTGTATGGATTATTTTGATAGCACATGAATAGATTGTGGACGAGACTGGAATAATGCCTTGTTTGCAGTCTGTCACTTAACTTTCTCATGAAATTATTGTAATTAACAAATTCTACACTACTTTTGCTGATAGGATCTGCAATGTGGAATGCTAGAACCCCAGGGGCTTTGCAGGGTCTGAGACAAGGAATGGCTAATCAAGCAATGGCAAACCTTCAAATGATGCAACAGGGACCCAATCCAATGCTGTCAGCTGCTGGTGGTAATCTGACAGCAGCCAATCCAATGTTATCAGCTACAGGAGTTAATATGACAGCAGCCAATCAAATGCTACCAGGTGCTGGTGGCATTATGGCAGGAACCAATCAGATTCTTCAGAGGGGAATGTCACCCATAATTCCTGGTCTCAATATTCAGGTAAAGGAATTACCAGCAGGTTTTATTTTATCACCCTATATGTATGACACAGGTGTATTCAGTATGTTATGCATATTTTGTAGCTACCACCCCCAGGCTCAGGGCTTGGTATACTGGACACACCTAACCTTCGTCCTCCTGGAATGATGCCAAATATAGCACAGAACATGATAGGACTCCAGACAGGCATGTTTCAGCAAGGAATCTCACCTGTTGGTCAGAATCAGACTGGTGTTCTCTCTTCTGGGGTCAATCAGAGCAGTAGAAAGGAAGATAGAGATCGAAGTGGACGGGATAGAGACAGATCTGATGTGGAGGACAGGAGAGACAGACGGGATCGAGGACGGTCCAGTCGAGGGGACAGATCCAGGTAGTCTTTAGTTTTATAATAGTTATACCACAGTATTTAGTGATATAATGAATTTCATAAGTGTCATTTCTTGTTTTACTAGAAATCACTTATTCATAATTCTCATCAGAAATTTATGTATGTCATTGATTGCAATAACATAACATAGAATTCTACTGTCTAACCATAGGTACTGATGTATAAATTATCATGGACATTATTTGCTGATATTTTGCTTGTTGCTTGATGTTCATTATGTAAATGTGTCTAGGCCAAGAGACCATTAATTTCTTATATTTGTCATGTATTTTAGTAACTTTTCTGTGACGTTCTTGATAACAGAAATGACAGCAGAGCAAGAGAAAGAAGAGATGACTCAAAGAGTTCAGGAGGTCGGAGGGATGGAAGGTCATGTGACAGGAAGTGGGATAGGGGTAGTCGAGAGGGAAGTCGTAGGGAGAGAGACAGGAGCACAGACTCGGCAAGGGATGACAGACGATACAGACAAGACAGAAACAGAAACAGACCCAGGTAATGGTGGACATGTACATCGGAAAACATCATTCACTGTCAGCGATCAGAAAATGTCAGGCAGTTGATTTAGTAGACACAGTGATCAGAAAATGTCAGGCAGTTGATTTAGTAGACACAGCGATCATTCACTGTCAGGCAGTTGATTTAGTAGACACAGCGATCAGAAAATGTCAGGCAGTTGATTTAGTAGACACAGCGATCAGAAAATGTCGGGCAGTTGATTTGATTGACACAGCGATCAGAAAATGTCAGGCAGTTGATTTAGTAGACACAGCGATCTGAAAATGTCAGTCAGTTGATTTGATTGACACAGCGATCTGAAAATGTCAGTCAGGTGATTTGATAGACACAGTGATCTGAAAATATTATGTTTCCTGTCAGTTTTTTCCTATATACTGTAAACCAACTATTATAATTGCCAATTTTTATTCGTGAATGATCGATCGAAAATTATTCTGCAACAGTTAATTTTTGCAATTGAGTTCATATATTTAATTGTTCTCCAAGTGTATGTAATAAGTATTCAAAACCTTCGATCCATTCCAAAGTTACAAATGAAGTCACCTCAGGTATTTAACTATATATCTAATTCACTGCCACCTACAAGTTGGCCGTTACTGAATGCCGTCAAAATGGAAAGTTGCCAACATTTTTCGAAAACTTTTTCAAACTATATAGGTTCTGTGGTAGTTGCACACTTGATTTATGAATGGTGGGTTTTTGTTCAAGCCCCAAACTGACAGAGGTAGCAAATATTTCTTTGGCATGGTCTTGGCATTAGAAGAGAAATTACATTAATAGAATTTGAATATGAGGCCGTAAAAACCATGATCCCATTTCATGATGATATGTGTTAGTACCAAAAGAACCATTGCTGGTTGTGAGTGCCTTTTGAAGGCTAAAATTGGTGGCACTTCTCCTAAAGTTGGTGAATCTCTGTAGACAATAGTGAAATGTTCTTGCTAGGAGTTTAAGCAACAGTTCTTCAGCCAATCGGTATAGCTGTAAGTACTTTTCTCAGTAGGAGATCCAGTCCGAAGCGATCCCGGAGTCCAGTGAGAAGAGACAGAGGTCAACACTCAGAAGGTCGGTCAGAGTACGATGTGCTGAATGGACAGGATGAGATTGAACTCCCAGAGGAGATTATTCCAGCATGGCTCAGGTGTTCCCCAGCTGACCTCTATTTCAGGAGGAATAATGAGGTATAAGAAAAAAAATTGATACATCTGTTTTTTGAATTTGTGTAATGTTCATGTAGAGAGAAATTGGTCTGACGTTATTATGTCTCCCCTTTTGGGGGGGGGGGGGGGGGTCATTATTTTTGTGCTTTCACTCTGTCTGTCACAACTCTTGTGCACATTTCTCCTCCCTATGGTTTATTGGAAAGACTTGAAAAAAATGCTTCATTGCCATTTGTAGATGTGCATATTATCAGGACAAAGGATGCAATTGTTATTTTTAAAGTTATGGTGGATCTAAGAGGAGTGGAGAGTGTAAAATAAATTGTGAACACTTCTTCTTTGATATGGCTTTTCAGATAGCTTTGAAATTTGTACAAATTTTTGTTTTGACCCAGGGATCTAAAATTTTCCTACAAGTACAGTGGATCATCTTTTGTAACTTTTTCAGGTATAAGGGTATGTTCACTTTCCTACTGGTACTTAAGCATAACAGTCATTATTTTTTTCCCCATTATTTACAACAATGACATTGGTCACATCAATATTGAATCCTTTCTTCCTATTTTTCCTCAATGTACAAGTGCAGTTCATGATGCACGTGTTTCCTTGCATGCCGTCTCCACTAAACAATGCAGTGCATTAAGGGAAAGGGGTGGTGCCATTTGAAGCGCTTTCAGTTTTTGGAGCTGGGAATCATTAGTTTTATTTTGTTTATCCTTCAAGTAATTATCATTAATTTATGGCTTAGATTAGTCTGCTTTTTTCTCAATAGACGGGTTGCTTCAATGCCACAAAGAGGATGCAGGATTTGCTGGAGAAATTTGAGACAGATTTGGTCCAAAGGTCAGCCAGGGTGAAAGCATCCTTTCCTCCGGTGGACATCCCTCAGTATCCTGTGGCAGGGAACCCCCATCATCACCATCACTCAGGTAAAATGACCCCCATCATCACCATCACTCAGGTAAAATGACCCCCATCATCACCATCACTCAGGTAAAATAACCCCCATCATCACCATCACTCAGGTAAAATAACTCCCATCATTACCATCACTCAGGTAAAATAGCAAAATTTCTTCACAACTTATCACCAGTATTTACCACCACACAGGCTAAATAACAATTCTTGATTAATTATCACCTCCGCCACACAGGTAAAATATCAAATTCTTCTGTAACTATACTACTCAAAGTTTGATAAGGATCATATAGTTCTTACATTATAAAATCAATATATGAATTGATAAGACACGCAAATTTCATCATAGTGTTGGACTGACCCCTCTTGAGCCTCAAAACACAGGTTAGGTAGGGAAATGCATGCTGCAGTGATCATGAGTAGCACGTGAAGCATGGTACCCACATTATTCACATTTCTGAGTGTTTGTCGTTGATTTGAATTTGGCCATTGTCTTTACATCTGACCTCGTTTAAGTCACTGTTACTCTATGAAAATGCCTCCACAACGTCAAAGACGTCGTTTGACTATTGAAGAATTGGCCAGATGCATAGGAATGCTCGAAAATGGTGCAAGACAACGTCAGGTTGCAGAGCTATTGGGTGTCAGTCAGAGCGTTGTTTGCAGAGCTTGGAACCGGCATCAAGCTCATGGTTCAGCTTCTCATCGACATGGAGGCGGCAGAGAAAGGTCCACCACGCAGCAAGATGACCGTTTTCTCTTGATTTCAGCACGACGTCATCGGTTTGCAACGGCGACTGCGCTTAGAAATGATCTTCTGAATGCAACTGGAGTTAACATTTCCACGCAAACTGTGCGTAATCGTCTTCATGAAGGTGGTCTTCGTTCCCGGAGAGCCTGTATTCGCATCCCTCTTACTCAGCGACACAGACAAGATCGTTTGAATTGGGCCAGGGCTCATGTGAATTGGAGGGTTGCTGATTGGGCCCCTGTACTTTTCACAGACGAGTCGAGGTTTTGTGTTGACTTCACAGATCGTCGTGCACGAGTGTGGAGAAGGGCAGGAGAACGATATCAGGACGCTAATGTTGCTGAACATGACAGATATGGTGGTGGGTCGTTGGTGATTTGGGGAGGAATCAGTCGAGCTGGACAAACTGATCTCCATGTCCTAAGGTGAGGCACGATGACCGGAGTGCGCTACAGCGATGAAGTCCTGGATGTGTACGTGAGACCATATGCTGGTGCTGTTGGTCCTGACTTCATCCTCATGGACGATAATGCACGTCCACATCGTGCTAGGGTGGTGGACGAGTACCTGGAACGTGAGACAATTGTTCGTATGGACTGGCCAGCTCGTTCTCCAGACCTCAACCCTATCGAGCATGTCTGGAATATGCTTCAGGTAGCGATTTCACGTCGTCCTGTACAACCAGCCACCCTCCAGGAACTTGAAAATGTTCTGATCCAAGAATGGAACAATATCTCTCTTGCGTCCATTCAAAACCTCGTTGGAAGCATGAGACGACGTTGCCAAGCTGTCATTGGAGCTAACGGAGGCCATACCCGCTATTGACACTTGTTTGTGCAGTGTGAAATGGAATGTGCAGAGTTTAAACAATTCCGTGATCATGAAATTACCATGCTTTTCAGGGTACTCTCCCTTTACCTTAGGAGTATGCGATGAAATGTCATGTTTGCCAAATTTTTCTGTCACAATTTCTTGAAGTAAACATTTCTGAACATAAATCACTCTGTGTTGGTCGTCATTCACCTTTGTTGAAAGTTTTACAAGTGCTGAAAAATATGATCCTTATCAAACTTTGAGTAGTATATCACCATAAAGGTAAAATTACAAATATTTCTTAATCGTTATCACCTCCACACAGATAAAATATCAAATCCTAACTATCACCACCTCTTGGGATGATGTATTTGAGAGATGATGTGTTTGTGAGATTATGTATATCTGGTAAGGTGAGGTGATGTATATCTGGTGAGGTGATGTATATCTGGTGAGGTGAGGTGATGTATATCTGGTAAGGTGAGATGATGCATTTAGATGTATATCCAGTTCAGATAGAAGGGGCCTCTGTGGCCGAGTGGTTAAAGCATTGCGCTTAAAATCACAAAGCCTCTCACCTCTAGTCGGTGCGGGTTCAGATCTCGCTCGCGCCAATATATGTGAGAAGGTTTGCCAGTTTACTTTTGGAAGGTCGGTGGTCTCCTCCCAGATACATTGTATCTGGGTTCTCTCCTCCACCTACAAAAACTGGACGCCACCAGATAACTGAAAAATTGTTGTGTGTGGCGGAAAACAAACAAACAGTTCAGAGAGATGACCTATTTGCACTGTGTTTGTATATCAGGGTCTGAGAGTAGCAGTTCCAGCAGCTCAGAGTCCGAGTCGGAATCCGAGGAAATCAAAAGAGAGGAAGAATGGCTGGAAACCCTGAACACACGGAAGAAGCATCCGTACAGACTCCATGAGGACCTATGGTACAACGACAAAGGAGAGGTAATAATCACATGATTGTCACATGATGTCATATAAAAAGGGAAGGTTATTCTTACACAGAATACTTGATAGTCTGAGTGGGAAATTATCAAAAACTCACAATGGTTACGGGACAAAAATGAATACATGCACTTAATGCTGGATGATCTGAGCTTCCGTTACAGAGAAGATACAAATGTACATGTTATTACAAGAGAGATTGAAGCCATTTTTATATTTTCGTATCATTATGTCTTCCCTCAATCTGTGAGTGCCACTAAAGTTGAAATTGGATTGGAATTAAACTCTGATATAGATGGGGAAGGTGAAGGTATAGATAAATTGTCAACATTGATTTTCAAAATGTAAATGTTTCCGGGAAATCATTTTCTTCTATAGGTCAATTCTTTTGATATCCAAATACATCCTTTTCTTATTTGTTTCTAAGTTGAATGATGGTCCTCTCTGTAAATGCAGTCTGAAGTCTCAGAAGTCTGGAATCCGGCACAGCAAGTATCCAGGGGAAAAGGTTAGAATTACGTATATTTCAGATGAAAGAAATGCTGTTACAACCTAGGTCAGACTTTTCTGTGTTTTATTTGTTTACTGATATACCTGTACAGGTAAAGTGCTGTTTTATTTATTTACTGATATACCTGTACAGGTAAAGTGCTGTTTTATTTATTTACTGATATACCTGTACAGGTGAGTGCTGTTTTATTTATTTACTGATATACCTGTACAGATAAAGTGCTGTTTTATTTATCTACTGATATACCTGTACAGGTGAGTGCATTTTTTCTGTTTACAGGCTGTTCCTCTTTGTGATCCACACAGCAATAACAATGACAAGCTTTTTCACTACAGAATCACCATGTCTCCTCCTACCAACTTCCTGGTATGTAGACCAGAGGTCTCTGATAGGAAGGCTTTTTTTTTTGTAAAGGACATTGTCTTGGCACTTGAATCAATTTAGCTGGTCAGATTAAAAGTTAAAAATGTCATTGATCAGAATGACCAGGGAGATATCCTAAAGACCATATAGATAATGAATTCAGGAAGACCACTGATTTTTGTTGTACAATTTACTCAACGGTAGAAAGGCTGGAAAGGACACTTAAATTGCTGTTTTAATCAATTTTCAGACAAAAGCCCCCACAATCATTGAACACGACAACCATGAGTACATATTTGAGGGATTTTCAATGTTATCTCATGAAAAACTGGAGAATGTAAGTACTGGTTGTCTGGTGTATTTATAGTGCAATGCAAGGACAATGCGGTTTTCATGGTAGCCAGAGAGCCACATTAAACCAGACTGTCCCTATGTTACATATATACTTATTTTGACAAAATTGTCATTAGTCATGAAATTGTGAGTGCCGTACCCAGAAAAACTTGGATAAATTTATCAGTGATAGATACGTTATATCCGTAACAGATATGTATAGATATATCAGTGATAGATATATCTAGGTTAATAGAGAGATTAATAGACTGATAGATAGATTGATTGATTGATTGATTTGTGACAGAAGCTTTGGTACAAATGTTAATTATTCATATGATGAGGAATCTTACGTTTATTAATAGAAGTTTGTTCACTATGTTCGCGATTTATTCTTTTCCCGCAAAATTAAAACCTTAGTGAATAATATATTACAAGTATTTCAATGCTTTTATAATCAGAAAAGTAGATTTTCATATAACATGAAATTAAAACCATTGCAATTGTGCCCTTGTATAAATTTGTGAAAGTGTATAACTGTGGAATTAAAGCAGCTTGTGGTATTAATAGAAGCTGTATTGTTGTAGATACCAGTCTGCAGAGTTATACGATTCAACATTGACTACACAATTCATTTGATTGAAGAACCCATTCCAGATGTAAGTTATTGTTTTTGTCTGACATTAAAGCTGAATTTATTGTATGTTAGCATCTCATTTCTTCATCTCTTCTGACACAAAACCGATTGTGTTGTCGACATTGTCTTTACAATGAGATCTACACCATACAAGTTGTGTTGTATCCCATGAGGATCCAGATTAGAATAGGTTCTCAGTAATCCTTGTTTGTGTAAGAGTTGACAAAATGGGGCGGTCCTTCGGATAAGACCAAAAAAACTAGGTCAATGTGACAACAGTTTAATAAAGATCTCTTCCTCCTCAAAGGACATGAGCGCTACGCATAGGCCTAAATTTTGCACCCCTTCACTGGCAGAACTTGTTTCTTAATCATTTTTGAAATAAATAAGTTTAAAATTGTAGACACTGCCCTTACACTATACAAAGTTTTGTTGTAAATTAGACATTATCCTTGCTCTGAGATTTACACTCGGTAACGTTCTGTTGTAAATTAGACGTCCTCCTTACTCCGAGATTTACACTCGGTAACGTTCTGTTGTAAATTAGACGTCGTCCTTACTCCGAGATTTACACTCGGTAACGATCTGTTGTAAATTAGACGTCCTCCTTACTCTGAGATTTACACTCGGTAACGTTCTGTTGTAAATTAGACGTCGTCCTTACTCTGAGATTTACACTAGGTAACGTTCTGCCTGGTCTTTACTTATGATAAACACAGGAATTCATGGTTCTGTATAAAGTTTTCTTTATCTTGTAGAATTTTACTGTGAAGAGCTTAGACCTGTTTCAGCAGTTCCTGTTTGATGAGATCCTGGAGCTAGTGGACCTGGACTGGAAAGGTCCGGGCACCACGGATCACTGTAACAGATTCCACCTTATGCCAAGATTTGCTAGACTACTACCAGGTAGGGACAAAAAGCATGTACAAATTCCAGCTACGAATAAGTAATCATAAAATAGAGATACAGGAGGTCGTGTGAATGCAGTTACAGCAAACACCCTAATAATGAATCCATGCTTACAGTGAACGAGTTTCATTCGGTGTAGTTTTATATATATATATATATGTATATATATATATATATATATATATGTATTATATATATGTTTGTTTTCCGCCACACTCAACAATTTTTCAGTTATCTGGTGGCGTCCAGGTTTTATTGGTGGAGGAGAGAACCCAGATACAATGTACCCGGGAAGAGACCACCGACCTTCCGAAAGTAAACTGGCAAACTTTCTCACATATGTCGGCACTAGCGGGATTCGAACTTGCACCGATGGTGTAGTTTTAAAACATATTATGAACTTTTTGGATATAATGAGTTACATTTATAACATTATAATGAATCAATATTGTTTGTCCTCAGCACTTTTCTGTATTTCTGTTTGCGTACTTGAAAGTTGTTTAATATTGTTTTTGTTTTGACTCATTTGAACCATAACTTGTGGTTTTATTTTTTTTTTTACATGTACCATAAAGCATGAAGTATCATGTGCAGTGATCACCCACAGTTAGTCATGTGTATGGTTCACATCCAAAAAATATGAAAATAGTGTATTCTGATATCTTGAATCAATGTAAAATTGTTGAAGGAGATATGAAGTGTATTAAAGGCTGACATAAGACTGTATTTTCCACACTTTTGTATGGAGGCTACATTTGCTGGGTCAGCACTATTGACGACTAGTATGACTGATAGTGCAATAAACAAATAGAATGTATCAGATTTGTTTGAAAGTAAGTTTTTTTTTTAAATCAGGTAATTAATAAATTTGGATTAGCATGCTATGCTGTCTGTATCTAGCACACGACTGGTATGAGCCACTGGTGATATTTCCTAAGCATTAATGCAAGCAACAGTGGCAAAAAAAGTCAATGTTGACCTGAACTTTGACTTCAAGAAAGAAGGGGTGATCTTTTTCATGCCATGGATGGAGTTTGCTCCCAACTTTAAGGGTTAGAATAGGGGAGGGGGAGGTTACCACAGTATGTGATATTTCCTACCTGTTGGATGTTTTTGACAGTCTGGTTTCAATTTTGTTTCATTCTAGAAAATGGAAAGGAGATCCTGTCCATGAATGATGTACTGAGTTATTTACTAAAGAGCTCGAAGCCATTACTGGAGGAAACCGAGTTAGCACAGATTCTGAGTTACGATGTACACGAGTGGCAAAGCTTTGTAGACGCTGTCCGTGGAAGTGTCGTTACCTATCCTGGCATGGTAAGGAAACAGATCAACAAGGACGTAAAACTACATTGTTATCTAAGCTACCTTATACCAACTTTTGTGGGGTGGAGGTTGGCGGAGAGTTCCACCTCTCCCTTTTCCTACACCACCTTCCCCCTTTTTCCTCCCTTCCTTCTTATTACTCTGTCTACCCCCATTTTTATTCCTGTGTAAGAAATATCAGTAAGATTCATGTGGAACCATTTATTACAAGTATTTGTTGTAACAAACCACTCAATGTATTTATGGGCTTGGTGGAAATGTATCTGCAGATCTGTAGCTAATGATAATAAACCAATATTTTCCCCTGAGAGAGCTACTGATCTGGAGCTAAAGGAAGTGTCACAATTGTAATGGTCAGAATTGAGATTTACAAATAAGGAAAAAAAGTAATTGCTTGAAAGAGTTCATTTACAGTGTCTGAACAGAGAGTACATACATTATTATGTTGATTGTAGAAGCCTACGAGTATTAGAATCGACCAGCTGGACAGACAACAGACTGATAATCAACGTCTTCTTCAGTTTCCCCTCATCATTCACTTTGGTATTAGACCAGCACAACTGAGCTACGCAGGAGACCCAAAGTAAGTCCACTGAACCAAAAAAAAAACATCCTTGAATTAGTGTTCACTAATTACAAAATACACAGTCAAAAGGATGTCAAATTTAATTTTATAACTTTTATGCACTGTTCCAAAACAACCAATGAATTATAAAATCTGCTGGAAAGGTATCACATAAATGAAGTTAATTTAGCAGCAATCAGTGTCTTATGTTAACACACTCATTCCATAGCTACCAGAGAACCTGGAAACAGTATGTTAAGTTCAAGCACCTGTTGAACAGTAAACCCAAGGTGACGTTTACTGATAAACAGAAGCTGGATGCTAAGGAGAAGTATCTGCAGGACCTAAGAATGAAAAGGTAAATCACTGCAAAATACAGGACTTTTGTGCTACTTATGAGTTCTAGTACAGCTCTATCTAAAAATCGGGCAAGGGGTAATTCATGCCGAAATCAAAATAGGCCAAATATTTTGTGTAAGAATGAGCTTGACCGTTTTAATGCAGTTTGACAGTTTTAATGCATTAATTAAAATCACTGTGCAGAATGGAAGACTAGCGCTACTAATCAGTTTTAGTACAGCTCTTTCTAAAAGTCAGACAGGAGGTGATTCATGCTGAAATCAAAATATTTAGTGTAAGAATAAGCTTGACCATTGAACTGCTTTAGCATAATATATATTATATATAATATATAATATATTAGATGAAATTTTTCACTTGATGCCATTGTAATGAAACACTAAATTATTATTAGATTACTTGTGACTTGAGAGTATATTATCAGTATGATAAAGACCATCAAGGATGATGTCACAAAAGTACCAGACTCATTTACATTTCCAATGTTTGTCCTCAATATCCTAACCAATTGTAATGATAGCCATTTCCTCATGAATGTGAGTGGTGTACAAATGTATCTTGATAAATATAGTTTACCAATTTTAATGGCTGGGAATTCCAACAGATATGAAAAGTAAAATGTAAATATATAAAAATAAATTTCATTTTTGAAAATACGTGTCGGCATGAACAGCAATGCTTCATGCCAGTATACTTTTCATGAAGCATGAACATATTTCATGAAGTTTGCAGGCATGCTTGTGCAATGTGTTGTAGTTCATGCCGTCATGTACATCATGAAATGAAATTTATTTCTTATCAATATCAAATTGTGTTTGGATGAAATATTCACATAGATCTCTGACTCGTAGTTTTATCTATGTTCACATAGATCTCTGACTCGTAGTTTTATCTATATTCTTTGTCACCACATGGACTCTGTATATCGTTGACTGTCACATGGTGTCATGGTGACTATTTCTGTAATTATCATGGGCCTGTTCTTTGCAGTTCTATGAAAAGGGAGGTAACTGTAGAAATCAGCAGTGAAGGGTTTCTGAGGACAGGAATCAGATCGGACATTACACAGGTCAGAAACTGTAGCATTTACCAATAAATCCCGATTTCCATTCACAGATTATAATGAAAATTAAAACCCTTTTCTGGTTAAGAAATGTATTTTATTAGCCCCGTCAGAATGTAGTCAAGAATGCATTTTGTTTGATAATTGATTTTTTTTCTTTTTTATTTCTATTCAGCATGCAATGTTGATGCCCGTCCTGTTGGGTCATTTAAGATTTCATCTGTGTATACAAGTTCTCCAGAAGGAAATTGGATATCAGTTCAAGGACCCACAGCTTCTTCAGGTATAACTAGACGGAAATGTTCCAAAAAATGATTCACAGTCAAAAATCAATTTTCTACTAAATATTGTATGCAGCATTTAATTCAGTAGAGTTTAATTTCCACTGTTTTATAGTTATGTGAAATTTAAACTGCAGTGAAAAAGAACCTAACAATAATATAAACTGTGAAATTAAACTAAGCAAAAGTGGATTCCTAAGAGAAACTATAAAAGAAAGGTGGAGCAAAGTTAAAGCTGTATGTAGCATTATGTTGGTGTTGAATGTCTGGATAAATGAATTGCATCATATTGAAATACTTACCCTGTTAAACAACTGGTTCACAAAAAATATCATGTACAAGCTGATTGTCTAGATAATCTGGATTGATGAATCTCATCTGTTTAAAAAAAAATAATTTGCTGATCAAAAACAGGTTCACAAGAAATATCATGTAGACGCTGAAGCATCTAGATAACAGAATTAATCAAAGGAGGAAATGGTTTAGAGGATCTTCTTTAGGTTGCTGTTAAGAATTGCAGTATTTAGACATCTCCATTTTAACGAAACAGTCAGGATAAAGTGCCCACCAACATTTGATACTGGGTTGATGATTGGGGCTAATTTTCTTCAATGTTTGCAGCTGGCTCTCACTCACACTTCCTACAAAGTGAATTACGGAACCAATCCTGACCATGCCCGGAATTCTCTGTCTAACTGTGGAGTCAGGCAGCTGGAGTACGGAGACCGCAAAATACACTATGTCCATACTAGAAAGAAAGGTATTAGAGTGCGTGAATGTAGTAATAGTTAAATATTCTGTATAAATCAAATTGTACAGTTTATTTATAATTCATTCTGTTGAAGGGAAACTAGAAATTCTGTTCTGTATGTGGGCAGAATATTTGCCAAACTGTATGAGGCATATATCCTGCATTAAGCTTCACTTGATCTGTGACAGTCCAATACATTATCAAAAGAATCCAGTATGTTATCAAAAGAGTGAATTGTTCCTGGCCGTTAAAGTTATGTTCAGAAGTCTGTATGTTAGGTTAACAGGATATGGTAGGTATACTATGTCCTGCTTGAGATTAATTTACACCAAATATGTGGTGATAAATTTTACTGTAGAAATTTATCACAGTGTACTTTAAGTGCATTTTTAAAGATATTAAATGGCAATTCCTAACATCACTGTAAATTATCTATACACAGTACATGTATAGGTCTGTCGATGTGATACTGTGAAAACAGCATCAAAAGAAGTGTCCTTAAAAATCCACAAAGTTTTATTTCCTGAAACTTATAATATGTACATTAAGTCTCGTTTCATCGTGAAATCTCGTGCGTAGTTTGTCAAACCCCTAAATAATGACACGCGTTACGTGACATTTCCACTATTACATTGAGACTAACACTTGTTTGTTTACTGCAGGATTCCAAATTCCTTGAAGTTGATTTGATTGATCAATACCTGATTCAAATGACCTGTGAACTCAAAAATTGATTACTAACAAAGGTTGTTAATAAGTCAACAGTACTTTTACCAGAAGTTGATAATTCATCGTCATAGTAGCACCGTGAGCAGCAACTATCAGGTTTTCCCAACTTTACCAAAATGTTTGGAAGCTTTCAATGCACCATTCTCCACAGCCCATTTTGCATCCAAAAATCTGCATAATTTTGTACCTGTGAATTAAACCCAAAATTCTGACTCCACAAAATTATGACCCTGTGGGAAAAAAAATATGTTGAGAGAATTGATACTGTTCAGTCTTAATATTCTTAAACGTTGGAATGTGAATGGTCAAACGCAAGAACGGTTACCATGGCATCATTTAATTTACAGGTATCAACATTCTGATCAACATCATGTCTCGCCTTGGCAAGCAGGACGAGTGCTCGTCAGAAATCCCACACAACGAGAGACTGGAATTTCTCGGGGATGCTGTGGTGGAATTTATTACTAGGTGACATTTTCATGTATTTTTTCAATAATGTACAGTAACTGTAATTCATCAAGCAAAGGAATCTCCTCTTCAGTTGCGTTAGTAATCGAATAGATGTATCAATATTTAAAGTATTACTTTCTAGTACAGTTATGTACAAGTACATGTAGATATGGTAATACAGTTATGTACAAGTACATGTCCATATGCTAGTACACCTACATACATATACATGTACATAAACTAGACACTTACATACATGTACATATAGATACGCTAGTACACTTGTGTACATGTAGATATGTCAGTACACTTATGTACATGTACATATAGATAAGCTAGTACACTTACATGTAGATAAGCTAATACACTTGCATACACGTACGTGTAGATAAGCTAGTACACTTATTTACATGTAGATAAGCTAGTACACTTACGTACATGTACATATAGATAAGCTAGTACACTTGTGTATATGTAGATATGTCAGTAGACTTACATACACGTACATAAAGATAAGCTAGACACTTATGTACATGTAGATATGCTAGTACACTTATGTACATGTACATATAGATAAGCTAGTACACTTACATGTAGATAAGCTAATACACTTGCATACACGTACGTGTAGATAAGCTAGTACACTTATTTACATGTAGATAAGCTAGTACACTTACGTACATGTACATATAGATAAGCTAGTACACTTACATACACGTAGATAAGCTAGTACACTTACATACGTGTAGATAAGCTAGTACACTTACGTACGTGTAGATAAGCTAGTACACTTACATACGTGTAGATAAGCTAGTACACTTACATACGTGTAGATAAGCTAGTACACTTACATACGTGTAGATAAGCTATAACCATGTGATTCTGATACTGTACTTGAGCTGAGATTGTATGACTTCCAGTGTCCACCTTTTCTACATGTTTCCCTATCTGGAGGAAGGAGGGCTGACCACTTACAGGGCGGCCATAGTTCAGAATCAGCAGCTGGCCGTATTAGCCAAGGTCTGTTAAATCTCAGGAGAGTAAATATGTCCAGTGTACAGATTTTAAGTGACCAGTGAAAAGGCCACCTTTCTCAACTCTGATCAGTTAAAAGGCCACATTTTCTCAACTCTGATCAGTTAAAAGGCCACACTTTCTCAACTCTGACCAGTAAAAAGGCCACACTTTCTCAACTCTTATTAAAATTATTTTTTCTGCAGAAGCTGCATCTGGAGAACTATATGCTGTATGCCCATGGTCCTGATCTCTGCCACGAATCGGACTTGAAACATGCCATGGCTAACTGTTTTGAGGCATTACTAGGTATCAATTACAGTGTTATGCTTAATGCAAACAGTCTGAATACTTACAGTATTTAATGCAACAATCCCAGTTCTATTAATTTATCCAGCCATGCTCGAGTTGCTTATCCACCCAAGTCTGTAGTCATATTTTAGTGATTTATCCAGAAATGTTTTAGTTTATTTCAGTATCCATGTTTAAGTCATGTTAAAACCCATGTTTTCATCATTGAAACATCCATGTTTTAAGTAATGTTAAAACTCATGTTTTAATCATTGAAAAGGCCATGTTTTAGTCATGTTAAAACCCATGTTTTAATCATTGAAACATCCATGTTTAAGTCATGTTAAAACCCATGTTTAATCATTGAAACATCCATGTTTAAGTCATGTTAAAACCCATGTTTTAATCATTGAAACATCCATGTTTAAGTCATGTTAAAACTCATGTTTTAATCATTGAAAAGGCCATGTTTTAGTCATGTTAAAACCCATGTTTTAATCATTGAAATATCCATGTTTAAGTCATGTTAAAACCCATGTTTTAATCATTGAAATATCCATGTTTTAGTAGTTTCCTTCTTCCCTGTTTAGGAGCTTTATACCTGGATGCCGGTATAGAACTAGCTGACCGGGTTTTTGGGGAGACCCTGTTTAAGGGTGAGGACAAGTATCTGAACATCTGGAGAGACCTGCCTCTTCACGTTCTACAGGAGGACGAGCCGGAGACTGACCGGCACTGGATCGAGTCCAGTCCCACACTGAAGGTCAGTAAGGCAGGGATGTCATAACAGTCAATAGAAGTCACTTATTTATATTAATTAAAAAGAAATCTTTCTTAAAGTTGAAAGAATGAAAGGGTGTCCTAACATTTTGTGGCATTCAGTAGATTTATAGTATGTTTGTTTTTAATTCAAAGAAAAATTTGATGTGTATTTTTACTTGCAGAAATTGGTTCAGTTTGAAGAATCCATTGGGGTAAAGTTTGATCACATCCGCTTACTTGCCAGAGCCTTCACCCTCAGAAGTGTCGGATTTAACCACCTCACATTGTAAGTGAATTCAATCTTAATGACCCAATGAAAAAAAAAAATTGAGAACTTGCATCCATATTGTTCTGTGCTTTCGAAACCATTAAGCTGCTGTGACCAGTTATCTTATTTTACAGGTTGGATTGTTAAACTGAAAATCTTTTTTTCTGAGTCTCGTATTTGTCTCTTTATTCCAGGGGTCACAACCAGAGACTAGAGTTCCTAGGGGACACTGTGTTACAGTTGGTGGCCTCAGACTACCTGTTCAGACATTTCCCAGATCATCATGAAGGCCATCTCTCAGTAAGCCATTCACATATTCTTCTCTTGCATGTATGAACATTAACTTACTTTATACAAAGTAAAATGCTTTGTCCATAGACGTTTCCAAGAAACAACATGTGAAAATGACTAGTATCTTCGAAATTGTTACCTTATTCTATAAGCATACTATCCCGTGTCCACGCAGTTTAAATTGTGTCTGTCAAATTTTTTTCAGTTGTTGAGAAGTTCCCTTGTCAACAACAGAACCCAGTCCATTGTTTGTGATGATCTGGGGATTTCAGAATACGTCATTTTTTCGGACTCCAGAGGAGAAAAACAGGACAAGAAGACCAAAGAAAAGGCTGACCTTCTTGAAGGTGCGTGTCTTTTTATTAGTTTTGTAGAAATGGAAATTTTGTTCTACACAGAACACAACTTCAGATACAGGGTACTGACAGTTTTGGAAATTTCTATTCTGTGTTTGCTAGACATGTTTACATAAAAATCAATGCTATAAAAATAGTTTTATTTGGTAGCGTTTATTGGTGCTTTGTATGTGGATAAAGATGTCGATGTTTGCTACAAATTCTGCGAAGTATGCTTTTTCCCAAGATTACAGGTAAGTGGTGTTTGTGCATAGTGATATTCGCATGTTCCTGTACATAAGAAAATAACATTTCAAAGTGTTGCAGTTCTATACACCATTTCAACTCGTTAAATAAAACAAATATAAAAGCATTATAAATGTTCTGTCACAGATTTAGCTCCAGGCAAGACTATGTCATACTTTTACCTGTGAGCAACAACTGGAATTCACTTCTTCTAACAGCTAAATTTTTCATATTGAGGCGTATTTTATTTGTAGGATTTCATAATAAATCAAAGCTCCAGTTCGTATTAAGGTTTACGGGTTTTTTTTGTAGGATTTCATTATGAACCAAGATTGGAACGATCCCAAGTCTCAGTTGCAGCAGTGCTGTCTGACATTACGAGAACTGGACGGAGGGGAACCAGATATTCCCGTCTACAAGTAAGATTTAGAATGTATATTGTTTTCTAATGCAGGCGCTTTGTGATTGGTATTGGCATTTGAAGCAGTTAAGTGACGAGACGCAAAGCTTTCAGCGGTGAAGTCACCGATAAATAACTTATACTGCATTAGAAATGCATGTATAATGTCTAGCATAATTTTTTATGAATAAATCAACATAATAAGAGGTCAGTTTTAAGTAAAATCATAGAGTTAAGTTAGAATGAAGATAAATATCTCCTATTTTCAGATTGGGGGTCATAAATGCTGGTTTAATGGGGATAAACATGTTTTACTGCCTCTCTAATATGATCCTCAGTAAAACTTGGTGTGTGACCATTAAACCAGCATTAGAATCCTTATAATTACCCAGATTAATCCTGAATTTTATGGAATTGCAAATGAACAGCTTGGTCTAAATTGCATGGATGTCCAGAGGGTGGGAGGGAGAAAGTGTATAGTGCCACTAGTAGTATGTATAGTACCACTAGTAAAGTGTACAGTACCACTAGTAAAGTGTACAGTACCAATAGTATAGTGTACAGTACCACTAGTAAAGTGTACAGTACCACTAGTAAAGTGTACAGTACCAATAGTAAAGTGTACAGTACCACTAGTAAAGTGTACAGTACCAATAGTATAGTGTACAGTACCAATAGTAAAGTGTACAGTACCACTAGTATAGTGTACAGTACCAATAGTAAAGTGTACAGTACCAATAGTATAGCGTACAGTACCACTAGTAAAGTGTACAGTACCACTAGTATAGTGTACAGTACCAATAGTAAAGTGTACAGTACCACTAGTATAGTGTACAGTACCAATAGTAAAGTGTACAGTACCAATAGTAAAGTGTACAGTACCACTAGTATAGTGTACAGTACCACTAGTATAGTGTACAGTACCAATAGTATAGTGTACAGTACCAATAGTAAAGTGTACAGTACCACTAGTATAGTGTACAGTACCACTAGTATAGTGTACAGTACCACTAGTAAAGTGTACAGTACCACTAGTATAGTGTACAGTACCACTAGTAAAGTGTACAGTACCAATAGTATAGTGTACAGTACCAATAGTAAAGTGTACAGTACCACTAGTATAGTGTACAGTACCAATAGTATACTACCAGTGTATAGTATACTACCGGCTAATCTTTGTGTACTTCTGTGACCCATATAATCTGAACAAGTGACTGGATTTAAATTTTGGAAGTTTTCACATTGGTTTGTAAAGCCTAAGGCACCACTACACTACTCCTGTGCAGCCTGACTACTACATGTACCAGTGTATCAGTCTTGTTGTGGGATCTGTTGTAATCTGTATGTGAAGGATGAGTGGTGAACCAACATTATTGGAGTCGGTCTTTTCCTCCATGGGCATTGACCAAATAGATGACTTTGGATGATGCACAATAAGGTTCAGAGTCATGCCTCTAGTGTTTCTTGATACCTGTTCTCAGTGTTCAGGAGAGACGTGTATAGACGTGTACCAGAAGAAAATGGCCATCGTACACTGTAGTGTAAAACATCCTCGGATAGTGCGGATAAGAATTCTGAAAGAACCTGTAATTTTGTCATTCTAGATATATATTTTTACCTACAGAAATTCTAGATATATACCTACATTATGTGTGAATGACTACATGACACTCTCTAATATTCTGACGATTCATTCAGTGTAACTGATTGAGGTGAACAATGTACCTGTGAAATGTTTTTTAACCTATGTCTGATGATAACTTTTTTTTTTTTAGGTGTATTGAGTCTATTGGTCCCACCAACACACGGCGGTACACGGTGGCCGTTTACTTCCGACACGAACGACTTGCCACAGGAGTAGGTCACAGCATACAACAAGCAGAAATGGCAGCAGCTACTAATGCTCTGATGGAAAGATCAGGTTAGTGACGCTGAATGCCACATATACAGGGTAGAATGCTCTGATGGAAAGATCAGGTTAGTGACACTGAATGCCACATATACAGGGTATAATGCTCTGATGGAAAGATCAGGTTAGTGACGCTGAATGCCACATATACAGGGTAGAATGCTCTGATGGAAAGATCAGGTTAGTGACGCTGAATGCCACATATACAGGGTAGAATGCTCTGATGGAAAGATCAGGTTAGTGACACTGAATGCCACATATACAGGGTATACGATTTCAACCCCGTTTTATCGGGGGGGGGGGGGGGGGGTCATTTTGCTCTATCCCAAAAGGCAATTTGAAGCTGGGCAAATGTATCTTATATTAATTCATTAGCAATAAATAGTTTAGGGTGAATTTTAAACAGGGCAAATTTATTTTTCAATGTAATAAATTGGGCCAAAATTGTCTTTACCTAAAGTAGTCTACCACTATTTTTATCACAGTTAATTGCATGCTTGACATTTCATGCATTTGAAAAGGTTTATTACAGCAGACAATATCCCTAAAATATGTACACAGCAGACAAAAGAAAACAAAAATTCTACTGCAGTGTCTTTCATCTTTCAGGATCTTTTGCAACAAAGTTTCTTTTTTTTAACCTTTAATTTTATTTTTTTACCTTACACGTGTAGAATTGTTTCCAATCCTGGCCCATCAAAAGAGATTCCTAGAAAGAAAACACAAGAAAAAGCAATCAGGTAAGAGGGCCGGACGAGATCACGACTTACAGGAAAATACTGAGCGAGACAACACCAAGGACCAAGAGATCACTGAAGGGTCAGGGGGAGTCACTCCAGCTTCTGAGAAGGATGCCATCCCACTCAGAGTTACCTCCCTTCTCGATTCCTTCAAAGAGAGGAAGAAACCTTGACCTCTGCCCTCCTGATGCAGGGGGGAGTGTATGTAGTTGCATTGAAAGCTTCGTCACTGCCATAATTTTGTGATATTGTGTTCCAGGACTTGTTGCTGATATTTCTCATCATTTTTTTATTTTTTTTTTGGAAACGGGGATTTAGATTTAAATAAATCTAAAGTTGAATGTGTGTGGTTGATGTGTACAGTTTGTAAGGTAACGTTTGCACTGTCGGTGTACATTATTTTGTTTTTGTGAAGTATGTTGACAAATTTGTTCTAAAATTAAAAATTACCAGTATTAATTTTATTTGTACCAGTTAATGGTGATAGACTTCTCATATGTGCAATGAAGATATGATTTTTTTTTTCAGTGTTATCTTTAGAAATAAAGTATGCTGTGTCCATTCTCACATTTTATGCCATATACATGAATAAGCTGTGAATACTGCATATTTGAAATGAAATTGTGAAGCTTTACTTCTCAATCTGATTAAAATACAGATTCACTAAACCCCTGTGTTATTTTTCTTTTCATGAAGTGCTCTAATTATTTTTATCACAAGGCTGATCATGTGTCACATTTTGAGGATAATTACATTCTTTTCCTTATGTAAAGTATACGTAAACTGGAATGTGGATACACTGAGAGTATCGGTAAACTGGAACGTGGATACAATGAGTGTTGGTAAACTGGAACGTGGATACACTGAGAGTATCAGTAAACTGGAACGTGGATACACTGAGAGTGTCGGAAAAACTGGAACGTGGATACACTGAGAGTATCGGTAAACTGGAATGTGGATACACTGAGAGTGTCGGAAAAACTGGAATGTGGATACACTGAGAGTGTCGGTAAACTGGAATGTGGATACACTGAGAGTATCAGTAAACTGGAATGTGGATACACTGAGTGTCGGTAAACTGGAATGTGGATACACTGAGTGTCGGTAAACTGGAATGTGGATACACTGAGTGTCGGTAAACTGGAATGTGGATACACTGAGTGTCGGTAAACTGGAATGTGGATACACTGAGTGTCGGTAAACTGGAATGTGGATACACTGAGAGTGTCGGTAAACTGGAATGTGGATACACTGAGTGTCGGTAAACTGGAATGTGGATACACTGAGTGTCGGTAAACTGGAATGTGGATACACTGAAAGTGCTGGGGATCTGAAATGTGATACACTGAGGGTTGTTGATCTGGAATGTGGAGACACTGACAGTATCAGTGTGGGAAACTGAAAGGTTCTGTTGTCATTTGTTTACTTTTGGTACAAGTGGTATATCAGCTTCCTTTTTTAAACTACTTCCAGAGTGGGAGAGTTTTACCAATCATAAATCAATTGATGACTGTACTGTTGATATGTAGCTCTGATATTATAAACAAGTGATCAGAGACTTAGGATCACTGTCAATGTTCCGGACCTTCCATAATCCGATTAAAATATCTGTCTTTGTTCTTTAGGAAAGGAATCTATATTGCAGCACCAATGTCTTATATCCACCAACTGGATCTCTCCCATTTAATATGACCCAGTTATCAGAACATAATTCAAATGCAGACATTAAATTTTGCAGGGTTAAGAGGACAAAAAGTAAATTATCATCAGCATTCCTTGTAGGTGTTAACCTCAATTATAACCAAGCATTTCTAGCACAACACATTCTGGACCAAAAGTCTCGCTCTATTTAGAGTAGGCATCTTAAACCAGGATTTGTGACAACAGATTGGTTGGTATGGCCACTTTAAGGAAAGGAAAAGGTCCACGGGCCACAAGGTTTGCCAATGTCAGATTCCCCTAACACACAAAACCTGGATTTTGAATACAAATGCCAGCTAGTGTAGTGAATTGGGCTGTATGGACCATTATGATAGATATTAGCCAGGATAGTTCAGTGGTTAGAGCACCTGACTAGTAATGCACGGGTCCTGGGTTTGATTTCCTGTCCAGCCTAAATTTTATTTCCTTTCCTGTGTAAATAGTGAGTGTGTATGTGACATATGAATGAGAAGACACTGACCAATCAAATGACGGACACGTAACAGGCAGCTTTTAACTCTCCTGGGTGGTTACTTTACAGCAAAAATAAAATGTCTACGTCTGTCTTATCAATGTTTGTGTTGGTGTACGTTTTATATGTCATTATGAATGAATTTTACAGTATTAATATAACATAAATAAATATATAAAGTGTAACCCAAGTTCTAGCCTTCACACTGCTACACCATTGGCGTTGAACTTGCAGGTTGTCCTGCAAAGAATTTGGGTTTTGCTTCTTCAAGGGCAAAGACAATTTGAAGAGAGAGGAATGTAGTATTTAGGGCTATATGGACCATAGATATCGGCCTGGATAGCTCAGTGGTCAGAGCACCTGACAATTGGTAATGCAAGGATCCTGGTTGAGCCAAAAATTTTCTTTTCCTACACTACAGTAGCCAAGATCTTGACACAAGTATGTATACTACATGTTTCAAGATTCTTGCATGCCATATTTTGATAAAACTAATCATGTGTTGGAGAGATTTCACAGGATATTTTTATCTAATTAAGCTATGTACTGTATAGCAACTCTGGGCCATAACTTTGAAACCCAGAATTCAAGCTTGATGAAAACTTAGTCGGAACCAAAATTAATCCCTTCCTTTTAGTCAGAACGAAAATTAATTCCTTCATGTTTGACCAAGTATTCTAAACTTGATTACTACATAAACTGTACGTCCTTATCTTTTAGATCTACAGTACCAAAGTATTTGATCTAGCTGCGACCTTGATGGTGACATCTGACCTAATTTAAGAAATTATATAATTTGTCAGTAAGTGTTTGAGTCCCTCGAGGTAGAACTTTAATAATTTACTTATCTATTATATTGAGCATGCACACCCTACCCAATGGCACGAGAGAGAGAGAGACAGACAGAGAGAGAGAGATGGACAGAGAGAGCGTTATTCATCGGAATTCCTTGGAAAGAATATCCTATTCTTGGAGCTTTGACTCTCGTGAGCTGATAAGGAATGCTTGAATACGTGTATTTCGTTATGAAAAGCTTTTCAGGAAGCCCTAAAAGAAACAAAGACATGAATACGATAAAATACTATTTATATGCAAAATTACTTCGGGCTCGTTATACAAACGCGGTTTGACACGTGTGATAGAAAGTGAAAATAGAAGGTAAACAATGCGATTTACTTTTAAATTTAAGATGAATATATTACCCATCAAGGTGTTTTTAAACGGATTAATACGTATTGATTTCTTTTCACTAATTAGCAAGGGGACGGGAGGAATGTAAACACTTACGTTACAGTAATGGGTAAATATGATATTGAGTAAGAAGAGATAAAATCAATAGTTATATTGCTGCACTACAGCTAAATTGAAGCAGTACACAATATATTATCTCATATTCTATCTTAAAATATATTTTTGATCTTGTGGTCTTCAATGCGTTGAAGAAAATCGATAGCTTGCATCATTAGCATGCGACATTTCCCCCTTTTAATTCTCGTTGAAAAATCAATTACCTTGGCAACTTAAGTAAGTATGCACATGTTACAGTGAATTTTCTATGAATGTAAATGTTTCGCATCATAATTTCGACTTAAAAGGCTGTTTGTTAAGGTGAATAGCATACAAAAATGTGAAAGCAGCTAGGCCTAGATTACACTGGATAAGCACAGCAAGTAATGAGTTGTTTTATCATGTAGTGTATTTGGAGGTGAATTTCATTAACAGTGAGGATATCCCGGCTCCACATTTTAAATTATATTCCAATTCTTTCTGTAAATTTTACAGGGTTGATTGTTAGTCCCAGAACACTGGATTGGAATTAAATGTGAATTATATTAGCTAATTGATAGATTTGTTATTTTTGACAACAAGTGATATTGATTCATTTCTTTTTATATATACACTTGCAGTTAATCACAGCCAAAGCATTATGGTGTATGGATGTAAATGTGGGCATTTATATTATAGGATTTAGAATTTCAGAATGCTGTTTGCTGTCGTCGTGTTGGCATTGGTTCCTTCAACATACCCAACCACAGTTGATCCCAAGGGTTATCTTGTGTATTGCCCATGCATGGGTAAGTTTTGAATACTTTATTTTTGGTAATATGGCTTGTAAAACAATTCTAAAATTGTGGTTATTATAAGGTCTTTCAGGGCTATTACAATAAAAGTTTGCATGGAAATCAAATACTGATTCTTTTTTTAATTTTTATTGAATGAATGGTAGTTTTAATTAATATATTTGTAGTTTTTCCAAAGATAAGGTATTGTATAGCACACACTCCTCATTCATTTGTTTATCAGAAGAGTCTTTATGGCACTGATTGGAATCAATATGCTGACCCATTTCTTGTTGTAGGAAGATTTGGAAACCAGGCAGACCATTTCCTTGGTTCTCTGGCCTTTGCGAAAGATATCGACAGAACAATTATTCTCCCTCCCTGGGTCGAATACAACTTCCCTAAACCAAAATCAGTAAGATGTTTTCTTTGAACTCTAAAAAAGTAAGAATTTTGTTTGAATTCTAAATTTTAATGTCTGAATACAGAAGAAAGTAAGATATTTTGTTTGAACTATGAATTCTAATGTCTGAATACAGAAAAATAAGTAAGATAATTTGTTTGAACTCTAATATCTGAATATGGAAATATTATCAATGAAATTCATAATATACTATGATTTGAACCTGTATCATGTTATTGCCTCCAATGGATTTAAAGTGGGGGGGGGGATAGTAATTTTGGTTTGTGTGTTTGTCTTTCCATTAAAGTGTCTGTCTTTAATCCAGAAATTTCCAGTGGAAATCTCAAGTACTGCTTGCAGAAAAATTATGTTGTCTTCATTGCTGCATCTCTTTTCAGAAATGAAACTGCACATGAAAAGTCTCTCTAACTAAAATGATGACCCTATTGTGTTTAGGTCAAAAGGTCACAGGTCAAGGACACTGGGTTAAATATTGGAAGATGTGGTTTCCAGATTATATTTCAAATACTATGAGACATATTGATTATCCATGAAATAAGGATGATATGAAAATTGTTTCAGAATTGATATATCAAATAATATTTGAGCTTTGGCAATGAAACTTTGACAAAGTTTGTATGAAGAGTCTCCATGAATTAAAGATGACCCATGCTGCTTTTGAAGTCAAGGTCACACATAGTAAGAAATGATAAGAAACGGTTTCCAGATGGTATCTTCAAATGCTGTTTGAGCAATGATACTTCACCTAAAGAGTCTCCAAAAACTTCAGGATGACATCTAGTGGTAAAAGGTTAAAAGGTCAAGATTACAAATGTTAAAAATATTTCTGAATAATATCTTAAACAGTACAGCTCTGAGACTTTGCAAGATGAATCTTACAAAAATACTGTTCATTCCTTATTTATGTGAGTTCTTAATATCATAAAATGACTCATGGGCATAAAATCTCCAGAACATGAATTCATGAGTGGAGTGTTGATCAAGAGTTTTCACATGTGTTTCAGCGTAAAAATAAATATGATAATAAATTCCTGGGATATATTTAGGATTTTACTATATATCATTGTTTTCAAAAAGAAAATTGAATTTCACTTTGCTAAGTTTTTAGTATTCTTGTATAAAAAAAAATGTTGTTATCTACTTTTAGTTTCTATTTTGAGTTCAGTCTAGTATTATTATGTCATTTTCATGCATTTATTGTACTTTGTTTTATTGTCTTAAATGTAAAGTGCTTTAGGATACTTTTTTATTAGATAAAGCGCTGTATAAATATAGAATAATAATAACTTTAAGCAGAAACAGAAATTCACTGCTTGTTATTAATGAAGTCAAGTGGATTAACCATCTGATATTGGCATTGTAGGACCAAATACCCTTTGACACCTACTTTCGAGTTGATGCTGTGCAAAAGTTTCACAGAGCAATCACCATGGAAAAGTTTATGAAAGATTTAGCTCCCAAAATCTGGCCTAAAGGGAACAGAACAGGTAATTCACACAGTGTTTTAGCAAGCATTTCAAGATAAATGTTATAAAAATTATAGGCATATGCTTAAGCCCAAGGTTTTCTGGAGATAATGAAACAAAATTCAGAATTTTCAAATCCCAAGTCAGAGGAAAATGATGCCTAGTATTGTTCCAGCAAGTATGAAAATCCTTTGCTTGATAGCCATCAACTTTTTATACTTGTAGCTTCTAAAGAGCAGATGACCCTTATTTATTTTGAAATCATGAGATCAAGGGTCAAACTATCCTGATGTAAGAAAATAGTTTTTGTTCAATATCTTGAGAATCATTTGTTAGAAAACATCAAATTTGTTAATTTAGTACCCCTAAAGAGTAGGTGACCCCTATTGATTTTGAGGTCAAAGGTTAGGGTCAAACTCCAGACCTCAAACTTGGTAGACATGTAAACCCAGAGAATTAGATGACCCCTCTTGATTTTAAGATCAATATGTCAAAGGTCAGACTACTCCAGAGAAAAAAAAATTTATTCTCAGGTCATTTGTGATCCTTTATCGTGATTGACACTGTTGTTTTGTAGTGTTTTGTGATGTTCAATCTTTATTGTTGTTTTGTAGTGTTTTGTTATGCTCAATCTTTGTTGTTGTTTTGTAGTGTTTTGTTATGTTCAATCTTTACTGTTGTTTTGTAGTGTTTTGTTATGTTCAATCTTTATTGTTGTTTTGTAGTGTTTTGTTATGCTCAATCTTTATTGTTGTTTTGTAGTGTTTTGTTACATTCAATCTTTACTGTTGTTTTGTAGTGTTTTGTGATGGTCAATCTTTACTGTTGTTTTGTAGTGTTTTGTGATGCTCAATCTTTACTGTTGTTTTGTAGTGTTTTGTGATGGTCAATCTTTATTGTTGTTTTGTAGTGTTTTGTGATGCTCAATCTTTACTGTTGTTTTGTAGTGTTTTGTGATGCTCAATCTTTACTGTTGTTTTGTAGTGTTTTGTGATGGTCAATCTTTATTGTTGTTTTGTAGTGTTTTGTGATGGTCAGTCTTTACTGTTGTTTTGTAGTGTTTTGTGATGGTCAGTCTTTACTGTTGTTTTGTAGTGTTTTGTGATGGTCAATCTTTATTGTTGTTTTGTAGTGTTTTGTGATGGTCAATCTTTATTGTTGTTTTGTAGTGTTTTGTGATGGTCAATCTTTATTGTTGTTTTGTAGTGTTTTGTGATGGTCAATCTTTATTGTTGTTGTAGTGTTTTGTGATGGTCAGTCTTTACTGTTGTTTTGTAGTGTTTTGTGATGGTCATTCTTTATTGTTGTTTTGTAGTGTTTTGTGATGCTCAATCTTTACTGTTGTTTTGTAGTGTTTTGTGATGGTCAGTCTTTACTGTTGTTTTGTAGTGTTTTGTGATGGTCATTCTTTATTGTTGTTTTGTAGTGTTTTGTGATGGTCAGTCTTTACTGTTGTTTTGTAGTGTTTTGTGATGGTCAATCTTTACTGTTGTTTTGTAGTGTTTTGTGATGGTCAATCTTTATTGTTGTTTTGTAGTGTTTTGTGATGGTCAATCTTTATTGTTGTTTTGTACTGTTTTGTGATGCTCAATCTTTACTGTTGTTTTGTAGTGTTTTGTGATGGTCAGTCTTTACTGTTGTTTTGTAGTGTTTTGTGATGGTCAATCTTTATTGTTGTTTTGTAGTGTTTTGTGATGGTCAATCTTTACTGTTGTTTTGTAGTGTTTTGTTATGTTCAATCTTTATTGTTGTTTTGTAGTGTTTTGTTATGCTCAATCTTTATTGTTGTTTTGTAGTGTTTTGTTACATTCAACCTTTACTGTTGTTTTGTAGTGTTTTGTGATGGTCAATCTTTATTGTTGTTTTGTAGTGTTTTGTAATGGTCAATCTTTATTGTTGTTTTGTAGTGTTTTGTTATCTTCAGTCTTTACTGTTGTTTTGTAGTGTTTTGTGATGGTCAATCTTTATTGTTGTTTTGTAGTGTTTTGTTATGTTCAGTCTTTACTGTTGTTTTGTAGTGTTTTGTGATGGTCAGTCTTTATTGTTGTTTTGTAGTGTTTTGTGATGGTCAATCTTTATTGTTGTTTTGTAGTGTTTTGTGATGGTCAATCTTTGCTGTTGTTTTGTAGTGTTTTGTGATGATCAGTCTTTATTGTTGTTTTGTAGTGTTTTGTGATGGTCAATCTTTACTGTTGTTTTGTAGTGTTTTGTGATGGTCAATCTTTATTGTTGTTTTGTAGTGTTTTGTGATGGTCAATCTTTATTGTTGTTTTGTAGTGTTTTTGATAGTCAATCTTTATTGTTGTTTTGTAGTGTTTTGTTACATTCAATCTTTATTGTTGTTTTGTAGTGTTTTGTGATGGTCAATCTTTACTGTTGTTTTGTAGTGTTTTGTTACATTCAATCTTTATTGTTGTTTTGTAGTGTTTTGTGATGGTCAATCTGTATTGTTGTTTTGTAGTGTTTTCTGATGGTCAATCTTTACTGTTGTTTTGTAGTGTTTTGTTATGTTCAATCTTTATTGTTGTTTTGTAGTATTTTGTTATGTTCAATCTTTATTGTTGTTTTGTAGTGTTTTGTGATGGTCATTCTTTATTGTTGTTTGATAGTGTTTTGTGATGGTCAATCTTTATTGTTGTTTTGTAGTGTTTTGTGATGGTCAATCTTTACTGTTGTTTTGTAGTGTTTTGTGATGGTCAATCTTTATTGTTGTTTTGTAGCGTTTTGTGATGGTCAATCTTTATTGTTGTTTTGTAGTGTTTTGTGATGTTCAATCTTTATTGTTGTTTTGTAGTGTTTTGTTATGGTCAGTCTTACACTGGGGAGCCAGGGTGTGATGCGAAACACGGCAATCCATTTGGTCCTTTCTGGGATACATTTAACATTGATTTTGACGCATCTGCATTCTATGAACCACTCTCATTTGATACAAGCAACCACTTTGAAGTGAAACGTTGGCAGGAAAGGTATTTGAATTTGACAATTCATATAAAAGTCACTTCATATGTAAGTTACAACACATTTTTATGATTTTCATGAAATGTATGAAGATATGTAATTGAATTCAAAATTGAACGTCTCGTATGTTGAAATTACTTTACTGCCGAGTCAAATATCTTGTGAAAGTGGTGTTTATTTCAGGTATCCCCCAGAACGATACCCAGTGCTAGCATTTAAAGGAGCACCTGCTCATTTTCCTGTCGAGCAGAGAAATATCAGACTTCAGAAGTATCTGGTGTGGTCAGAAAAAATGAATAAAAAAGCAGAGGATATCATCTCCAACAAACTCGGCAATAACAAATACATAAGCATCCACTTAAGACTGGGATCAGATTTTGTAAGGATATTGTCAGAAAGGAATTACTGAATGAAAAAGAAAGTTATGAGCTGTAGAAAATATGAAGACTAAAAGTGAAAAATCATTCTATTCTGATTTTAATTTTGAAAAGATTCATCACTTCCATTCATTTCACAATGAGGTTATGATAGTATGTTTAATGAAAGAATATATACAATATTGCATATTTAGAAAAATAAAATCCCTGAGTTATACAAGTCAGTAAGAAACATTTTATGGATTTTCTTTCATGGTACCTTAATTTGTTTAGTTCATAATTTTAACCGAGGGCAATTTTTATTTCAGAGCAATGCTTGTAAACATGTGGATTCTGGTGCTGCACTGTTTGCCTCCCCTCAGTGTGTTGGTTACCGAGGGGAACTAGGCAAACTGACCTCCGAAATGTGTTACCCCTCAGATGAAACCATCATCAAGCAAGTGAAAGCTGCGGTGAAGGGGAAAGCAATCGATAATGTATTCATTGCTACTGATAGCAGAGATCTTATCCCCAAACTTAAAAAGGCCATGCCAAAGGTACAGCATCAAGTTATAAACCTATGTGTGAAATTTAGAAAATTTTATTGCCTTCTCTACTTAAGTTTTATTTCTAGTCAAATGACATCTGGTTGAATCAAGTTCTTTCTGATTGTTCATGGTGATTGTCAGTGACTACATGGTTTCTGCAGGCATTCATTACTGCAATAAAAGATTAAAAAAAAAAAAAAAGAAAGAAAGAAAGAAAAAAGCAAATTTTTTTAATTGTGGTTCCCTGTCTTGGGATTATTTTTTGTGTGTGAGTTTGGTTTGGAGTTGATCTGATGGTATACAGTGAAAGTATTTGTAATGTCTGGTTTAAATTAAAGTGTTGATTGGTTGTATATTGTTTGACGTCCTGCTTGAGAATATTTCACTCATATGGAGACATCACCATTGCCAGTGAAGGACTGCAATATTTAGGCCTATGCTCGATGCTTACAGCCTTTGAGCTGGGAGGGATCTTAATCATGCCACACCTGCGGTGACACTGGGCCTCAGATTTTGCGGTCTCACAAGTCATCCGAAGGACCGCCCCATTTAGTCACCTCGCACAACAAACAAGGCATACTGAGAAACTATTTATCTTGGGTCCTCATGGGATTTCAAGTGTTTGTTAAAAATTGATAGATGCATTAAACGACATACAAATGAGATTTAACAGTCCCACATTCTTGCAAAGGGGAGGACAAAAAAGCAACATTTATCAAATATAACAGAATGTACCGAGTCATAACATTTGTGTTTTACAGGTAAAATTCGTCAGGCAAGATGGAAAGAGTCCACATGTGGATTTGGCAGTGCTAGGAAAATCGGATCATTTTATTGGCTGTTGTGTATCAACATTTTCTGCTTTTGTCAAACGAGAGCGAGATTTTGCTGGGAAGTCCAGTGAATTCTGGGCATTTAAAATGCCAAAACGGGATGAACTATGATGCAACATTTGGCTCTATTAGTGTATACTTCTGTACTTATGTTGCCATGTTATTTTTAGGTGCCATTCATGAATTGGTGTGAGAACAAAACTATTATGATATACAACTATTCCAAATATTTCATGTTATGATGAGTGTGTATTTTAGTACTTGCTCTCATTCATCTTCCATCTCCATTTTAATTCCCATGGTGGGGGTGTGTGAGCTGTACATATGATCAAGTTACAAATCTAAATATTTTTGGTTATTTTATTACATTGTTTGTATTTTACATATCTACCATTATTCAAAAGGATGCAAGATCTTTGTGCCATTATTTATGCAAGATATTAAATGATTTTTATATTCACAGACGGCAGGTATTCCATGAAATGATGTTATTTGTATTGTTAGATTAAACTTGAATATATGTTCAACATTCGGACGCTCAGGAAGTGTGTCTATAATTACCAGGATGTTAGTTTGATTTTGAATTTAAGTAATATTTTATTATGTGCGAGGGTTGATCCAAATGTTTATGGACTTTTTCTTCTTGGAATTTAATTGTGATGAAGCAACAGCATAAAATATAATTAGTTGAGAACTAGAGACTTTATCTAATATGACTAGAAAATTTATGATAAAACTGAAAGTTACCCAAGGAGTTTGAATATGGCTTTTACAAAATCCATGGGAGTTTATCATTAAAGTTAAAATGTCGAGTCACATTCGGTAGCTTTGTTGTTAGGACACTACACCTTTTTCTCCAACTTCAGAAGTCTCATACGATGCTTATTTTCTACATATTCAGATCAAATTTCAAACTATTCCCCACCATTTCCAGTGAGTCCCCGATTTCTGAAGTAAACTCCCAATTTCTGAAGTAAACTCCTGATTTCCGAAGAAAACTCCCAATATCTGAAGTAAACTCCCAATTTCAGCAGTAAACTCCCAATTTCTGAAGTAAACTCCCAATTTCTGAAGTAAACTCCCAATTTCTGAAGAAAACTCCCAATTTCTGAACTAAACTCCCAATTTCTGAAGTAAATTCCCTGTGTGCCAATGGTTCACTTCCATGAATGCCCTAACTCTTTCAGCTAGGAAAGAACAACCCTCCACTGGGCAGCCAGATTTTTATCACCCTCCACTGAAGTTTTTCCCTCCTTAAATCTCTTTTGCCACCGGAACATAGGTTGATTTTTGTCCTGCCTCAATCATGAGTTTCTTGTGTCTGAGGCAGAGTATTTCAAAGATTTTCACAAAGTTTAATAAATTATCGATTTTCAATGTTTTCTAATGATGTCATGATAAAAAAAACTAATAACATTTAGCACATCCAAATAAGCAGTAAAATGGAGGGAACTTGCACTCAACATTTCTTGATACTTCTAACAATTTGTGACATATCTAATGTCATATTACATTTCACACCTCTGTCATATTAAATTTCACACCTGTGTCATATTACATTTCACACCTGTGTCATATTACATTTCACACCTGTTTTTTCATAGGTAGCTTCAAGAATAACAAATTATTATGAACAAAAATTAAAAATGTTCCTATGGCAACTGTCAAAACAGTACTGTCTTAAGTTCATCAAAAATATTTGATATATAAATTTAAATTAGGTTAAAAATTATCATGTGTAACTTTGAATTATTTCTATTGAAAAATAAAAAAAGTTGTAAAGGAATTCCATGAATTTTTGGATCGGCCCTCCTATGACAGGATTAGGCAGTAGGGTAAGCTTTTATAAGCCTTCTCCATTTAATCTGATTTTTTTTTTTTAATAGAACCTAAATTATGCAGCAAAACAAGTATAGGGAACATTCCATAATTTTATTCCCAGTGTAGATACAGACACTGATGTTGAAGATATTTTTTGTTATAAATGTTGATGTTGGTCAATATATATATATATCTATATATAGTTATATGAATTTAAATTTTATGAAACTACAGCATATTCCTAATCAAGACTACCTCCTGCTGTGGAATCAGTAGATTTCATGGGGGCTCCATTTTTGTGGGCACTCCTATCCACAACAAAATACAGAACTTATATGACGTTTTAATGTACACGAATCATATCCACAAAACTGCATCTCAACAAAACTGTAAATTCTCGGCAGTCCATGAAAATTGGCTCTATGAAATTCAATAATTAATACGTATTTCAAAAATCTCCCTTTGAAAATTTAAAAAAAGAATCTTAAAATGACTGCACAGTAGCCAAAACTTTTGTTCTACCCTGTAACATATTTTCAAATTTATTACCTAAAGTGGTTTACTTTCATACCAATAACAGCGTGCCACTTCGTTTAATAGAGCATGCACATTTTTTGGACAAGGCTTCTCGTATATTTCAGTGAAACATGTTTTAATGTTGTTCTCTGTGAGAATCGCATTACAAGGTCATCCAAACTCTCTTTTATTGAAATCTCACGGGCAAACAACCAATTGACGAGTAATATGGTAATATTTATTTGAAACTTTTTGGGCTCAGATAAGCTAAGTGACATGCTGGTTTTTTTCTAAGTGATAATAGGGCTGTTGTGATGGATTTAAGGTTGTATTTCAGAACATGGTATCATTGGATTCTTTTAATATTTACATCTATACCAAATTTCTGCCTCGTGTGTGTGTATATATATATATATATATATATATATATACATATACATACACACAGAGTAAAACACAGTTACAGTAAACACGCTTATAACGAATTCACCCTTTCATCAAAGCGATTTTCATTCTCTACTGTTTTAAAATGTGTTGTGAACTTACTGGATTTAATTATTAATTTTATTTAATTCAGTTAATTAACGATAATGAATCACACATGTTCATCCCCAGCACTTCGCTGTAAGCATGTTTTACTGTATATCAGTAGAAGTAAATTCCATGGAGGAATGACACAGATTTTAAAATACTTTCAGTAAACAAAGCTAAAATGTGTATTTCAAATTTCACAGTTGTGAAAATCGCCAGTGACTGGTTGTGTCCTCTTCGTTACTCAAACGAGATTTGCTTTTTTTAAACTTATAGGTATACTTTGTTGAAATATTCATTTGTACTTAAGGACACTTGATACAAACAAAAACCAAAAAAAAAAAAATGGATGCATGGATTGATATATATTTTGTGGTTGTAATAAGTACAAATATAAAATTCCTTTAAAAAACAAAATAAGGGGCTTGTCAATCAAAAATTGAAATATATTACCACTCCCTCTATAACTCTGTAATTATAAATTTTCCCTACTGTTCACATATATGAACGTAGATTTAGTTTTCATTATAATCATTTTGGAAAATATTTTGTTTGTAACAAGTGTTATTTTAACTACTATTTTATACTCTTTCTGTACCAGATATTAGTCACTGTTTTAATGCGTACATTTTTCTGGGATATACTTTGAATCTGATGACCTGCGTTTGTTGTTTCTTTCGTCAGCTGAAGAGGGAGAAAAGACAGCTTTGTTATTTTATTTTTTTAGCTCACTTGAACTAAACACACGTGTAAGCTTTTATCAAAGTGTTATACATATACTTGTCTGTCTGATCATTGTTAATATTCACAGTGCTAATTTCAACCAGATAGGAATGAAGGTCTCTGAAGTGAGAGGGATTTGTTCATATGAAAGTATGTGCAAATTACATCCAAACTGAGAGTTGATTAACCCTCATATATAAAGTATGATAATATATATATATTATATATATATATATATATATATATCAATCCCAAGTCTATTCATCAAGAACAAATGGAGCAGAAGTGACAAATCTTAGTGGTATCTTTTGTTGACCTTTGCCCCACCTTTGGTCAATTTAATACACAGGAATATACAGAAACAAAATGCAAGCGAATCGTGATGTCCCCAAGGATGATCACGTTCAATAGGAGACCTTGACCTTGACCTGAATGGGTAACTTGGATTCTTATTTGCGACATAATATTGATCTTTCAGTTCATTAAGTGTGAAGTATGTATTATCTTGTATAGTTTTTTAAAAAAAAAACCACACCTGCCCCTCTTCCCAATTTTGGACTTTAATATGATCGTGTAATGTAGATTAAAATCAGGGTCCTTGGTTGGTGCCACAATAACAATGCAGATGACAATGAAATATACTGGGAATTCTTTTTTTTATGTAAAATATTTAGTCATCATGTTCTCAATTGGCAGATCCATCACCAAATCACAATACTGAGTGCAACATTTATCTCGCTGATACACTGGGGGCCCGAGTGGTTAGAGCATTGCGCTCAAAATCACAAGGCCTCTCACCTCTAGTTGGCGCGGGCTCGATTCTCGCTCGTGCTGATATATGTGAGAAAGTTTGCCAGTTTACTTTCAGAAGGTTGATGGTCTCCTCCCGGGTACATTGTATCTGGGTTCTCTCCTCCACCTACTAAAATGGACGCTACCAGATAACTGAAAAATTATTTAGTTTGGCAGAAAACAACAATCAATCAATCGATGGATTGTAGATTCGTCTTTACTCACAGGACATGTTTTTCTGTTTTACAAAATGCAAATGTCACCGATTCATATTCCTTGTTGATATCTTATTTCCTATTTTAATAATGCCTTTTCTATCCATTGTCAAATTTTGCATAGCAAAAAATATTCAGTACGAAGTTGAGGATTGTACAAGAAATATTTGTAGAAATTATGGGTATTTGAGATAATTGATTCAAGGGAGTTGTGTGTTTTAGCCTACTGCATTAGTCCATGCATGAATTCAACATCATTGTACGATAATGTACATGTGCTCTCAGACGCTGTAAATATTGTGCACCACGTGACCTTTCGACCTTATATCTGTGGTTCCAGTTTTCACTTTTTCAAACCTTCACTGTGTCCATTTCAGGAGTTGGTTTGAAATTAATTTTTGATTGAATTTGCTCTTCTTGACACAGCCAACCTGAAGCACCGAGAATTTTTATGGAAACTTAGAAGAGAATTGATCAACTTTTATATCATTTGAAATATGTTACTTAGGAAAAGAATTGTGATTTCGTATCCCGACACGGAGAGATGATCTTGCATAAATATGTACCCACATGTCACAAAGTACCATATAAGTGAATATTTAGCAAGACACAAAAGCGATGGGTATATATGTTTAGCTAGAGTTAATTTTAGAGACTTTATAATTCCAGGAAAAATAACTATTACCTCCAATATGGAATAAATTGTTAGCGATATTCAATTTTAGTGATCTCAACACTTTCTCTAACAATGCCAAAATTAAATCCTTGCTAAAAATTCTGCTTATACAAATACCAGTCAACATGGATAATAGAATATTATATCTTAATTATTGGTATCGTGTAGTAAACCATAAATCACATATCTGCTTTCTGATTTATTTACGGATTTATTCAATAAATTCTCATATGTCACAATCAGAATAAATATTCTATGACATCAGCTATCGTATTCACATAAAAGATGAATGTTCGTAGGGGGGTGTACACTTCCTAGTTTCATTTTTCTGTTCAAATGCTTTCCTTGAACAAGAAAATTGAATCGTGTATTCATAAACCATAATATATTTTCAATGGCCATGGAGAAATTGATGACAAAAGCACTAAACACAACAGACCACAAGGCTCACCTGAATCATTTCTATTCTAAAGAGATATGACTCTTGCAAACTTTCACCCCCTTATTGTGGCCCCAAGGTAAACCATGATTTATAAAAACTCCGTTCAAAGAGAATTCCTACATATCAACATTTATAATGGCTAACCAGTAACGATTCACCCCTCACCTGTTATGAATGTTTTAAATGAAATTGTACAGAAAGATCCTTTTATTTGGGAACTCACTTTTGTTCATGAATGTTTGACAATGCACCTTATTTTGGGGCACCTTATTTTGGGTAATCTAGCATTGGGAACATTTTCCAAAACAACAGTTTGAAATGTTAGTGCCTCAATTTTTTTTTCTCCAGTAGAACTGCTATGGTTTTTGACAAACTTCAATCTACAATTCCATGTGTGTTGTCATTTCTGGTCTAGCAATTCAAGAGAAGCTTATCAAATGGACCTAATTAATTATGTGTATTTTACCTTGGAAAAGGACTGTGACCCTGCACTTGAGTGACCTTTACCTAAGGATACATTTTGGTGTTGTGTTCAGCGAAAATCAGTCCTACAATTCTTGAGAAGTCAAAATCCGACAATGAACGAACTTCAATCACCCAAACCTAGACTTTGGTTCAGGTGAGCTAATAATGTCATCTTTTACTGATCGTAACACTTAACAAAGTTTCAATGATTCTTCATTTGGTGTATTCAGAAATTACTAAAGCTGAATTGGTAAAACATAAGAGATTTGTTTTGTTCAGCGCCTCAACCTTAAGCATGATGAGAATGATATTACTTAAATGTGTTCTAACTTGGGAGTGGGGGGAACATTGTATGGAAAAATGTAAAATAACATTTACAAAATCAAAACAAAAAATTACAGTAATATAATTTGATGTATTCAAGGAACATTAAATAAGTAACCTAAAACCTTAAAATAAGATATCACAAGTAAAGGGAAAGGCATCATGTATCACTTTGTACAAAATGTACAAAATTATCAAGAGAAAAACCACAGTTCAGTTTTTATCTGACTAACTATTGAACACATTGTCAGTCTGTCAGGCATGATCCGTGTATTGTATGAAGAGAAGAGCCGTGATCACTACAGGGATCTGCTATCTGCTTGGAGTAGACAGTGCTTGAACAATCCATGGATCACACTTTGAGCCTTCGCGAAATTCATCCTTTGTCAATTTGCCGTCATGGTTCTGTAATTAGATACAGAATTTTTTTTTTATAAAAGACAAAAAACTAATACAAAAGTAGAATAAGCATTTCTTGTTAATGAAATTTTATGCTTCTTATTTCAGGACGTTCATTTAGTATTTTAAAGAATCAAACAAGACTGTTGAAAATACTGATTACAGAATCATCCCCCTTGTTCACACACATACTGTGTCCATCAAGTTATTACAGAGTTATCCACACACATACCATGTCCATCTGGTTATTACAGAGTTATCCCCCACACACATACCATGTCCATCTGGTTATTACAGAGTTATCCCCCCACACATACTGTGTCCATCTGGTTATTACAGAGTTATCCACACACACATACTGTGTCCATCTGGTTATTACAGAGTTATTCACACACATACCATGTCCATCTGGTTATTACAGAGTTATCCACACACATACCGTGTCCATCTGGTTATTACAGAGTTATCCCCCCACACATACCGTGTCCATCTGGTTATTACAGAGTTGCCTCCACACACATACCGTGTCCATCTGGTTATTACAGAGTTATCCCCACACATACTGTGTCCATCTGGTTATTACAGAGTTATCCCCCACACACATACCATGTCCATCTGGTTATTACAGAGTTATCCACACACACATACCGTGTCCATCTGGTTATTACAGAGTTGCCCCCCCCACACATACCGTGTCCATCTGGTTATTACAGTGTTGCCTCCACACACATACCATGTCCATCTGGTTATTACAGAGTTATCCACACACACATACCGTGTCCATCTGGTTATTACAGAGTTATCACCCCATACATACCGTGTCTATCTGGTTATTACAGAGTTATCCCCCACACACTTACCTTGTCCATCTGGTTATTACAGAGTTATCCACACACACATACCGTGTCCATCTGGTTATTACAGAGTTGCCCCCACACACATATCATGTCCATCTGGTTATTACAGAGTTATTCACACACACATACCGTGTCCATCTGGTTATTACAGTGTTGCCCCCACACACATACCGTGTCCATCTGGTTATTACAGAGTTATCCCCACACATACTTTGTCCATCTGGTTATTACAGAGTTGCCCCCACACACATACCGTGTCCATCTGGGAGAAAATCTTCTCCACTCTCTTCTCTGGTGTGTCCTCATCCTTAGGGAGGTCCAAAAGATTTCCCACCATGCTATAAATAGCATCAACGATACTGACCATTTCTTCTTTTGTGATGAATCCATCATTATCCAGGTCATAGAGACTGAAGGCCCCTGTCAAATGATAGAAACACTGATAAATGACTGAAGGCCCCTGTCAAGTGACACGATATGAAACACTAATAAATGACTGAAGGCCCCTGTCAAATGATAGAAACGCTGATAAATGACTGAAGGCCCCTGTCAAGTGACACGATATGAAACACTAATAAATGACTGAAGGCCCCTGTCAAATGATAGAAACACTAATAAATGACTGAAGGCCCCTGTCAAATGATAGAAACACTAATAAATGACTGAAGGCCCCTGTCGAGTGATAGGATCAGAAACACTAATAAAAATGCTGTCCTAGAGACCTTTGTCGAGTGATAGATCAAAACCACTACTGAGTATGAATGCGAGAAAAGTCTTCATTTTTTTATTTATTCATTTTCATTTTGCGATATCCAGATGAGAAAAATATAAATATATTCCTTAGTAAGACATAGTTTTCACAAATATCATGTAAAAAAATACACACGAGAATATTATTTTCACAGTAAGTAAGAAAACTTTGCAAATTTTTAAGAAAATACTGTTCTCCAATGTTTTTACAGTATGCTAGACTGGTTCCCCCACGATGACATCTAACTCTGTAATACTAGACTGGTTCCCCCACGATGACATCTAACTCTGTAATACTAAACTGGTTTCCCCACGATGACATCTAACTCTGTAATACTAGACTGGTTCCTTCACGATGACATCTAACTCTGTAATACTAGACTGGTTTCCCCACGATGACATCTAACTCTGTAATACTAAACTGGTTCCCCCACGATGACATCTAACTCTGTAATACTAGACTGGTTCCCCCACGATGACATCTAACTCTGTAATACTAGACTGGTTCCCCCACGATGACATCTAACTCTGTAATACTGGACAGTTCAGGGTTCACATCTACCCATCTTCATCTCTGAATGATGGGGGACACTGAATTGAGAGTCTCTTAGCTGGTGAAGATAACAAAGAATACATTCTCTCTCAACACTGAGTACTTTACAAAATGGTGGCCTTATCAAGGAACCCCATGTCTGATTTGTTTAGAGAGACACACACACACAGACAGCTCTACAGACAGACAGGGTACTTACAGTCCAGTTTTTCATCCAGTGAACCTCTCGATGTTATAGACAAAGCACAGATGAATTCTTTGAAGGATATATAACCATCCTGCAATGTACAAAACCATGTTGTAAATTGTGAATTGTTTCACACAACCATGTTGTAAATTGTGAATTGTTTCACATAACTATGTTGTAAATTGTGAATTGTTTCACATTTACCATGTTGTAAATTGTGAATTGTTTCACATTTACCATGTTGTAAATTGTGAATGTTTCAATAACTATGTTGTAAATTGTGAATCATTTCACATAACTATGTTGTAAATTGTGAATGTTTCAATAACTATGTTGTAAATTGTGAATTGTTTCACATAACTATGTTGTAAATTGTGAATGTTTCAATAACTATGTTGTAAATTGTGAATTGTTTCACATAACTATGTTGTAAATTGTGAATCATTTCACATAACTACGTTGTAAATTGTGAATTGTTTCACATAACTATGTTGTAAATTGTGAATGTTTCAATAACTATGTTGTAAATTGTGAATTGTTTCACATAACTATGTTGTAAATTGTGAATCACTTCACATAACTATGTTGTAAATTGTGAATTGTTTCACATAACTATGTTGTAAATTGTGAATCATTTCACATAACCATGTTGTAAATTGTGAATAACTTCACATAACTACAATCTGTATGTTGTAAATTGTGAATCATTTCCCATAACTATGTTGTAAATTGTGAATTGTTTCACATAACTATGTTGTAAATTGTGAATGGTTTCACATAACCATGTTGTAAATTGTGAATGGTTTCACATAACCATGTTGTAAATTGTGAATGGTTTCACATAACCATGTTGTATATTGTGAATTGTTTCACATAACCAAGAAGACCTACAATGCATTCAATTTCTACACAATAATTATCAACAGTAGACTTCAGAGGAACCATGAGTAGCTTGATTGACACGACTTTTATGCTTTAAACTGCTGGCCTAAAGTGCACATGAAATTTGATCTTAGTAACCCAAACTCTGATAATTTTACAAGTATATGTCTAATATCTCGTGCAATATCTGTCATCATCACAGTGTGAACAATGGCATGATCTGTTCATTCATGGAAGTCCTTGACATACAATTGCTATTTGAAATACAATCCCTGAAATCCCATTTAAGGAGCACTGATTTGGGGGGTTTTGGGGTGTTTTTTTTTTACACTGGTACAACATCTGATCAAATGAAAGCTAATAATTCAAATCTAACTTCACATGATGAAAAAATATAAATCTAATTTTCTAAACTTGAAAATAGGGGTCTTGTGATAGCTATCATCAAGCTCCATTCATTAATTAAACCCCCATTTCTGGTTCGTGCGTCTGAAGGAGAACTTCCTACTCCACTGGAGTATATAAACATCATTGCAGTGTCTTGTAAACGTTTCTATGACATAAATTCACTCGGGTGGCTACCAAAGGTCTTAATCAACAAGGGCTGTCCTAAATCTTTGTGAAAAAGTGAGTTTTTAAAAGCGTACATATTTGCCATCATAAAATGATGTAGATTGGACATAAAAATTACAAGAAGTACGTGACACAAATCAGACATTCTTCTTACAATATAATTTGCTGCTCCATAAAAAACAGCAGATCAGAAAATCTATTAATATTCAATAATATGAAATTCAGAATCATAAAATAATATTATTTAGTGTCAGTTGTTTCTGCAAGACCTCTCTTTTAAGGAGGTAAAAAAGCTAATTGAATTTATTATGAATGAAAATCTATGGGATTTATATAATGAAGTTGTGGTCTTGGAATCTTCAAATTTTGCTTAATGTAGCAATCTGCGGTAAAATCGTGAAGAAATCAAGAATCTCAGTAAAAGTGATGGACACTCCCCGAACTGCATCTAACCAATCAGTAAACGTGATGGATGCTCCCCAAACTGCATCTAACCAATCAGTAAACGTGATGGATGCTCCCTGAACTGCATCTAACCAATGTACTACTTCATATGATGAATGACTTGCACAATGATCAATATCTGTTAAAATCCTTTTTCATATATAAGGTATATGTTCTGAGTGACCTTCACCTTTACAAAATGACCTTAAGTGACCTTTGTTTGAAAGCCATTTTCTTATGATCAATACCTGTTCAAAAACTGTTGAAATAAGGAACATTTTCCTTATATAAGACCTTTGTTGGATGAAAGGGGAAAAAATTACATCCTAAAAGCAAAAAATAAGAATTAAGAAATCTTTCACAAATACTTTTTGTTGGTGTGACCCCTGCACCATGACCTTTGAAAATTAGAGGACTGATCACGATGCTCATTCTGTAGGATATTAAACATACTTTTCCTTGATGCAATGTGTATTGATACAGTGGTTCATATTTTTTTAAGGATTTTTTTTCTACCCCCCCCCCCCCCTTCAGCAGAGCATTCTTTAAAATCTCCAACTATCAAAAGGTATATGTTTTGAGTGATCTTGACCTTTACAAAATGACTCTGAGTGACCTTTGTCTGAAAGCCGTTTGCCTTTTACTTGTTTGTGATATATGATCAATACTTGTTCAAAAACTTTTGAAATAAGAAATTTTATATGATCTGAGTGACCTTGACCTTTCCTAAATGACTTTGAGAAACTCCTTGTCTCAAGAAAATTTGTGATCAATTATTATCAATTCTGATGAAATGTTTAGGAGATACGAGCTTGGATAGACGAATGACACCACAGACGAACAGACACAACAGCAACTACTTTTTGGTTTTGGGGAGCATAAATATTAAAATCGCTGTATGACTTAAACACTAGATATACACTGAGCTAACCAGATGGCTGATGAATTAAACAGACAGATATATTTTCTGAAATATTTTTGCCACAGATCGTGTAATTCTGTTTGTAAAAAATTGTGATGATTCTTCGTTTGTTTAACATTAAACAATTTATAATGACTACGTCAGCAGCTTACTCCATCAATATCCCAACATGAGTTTTGTCATTTTCTCCGCCATTTTAGCAATTTCACATCGTCACTAACCAAGGGGTCATGCTCCATGGTGATTCTCTTTTCAAAAAAAAAAAAAGTAAAAAGAGAATCACCAATGAGTGCCACTGTTTGCTAACGAAGATGGAAATTTTACAAGAGAATCCTACTTAAAGTTATCAACGAAACCTTTGCAATTATGAATTGTGCAATGACCCCAACTAATACTACATAATAAAGGACTAATGCTTGGACTTTATATAACTGAGAAATGCCCCTTTCTTACACTATGTATCAAGTTTCATCAGCTAACTTTTGATTATACGTTTGAAATCTAATCGGCCCACAAACTTTTTAAACAACCAAGTACCTTGTTGGCATCAAACACATCAAACACAAAACTGGCAAATTTGGTAGGGTCGCCATTTGGGAAGAACTGTTGATATATGGTATGGAACTCCTGAAGAAAAAAAACATGGCAAATTACACAATCAGATTATTTTCTACTGTAATATTTTTGCCGTCATGCTTTGAAAAACAATTTTTTAAATATCACTGTAGACATAGAGAGTGAAAAACAAATGTAGACAAATTGAATTAAGTGCAATAGTGCAACACGGAAATTTGTCTACATACTGATGTCGAGAAATAAACACTTAACACTTATATTTACATTCAGATTTACACGACTGTAATTTTTTAATGTATCAATGACTGTTCCAATGTAGCATTGTGATGTTGAGGGGTTTTGTTGTGTGGCATTGTGATGTCAATGTTGTTTTAGTGTAGCATTGTGATGTTGAGGGGTTTTGTTGTGTGGCATTGTGATGTCAATGTTGAGTTAGTGTAGCATTGTGATGTTGAGGATTTTGTTGTGTGGCATTGTGATGTCAATGTTGTTTTAGTGTAGCATTGTGATGTTGAGGGGTTTTGTTGTGTGACATTGCATTGCAATGTCAAGGATTACTCAGTGTGATATTGTGGTGCCAATGCTTTTATTCAAAGTGGAATTGTCACGTTAAGGCTTTTGTTCAGTGTGGCATTATGATGTCAACATGATTGTTATTTCAGCATCATGATATTCTATAACACACTCCTTCACGTAGCAATGTAAATATTGGACAGATGATAGTTTACAGACACTTTGTGACCAGTGACATAGACAGACATTGGATGGCAGCCTTCAGCATTGAAATATTTGCAAGTAGTTGCTGCTTACATTCAACCCTGAATCTTACACAACCTAGAGAAATTCTGCCAAGAACTTCATTTAATTCTGAAGAAATGCCACTGCCACTCAGCCTGGCTGATTTTACACCACATTACTTTCTTCCTTCAGATTTACGCAGACCCATCAAATAAACTTAATGCGAAGTGTGATAAATCTCCGAGCTAGGACATTAACTCCTTCATCAACAACTTAATCAATGAATCAACCAGTATCAAACAGAAACACTTAATTGAATAAGTCCTTCAGAAGTTTATATCTTCTATGAATTTAGTTTAATGATCTATGAATATTTTTTCTCTGAATTCAAAAACACTAGACTATACTTTATGCAATACAGAGCAGCCAAATTCTGCCTCACTATTCATAGTATGAAGTTAAATCTGCCAGAGCATTATCAGACCACTCTCAGGTTATGCCCTGACATGCAGTTTTTTTTGGAATGGAGAAGACTTGCTCTGCATTTAAGGAACCAGTTCATTTCAGGTTACAATTTAACCACAGCTGGTATACCTATTTACAGCCATTATGCCTATATACAGCTGGAATACCTATTTATAGCCATCTTACCCTATTTAAAGCCAGTATACCTTTTTACAAATGGTACAACTATTTAAACCAGTATACCCATTTACAGCTGGTATACCTATTTACAGCTGGTATACCCATTTACAGCTGGTATACCTATTTACAGCTGGTATACCTATTTACAGCTGATATATCTAGAAAACATCATCTTTGCAATGTAATACTTCTGAATCTAAGTAATGTTTTCATTCTTCCCGCGTACCATCAGGGACTGGAATTCATTACCACCAGAAACAGTGTCAGCACCATCCCTTAAAGCCTTCAAAACTTCGTTGGTCAAACAGGTGTAAATGTTACGAACCGTTTTACCCTGTTTATAAAACCCCACCGCATGCGCATCTATATGGCAAAATAATCAACATGTTGATGGTGGCCATTATTGGGAAGAAGAAGAAGAAGAATGTAGGTCAAATTAAAAAAAAAAAAAAAAGGTCTATAGAGAATCTAGCAAAAAAACATTCTTAATTTTGCAGCAAAAGCATACAACTGTCAATTTTGCTGGGCAAATAGAATACTATATTCAGATATTTTTCTAGCGCTTTCAATCTAGAAGGGTGTCATATTCCTTTCTGCATTACGAAGAGTGACTTAGTAAACAAGAATCGTTTTGTTGCTAAGGTTGTATCTTTCAATGTTACGTCATTGCTAGTCATTATCTTCACATAATTACTTCATATAAAAATGACTTGATTTGTCAACCAAAAAAAACCAAACCATAAAATACTTAATTTCTGACTTCATATTACTTAAATTGGTGTAAAATTTGTGGTAAATATATTAATATTTCTGTCACATGATTATAAGAAATGAAATCTTACATATATATATATATATATATATATATGTGTGTGTGTGTGTGTGTGTGTGTGTGTGTATATATATATATATAACAAGGTATTATTTTATTTCGGAATAATTATATGTTTCGGAATTTAACTAATTGATGTGTATAAATGTAAAAGGCATCCGTTGATCGTAGAAAACTGTTTTCATGTTGAGAAATGTTGTAGAAACCCCCTTTCTAAACTATGAAGAAATAAACAATGAATTTATTTCTTTTTTTTTTCAATTAGTTAAATTCCGAAACATATAATTATTCCGAGATAAAATGATACCTTGTTTTATATATATATATATATATATATATATATATATATATATATATATATATATATATATATTATAAATTTCAAGTGATAAAATCTTGAAGATTCATGAATTATACGCCCAAAGCATGTACCTTCCCTTCATGACTGTGACACTTCTACAAATGAGAAATGATACCCCATTCTGTACATGACTTTTCACTTAGTTTTTTTTATGGATTATTACATATATCTTAGCAATCTAAATATCGTATTCTAACCAATCCCTCATTTCTTTATTGACATATCAAGATCATTGGCGTATAATGCATAATCATTATCTAAACGGAAAAAAAAAAAAATAACTATGGCATCTTCACGATTGTACGAACAGCTATATGAATACTGTATACACTAAAAAGGAAGAGAATCCATTTATTGCCTGTTCTAGGGAATTACAGCTAACAGATTCAACACTAATGCATTAATCAGATTTAGAAATCAATATCCATATTTAAACACATTTTGTGTTCAACAGCAAAAGCCAAATTATGTAGCATTACATCGGTATTAATATTATGGACTTTCCTCAGAATCTAATGATGTTCCATGTAATCATCTTAATTATTAATGACTCTTCATTTACAGTGACGTTGATCAACGTAATGGTACCGAATGCATTTAGTGGCCACCTGTCAGAAGATTTCGGCTTTGTTTTGGACTCCTGCCACAATTAAGACAGTAACAGATATGTATCCACATCTCATACAATAGTACATTTATAATTCATCTCGGGATCAAACCCCCCTAATCTTTTGATATCATTGACCCAAATCCACATTCACAGACAAAACAAGGCGTCTGAGCAATGTGTATAATAACAGATATAATTATAAATGTCAAAATTAAATAGCCACCCAAATATGTATCTGAAGTTGACTTCAATTTAAAAAAAAATAGGTATTAAACAGATTAATATAAATCAAGACAGCTGTCACACTAAGTCCTTGAATGAAAAAAAATACGTAAACAATTTCTGCAGGTATTGTTTATTTTTAAAGATAATACACATAAATATGAGCTGTAGATAGAATACATAATAAAGAAGTTAATAAAATATACTAGTGTACATTTATATTGACAATTTGAGCTTAAATTTTATACAAACTAAGGTACTGTCAACTTCCATACATAGAAACACGCTCAAGGGTTAAATTAAATAGAGAAGCGACTTATGGTATGAATATGTCCATAATTCATGAAATATTATTTTCGTCTTGGCTAGTAATCCAGCACATGTTGCTTCATATTATATTCCTCCTAATAAGCACCTAGGGCACTCAGATAATTGAAAAATGGGAGTGCTCATTAAATCTATCTACTCGAAGAATTACTCTGAGACCGAAACAAATGGTAAACTTGAAACCATGGTAAAGGTCTATGCTTAAAAAAAATTAATATTACTTTGTCACATGTAATATTGCATTTATGGTGTATGTTTTTTTAAAAGAGGGTATGTATTCATCATTTATCATCCCTAAACATTAAAATATCCTTATACTTCATCAAGCTAGTGAAATTAAAACCTAGGTAGGTTGGTATGAGAAACCAAATGCATCAAAGCAGACAAAGTCTGTTTTACAGGGCTGTGACATCAGTTTAATGACACTTTCTACAAACAAACAACTTTTTCTTTTCAAAACTCATGAAAATACGTACTAAATTTTTGTTTATACATGTTTAATGAAAATGAATAAATTTCACCCCATGGAATTTTATTTTTGCCCACAATTTCTCAGTTATGTTCAATAACACTGGTAAAATTTCAATAGCATATAGGGAGAAGCTATTATCATAATTTTTAACATCAATTAAAATATACAAGTTCAAAATATTTCAAAAATTTCATAGTTGTACTAATTACAAACAGAATAAGCCAAAAATCATATATACCAACCCATATATCCCATTTTTTGTTTGTAAAGTAGCAAGTGCCCATAAACAAGTAATTGGAAAAGTTTATGAAAATGCCATTCGTTCCACAGTTTCTCACTTCCATATGGTTGTCTACTTCTGTTGCTGATTTTAAGATATCTTACAGAGTATCTACATTAAATTTGGTTGTGGGGGATGCTTGTGCTATCTATTTTTTTTTTCAAAGTAATTTATTTTTTGAAAATGTTTGTCTTCCGGTAAGTTGCTAGAAAATCCAAACTTGAATAAAAATTATGCCTTCTTCTTAGATATGTATAAAAATAAAAATAAAAAGATTTTATGAATGTATGGAAATACATGTATAACCAATGACCAAAACAAAAAACAAAAAAACAAAAAAGATGGACATAACACTCTGGCCAAAATGTGGAAAATATTGAGAAAGGCATATCATACCATGAAATGCGGGAACATAGTCACTGTACCACGTATACTACCATGTTTATTTCCAGATTCGAAAGAAAATAAACAGGGTTTCTACCACATTCTTCATTAATAAATTTCAGATTACAATTAAATTACATTTATTAATTCTACATTAGCAGATAAATATACTTATAGAATACGAAATTAAAATGCTGGAATACTGTTCAAAAGATGTCTTCATTTCAATGTGTATAAATTACAATATCATCTAAATTTGAAAATAGACCATCAAACAATATCCCTCTACTTATAAGTTTCCTCTTTGAAAAAAAAAGAAAGAAAAGAGGACAGAACTTAAAATACAAAGAGAGAGATGTGTAATATCAGTCGATGTATCTGGAACACCAAAAAGTGTAATAGTATACCAATCACAGACACAATACTACAAATGGTAATAATTTGACAATTCACAGATTAAAAGAACTGAATTGGGTAGATTTTAAAAGTTTAGTTATTTTGTGAATATACTACAGTATAAAAATCTCGTCTAAAATGAGGTCCAGTTTTAATGTCTATTATCAATGACCTGACTTAATACTTCAAGCTTTCAAACACAGCTTGAGTAATCATACCTGTAGTTATAAATGCATGGCTTTTGTGTCTGTAAATGCTTTTAAAGCTCTCTGTGAAGAGGACTTTTCTCTGCTTAATTGAAGTTCTCTATCTTTCACATACTAATTACACAGAAGATTCCTGCTTGTCACGAAAACACTTCCCGAAAGCATGAAATTTTTTTCTCTTCAAAATTTTAACAAATGACAAGCGCAAAACTTCTTTCAGAAGTTACATAGTAACAAGTATCAGAGTCAAAACCCTGACAATTTGTCAGCCCAAGTTCACTGAAGTGTCATATATTGATCACTGAAGTTCCTAGACATACATAGTACAAACAATCTACCTGTCTTGTACAAACAGAAATCAATTCCTTCAATTTGTTAGCAAATACATGCAGACAAACCCATATTCTCAAAAATAAATAGACATTCACTCCCTACGTAAAATCCAGACAAAGGGAATTGTATGGCAAATTAAAATTCTCATAAAGAATGCTTGTTTTTCCTGGAGTTAATTATTCTTCATTATATGTTCACACATTGATCACTGCACAATGAAGACTGCAAGGGTGAAACTAATTTTTCAAGTATATTAACCCTATATGCATATAACAATAAAAATTACAAATGATTCCTATATTCATAAGAAACATTTGATTAAAAAAACCAATGTTATTCTATTTGCCTACTTCAACAAATGCTTCTGCTTTTGTCCATCTGCAAAGCAACGTCCCGAAGACCCGATTCATAAAATGAAGAAGAGAAATATACTGATTGTGAATTTGCTGCACTAATAAAATCCGGAAAGTACTACAAGTGGTGGGGAAATGGTCTGCGGCTGGAACAGGCTTAGGATACCATCACCTGACGCTGGAAGGCAGGTCCCACTTTGGCATCATCTATCCAGACATGAGGACTTGGGCTGTACTTAGCTTTGTACGCAGGCGTAAGAACATTTAGACGGCTCACAATCTGCTCCAGCTCCTCCACATTTACTCTTTTTTTCAGCAAGGCAGCTTGTTTTGTTCTCAGCCCCGGGACAACCGGATTGGTCTTGGTGATCGGAGGAGGTTTGTATTCTACTGGCATCTTGTTGGCAATATCTACTCCTCCTCGACTAGCCACAGTGTGTTTGGTCAGCCGATTAATAATGCTATCAAATTCATCCTCATTTACTTTCTTATCACCATAGACAAAGTCTGTGTATTTTCTTTGCTTCCCTGCCCCTCCAGTACTGGCGACAGTGGGACGTGTGATTCGATTCACAATATGATTCAGATCCTCTTCAGACACAGTTCCAGATCCATACACATAATCTTTATTCTCATATTTCTCAGCAATATCTACACCACCCCTGCTGGCTACAGTGGGTCTTGTTACTCTGCTGACAATACGGTCAATATCCTCCGAGGAAATTTTTGAGCTGGTTCTCTTTCCTTCCTTCCCCTGCCTGTTCCCCTCCCTTACAGTGGGTAGAGAATACCCGGAATATTTACTTTTTGCTGAGGGTGACATCCTGGATCTTCCACTTCCTGGCGGGGCACTCCTGATGGAGGACACGGGTCGAGGATAATCCATGAAGGCTTGGTCTTCAGCTGCCCAGGCTCCTTCGTCGTGTTTCCGACTGCAGGGCCTCGGAGTGGGAGACGCAAGTCGGTAACACAGGTTATCTAGGTACTTGGCCTCTACAGAATGCCAAGGCCCAATAGAGCGAAAGTTATCCAGCTTAGCTCCCAGAATATACAGCTTCTGTGCTTCACTGTATTGGTGTTCTGTCAATGAAACGCCAACAGACGGCATTTCTTCACTATTTGGGTTTACCGGTATAGTCTGTCTCATTGTTACAAATGGTGAGAAATTAAACAGTTGTTAAAGGTATATTTACACACTCACTCTTTTCAAAGTTTCACAAAGTTTTAATACAGGCAGCCTCACTTGGATTGAATTCCTTCCAAAGAAAATTACTTTCTAAAATCTTTTTTTTTCTCCTAAAATTTTCTTTGTGCACAATATATTTCCAAGGACTTCCACTGAGTGCCTTAGAAACGTACACTACACGTATTAAAACAATCCTTCACAATTCTTTTAAAAATATTTTCTTAAGATGCAGATTAAATATCTAATTAGTTAATCACATGTTGCATGATAGATTAGATCTAAATCAAACTGAGGGCACACGCGTTTTAAATATCCTGCCGTTTGATGGGCCGTTCCAAATGAATTGAAGAATGAATGGCTGACGACTTCTGTTAATCCCTCCTATTAAAATCCTGTGTACCGCACCGAGTAAGTCAGAGCTGAGATTATAGAGAGCGTACCCAAAATACCACAAATCAAGATGTTTACCACCACTTTCTAAAGAGCCAATTGACCAATACTAAGTTTTACAAATCCCAGCTATTTGGTTGTTAATCCCTTCGCTTTATGAGAGTCGAGCTTTCACTGTCATTTGCTGCTTCTGACAGATAAGATGTGTATTTACTGCCTGCAGAACAGGAACTTTACTTTCCAATCGCACCTGTAGGTCCACACTAACAATTCACTTAGGAATCTTTCTGTTCTTTTCCCAGCAAATACACCTCCTCTGAGAAATGGCTTTAATTTTACAACTTACTTACATCAAGCTGTGTGGTACGATTCACACACCAAATTGTAAAAAAAAAAAGAAAAAAAAAAAAAAAAAAAGAAGATATCTGTACACGACACAATTGGAATTTCACACTAAATTATGACAGTTTGTTCACAAACTTGTTAAAGCACATCAAAGTGATATGCAACACAAGTATATATGTTCATAACAAAATAGAAACTTTCACTTAAGATATCCAACTAATTTCACAGCAAAAGACAAGTTCCACAAATATGTATAGCTTTCTCTGACAATCCAGTTATTCACAAATAATTCTGATCACGAATTTTAATGATATCTATAATCCATGCAATTATATTTCATTTCACTTTCTGAGGAGGATAAGTCAAATTTTCATTCACATTTCAAATTCTTTACAAAGTTGATAACGGTGCACATCAACATGAAATCTTCTTTAAAGCCTTCATTAAACGTTTACTATTGCTGGTGCTTTATGGGAGCCCAATCAGTCAAACTCGATCTCAATAACTTGTCAGTCCTGGACAAACACTCTCTTCACAGCTACACTTGATTTTAGTAACTGTAATAAATCTCAACTTTACCAAAAGTGATTGCACAGACCCCCAAAATACCACCAGAAGACCAATAATGGCAAAAATTTAAAACTCCATTTATATGAAAATTTTTAAAAACTGTCCTAGAGATTTAGATTAGTAACCTGATAGATCACCCAAGGATCACTTTTGTACTGTATAGACTGTGCTGCTGTGAATTCAGAAGGCACATAATCTGCTTGTTTATTTAAAACCAAAGGACTTCTTAAGGTTACTTTTGCAATAGCTAGACGTTCTCATTAATACGTAATTCCTTTAAAACCTTAAAAGTTTTAAGTAATGACTGTTACAATTATGTTAATCTGCATAAAACCCATGAAGAATGCACTTTAACGTCCTGTTAGCCCGGGTTCACACAGATAATAGCTGCATCATGATTACAGTACACAAAAAATGCATGATGAAGGACTTTATGTAAGACCTGAACTGAACAACTCCCCCCCCCCTCCCCCCTCCTCTCCAGAAAAAAAAATACACCCCTCCTCCCCTCCAAAAAAAAAAAAATCAAGCTGGATATACGTTGAATATTTTATAAAATGTACTTGATGAAAAGCATTTATTTTTTTTCTTTGTCATACCAGCAGGTACTTTAATTTAAGCTGTAATTGGTCTGTATGTACTGACTGTCTGATTACAGTGGTGTATAATATATCTACTCTCCTCTCCTGTCTGCTCCGTGCCTGATAGACAGGCACTCCCAGTCTCAATATGAATACTAAAATACACTTGTACAGGATACAAACTAAGTGTACAACCTAGACGTTCACACAGTCCATGCGTCAAAGTTAAGAGAAACTGAATTTAAACTATTAGAATGACAATCCAAAGACCCGTTTTAATTGGATCTCTGCAGAACTCTGAAATTCCACAGGTGTTCTCAAACTGGCATTACACAGTCACAGTAAGGTTTGAGCCCAAGCTTGAGGTGTTTATTGAAGTAACAATATATTGAAATTCCATGCTCTTTTATTAAACCTAGAATACTGAAAAGGCAGAAATTAAATCTCTGTTCAGGCTATAGATCTTGAATAGCTTTCAGCAATGTTTCATCTGAAAACAAACAAATCTTGTACTGTATCACTTGAATAGAAATTTAAATAGTGAGATCCATTAACGAATTAACAATATAATGTCAAAAATATAATTGTTTTATCTGACCATTCCGTACAAATTGACAGAAACCGGCTCCTGTGTGTTATACTACCTGTGTATTTTATTTTATTTTCACTAACTGTGGACTTGGTAAATGATTGATAAAGAAAAATCTCACTTAAAAGACTGTGTACATACACTTTAACTTCAAACTTGTTAATAAATTTCAATATCAAGAAACTTATACACACATTAGTTGTCATCTAAAGTAAATATACTGTGCAAGAGCTATATATATGAGGTTTTTTGAACTCCAGAATAATTCACACAAAATTTGACATCTTTAAAGGCTCATTTTTCTCTTATTTCATAAAGAATTTGCTTCTAATATTTACAGTTATTTCAGAGTAAACCACATTAAAAGTAATCTTAATATTTTTAATTTTACTGAAATTTAGTTAAAATTCTCATTTTTGTGAACATTGTTTACTTGAAAAGTACATGAATGGTGTATCAAGCTTTCTATTGACATTTTTTCTATCCTTTAAGACGTACATGTATAATGTACCACGCTTTAGACAGACATTTTTTCTATCATATAAGATGTACATGTAAATATACATTTTTCTCAGGTCAGCATTTAGTGTTTTTAGGAAGACACATTGAGCTCTGCAGGGTGGGACGTATCCCCTCACCAGGAATGTTTACAAGCTTTATCTATGAAGTCCCATAATGACCTTGACCATTTGACCCCAAAATCAACATGTCTCTTCCTGAAAACTCTAAAAAGGAGACAAAACTATAAAAGTTTTATTTTTTTATCAAGATATTAACTTGATTTATTCAAAGCATGTACATTATTATTTTGCCCCTTCCAATCCGTTTTAAGTTAAATAAAAATCAAATGCTTTCAGTTCCTATAAAATGAGGTATTCTGATTAATCAACTTGAAATCCCTCCCCACATCAGTGGATAATTGAATTAATATACTTAACAAACCAAACAAAAATCAATATTTCACACCATTAATGTACAATATATGTTTTTCTAGACAACAAGTTTTCATGGTGAGAGATTAAGAAAACAGATTTATAATCACTAAACAATATGACAAAGAATCTTGCAAAATCAATAAATGCCAATTCTACAATGGATTTTGATTATCGATTTCATAAACAAAAAGGTTTTGAACTGTGGATGGGAAAAATCCAATGCAATAATAACTCATTGATAACTTCATCCAATGCAAAAACAAATTGTTGTGGCTAATACCAGTCTAATCCCCCTCAGTCATTCATGGGCATTGTTCAGAATCAGCTGTGAAAGAAATTTAATTTCCTTTTCTATTTATGTTATGTCCTTGTCCCTAGACATCAAATCTTAATTGCAATTAATGAACCCAGCTACTCTCTATTGTCAAATTTCCTCTAAATGTGATTTCTTTTCTACTTATCTTAGCCAAATCCGGCTGCAAAAACATTGAATTTAAACATATTATGAAATTGTCAAACTTCTCTCAAAATCTCTCCAGAAGTCATGCCATTTGTAAGTGCATGCTTATTTTTTGAATTAAACCTTTATCATATATCAGTTTGTCAAATAAAAGAGCTGAGAATTTCACGTTCCTAGTCATTTTTTTGGCATTAACCTGTAACAATAAGGGAGAAAATAAATTGCACCAGACCAAGCAAAATTACATTGTCTTCCCATACAAAAATTAATGTCAGAAGATTTTAAATCTTTATTTTGATAAAATTTAAAAGTTTGTTTATATTCTATTAATGATTTTGCTTAAAGTTACATACAAAACTATCATAATAACACATTTTTACAGCAAAATAAAATTTTCAGATTTAGAGCTATTATTACTTAGAAACAAAACTATTAAAAATATTATTTAGTCTTCAGCTCAGATGAATTAACAAAATCTTGATCTACAGACACTGATTATCATTTATCAACTATGGATTGAACACAGTTTCATTTGGCATATATTGATGCATTTCAAAATGTGGTTTTGTTAATCTACCCTTATGACACTTATTTAAATAATGACCTAAAAAAAATTCAAACAAACAGACTTTTGAACTCGAGTCCTTTTAGATGAATGCAGTAGTTTTGAGTTTGATGAATTAATCAGTGACATTATCCTATTGAATTAATCTTTTAATGTGTGAAGGCTTTTGGGTAATTTTAATCGGATCATCTATAAACTTGGTGAAAGGAAAGTGAACTCTTTCTTCACAAAATGTGTCACAAAACCCTATCACATGTCAGTGCAAATCAACTTTTCTTACTTCATATATACTGAGTGTGACAGCAATGATGAAGAGAAAAACAAACATTTGACAACTATGAGCCTAAAGCCACTTGATTGCTGTCTCATGAATCAAATATCAAAACCATATTCACAATTCCTAATGAACCCCCTAGATGATTTCCAGGAGGATGTCATGTTTTCTTGTAAATTGTGTAGACCCTTAAAGCAATTGTGCAAACTGTTATGAGAAAAATCAATGAGAAGCTGATACACTCTGAAATATGACATCATTATTCCATTAAGATTAATTAATAAGCATGCTGGATTTACCTCCCTTTGTAGAACTCCACTGGGGCAGTCTCTCATGAAGTCTCGATACCTGCCAGAAGAGAACATTAAACATAAATAATATTACCTGTAACAAGCAATATGATTGGTTGAGCAACATACATTTTTTACAATAACATATTTTACTACATAAAGCATCACAATGTCAATTAATAACACTTGGCTTTTTTTTTTTATAAATTCAATTACACTATAAGTAAATGAATTTTATAACAAGGTACATATATAACTTTGAGTATAGATTATACTTTAGTGTAATCTGTATAAGTCATGTGTTATTTTAAGAATTTAATTTTATTTTTGAAAATTTTACATTTTTTTGGTAAGAGATATTGAAGGCAAGTTTGCACTTCATTAAAAGCGTGCCAGCGTGAAGTGCTGCAGTTCACACCTTCATGTATTTTCAAAAATGACTTTTTTTTTTTCTATTTACATTGTTCTTTTATTTCTGTCCGATTTGTCAGCCGTTAAAATAACCATACTATATTATTAGATTCATACACACATTGTTTACAATTGCTACTCATTCAAGAAATAAATTTCACTATTTGAAAATACATGAGGCCATAAAGAGCAATGCTTCATGCCAGCAATGCTTCATGCCAGCAATGCTTCATGCCAGCAATGTTTCATGCCTGCAAACTTCATGAAGTGTATTAGCACTTAAAAAGTATGCTAGCATGAAGCATTGCTAGCATGAAGTATTGCTGGCATGAAGCATTGCTGTTCATACGTTCAGGTATTTTCAAAATTGAAATTTATAGCGACATTTTACTTTCATCACCGTCATAATTCCCAACCGTTAAAATAGTTGTACTATATTACTATATTTAGCAAGATTCATACGCACATTGTTCACATTCATGAGGAAATGGCTATCATTTCAATAAATGGTAAAGGATATTGAAGGCAAAGAATTTGAAATGTAATGATAAGGAAATGCCTATCATCACAATTTGTAAAGATGTCAAAAGCACAAAACATTGGAAATGTAAATACACCCTTATATTTACATTTTCAACTGTTTTCTCTGTGATAACCCTTTGAAGCTCCAACGTGTTAATTTCCTCAGATACACAACTAGATGTCAATTCCTCATTTGTATGCAAATGAATGACATCAGTGGGTGGGGACTATGTAAATTAACATGGAATACCATGCATATTTCAATTTCTATTTGTCATTAGTCTATTTTTGATAGTTGATTTTACATTTGCATTTTTATTTCAAATATGAATGTATAAAGAATCGCTGCCCAGTTTGTTGGGTATGTGAGGTGAGTGTAAACTGAGATGATTTATGCATAACAGTACTTTTTACATAATCATCTCACATACCCATAGACCATTGATGAAACTACATGTACTGGTGGAAAATATTACATAAAAGTTTAATAAATGTGACACACAACTAGTCAGAAGACAACTGGGCAGAGCCTGGCAGGTTAGAACTGCACGAAATGAAGGCCAGGCTCTAAAAAGTCTGGGATTGCCTCATAATGCAGGCATTTCCAAGTTTCTATGACAACGACCTTGTCCTTGAAAATCATTAACAACCCAAATATTTGTATAAGATGATCCCTGCAATATTGAACTACATGAGTTCCAAGTCATAGGCTTTAACGTGTCAATGAAGCATTTAGAAAATAGGAAAAGCAGCATCTGTTTATACAAATAATTAACTGTAGGAAATATAAATGACAATCAAAATTGATTGATTGTTTTGTTGTTTTCCACCACACTCCACAATTTTTCAGTTATCTGGTGGCATCCAGTTTTTTATTGGTGGAGGAGAGAACCCAGATACAATGTACCCGGGAAGAGACCACCGACCTTCTGAAAGTAAACTGGCAAACTTTCTCACATATATCAGGTCGAGCAAGATTCAAACCCGCGCCGACTAGAGGTGAGAGGCCTTGTGATTTTGAATGCGATGCTCTAACCACTCAGCCACAGAGGCCCCTTAAATACTTTAGTGAAAATAATAGATAAATAATATACAATACTTGCAGTTGAGTCAAACTGTGAATGAGCAACAGAGCAATGTGATACAGTGGATTTAAGGAGATATAATTCTTGTGTTTCTGGGTTACGCCCCGATTAAAATCAGATCCTTGATCCAACCCTTTTCTTTGTATATTGTGGATACTCTTAATTAATCACCTCACATACCCAGCAAAGAAACACTACACAGTGATTCCTTATATCTATATTTGAATTAAAAATGAAATTATAAAATTGACATATCAAAAATATTACCAAAATAGAAATACACATGGCATTCCATGTTAATTTCCGTAGACCCTTCCCACTGACCTTTCATTAAATTGTTTACAAGTGAGAAATTTGTAAATAGTGGAGAAATTAACACATTGAAGCTCAAAGGGTTATTACCGAGAAAAAAAATGAAAAATGAAAATATATTGTTTACAACATGTCTGAAACCGTTCAAACAGACTACATCTACCGTCACTATTGTCTTAGTAACAGTTTAATGAAGACTTACCAGTTCAGAAGTTCCTTCTTGTCAACTGCAAAAAACAAAATGAATCATGCAACATTATTTACTAGAAAATCTTTATCCAATTACATCTTTTATGTCATACAAACTGCTGTACATACATGTAATTATTTAACTAATAATAGATCAATGTTTTCGCAGAAGATGCATCAAATCAATGTCATCATTAATAATGGCACTTTAATCAGACAGCTGGGTACTCAAACAAAAGTATATAAAATCTGTATATTAAAGCTTTATTTCTTAAAAGGTTATCATGAATCTGAACTTATTCCTAATCCTAACTCTATCAACCCTAACCCTGAGTATCAACCCTAAGTATCAACCCTAACCCTGACTATCAACCCTAACCCTGACTATCAACCCTAACCCTAACTCTGTCACCCTAACCCTAAGTATCAACCCTAACCCTGACTATCAACCCTAACCCTAACTCTGTCACCCTAACCCTGACTATCAACCCCAACCCTGACTATCAACCCTAACCCTTACTATCAACCCCAACCCTGACTATCAACCCCAGCCCTGACTATCAACCCTAACCCTAACTCTGTCACCCTAACCCTGACTATCAACCCTAACCCTGACTATCAACCCCAACCCTGACTATCAACCCCAACCCTGACTATCAACCCTAACCCTAACTCTGTCACCCTAACCCTGACTATCAACCCCAACCCTGACTATCAACCCTAACCCTGACTATCAACCCTAACCCTTACTATCAACCCTAACCCTGACTATCAACCCCAACCCTGACTATCAACCCCAACCCTGACTATCAACCCTAACCCTTACTATCAACCCCAACCCTGACTATCAACCTCAACCCTGACTATCAACCCTAACCCTAACTCTGTCACCCTAACCCTGACTATCAACCCCAACCCTGACTATCAACCCTAACCCTAACTCTGTCACCCTAACCCTGACTATCAACCCCAACCCTGACTATCAACCCTAACCCTGACTATCAACCCTAACCCTGACTATCAACCCCAACCCTGACTATCAACCCCAACCCTGACTATCAACCCTAACCCTTACTCTGTCACCCTAACCCTAAGTATCAACCCTAACCCTGACTATCAACAGTAACCCTAACTCTGTCACCCTAACCCTCAGTATCAACCCTAACCCTAAGTATCAACTCTAACCCTAAGTATCAACTCTAACCTTCAGTATCAACCCTAACCCTGACTATCAACAGTAACCCTAACTCTGTTACCCTAACCCTCAGTATCAACCCTAACCCTCAGTATCAACTCTAACCCTAAGTATCAACTCTAACCCTAAGTATCAACCCTAAGTATCAACCCTAACCCTCAGTATCAACCCTAAGTATCAACCCTAACCCTCAGTATCAACCCTAAGTATCAACCCTAACCCTCAGTATCAACCATAAGTATCAACCCTAACCCTGACTATCAACCCTAACCCTAACTCTGTCACCCTAACCCTAACTCTGTCTCCCTAACCCTCAGTATCAACCCTAACCCTAAGTATCAACTCTAACCCTAACTCTGTCATCCTATCCCTAATTCTGTCACCCTTACCCTAACTCTGTCACCCTTACCCTAGCCTTGTAACAGAAGCTGGATCTTCCTCCTGAAATAGATCCCCCCCCCCTCCCCCAACCAAAAAAAAAACTTCCCTGCAGATTCTCTTTAAAATGATGTTCTGGTATTTGATATATTCATGTCTGTTGACTTCCTTCCATCTGTAAGTGCATGTCTGCTAGAGTCTAAATAGGAAGTATAACAGCCAGTTTGGGCAAATAACATGATTTATTACGCTAAGCGAACAAAGCATATCCAGGCAATAAATAATTACATAACAAAAATCATGGTTATTCTCCAGTGCCAAAACCAATTTATGGAAAAAAAACCATGAATGTTGATCTTTTCTTCCTGAATTATTTGCGTGGCTCTAGACCTCTGCGTGTTGTTGATATGACCCATCTACTGGGATCATTTCCGTGGATAATTCTTCAGTCACCTCCAAATGTTCAAAAAGAGATTCTTTACTATTCATTCAATGGTTTGAATTTTTAAAAATACTAATTTTAACATAAAACTTCAATACTATTAGTTAGGGATAGTACACTCAGCTAACCCAAGTAACGGACTGCAATTTAATATGCCACACAAATGCAATGCAATAAAAAATCTGCATCAAAACTGATAAGGTCTCAAATCAATATGTATTTGTTTAATTGGATTTAATCAAGATCTCTCTCGATCTCTCTCTCTCTCTCTCCAAATGCAAAACATATTTCGGCTGAGCTGAATTGAACTTTTTTCACAACAGTATCTTAAGTACTCATCTCTTCATCAATTTCATATGCGAACAGTTTTTAGTTGTTTCACCCAAACCTATTTCAAATCCTGAATTGTGCACAGGTAAAATGTCACGATCAGATCAATTTATTCCCACCGCAGAATTCTGTCTTTAGAAGTGAGTAGTCAAAAAGGATATTAGCATTCCAGCACATACATTCTGTGTTTAATATAGTTCATTCTATTGACTGAACACCATATTATGCATATTGATCTTAAGCAGTGCCACGATGAAGTTTGTTTTAAGCGTCATAACTTGTCAACAGGGTATTCCACCTTTGTCTTTGATCATTAAACATGGAGGTTTCTCCATCTCCAAATGACATAAAAAAAAAAACCCCGAGACTGACAGAGAAGTAGGGATCAAAATGATGTAAAACCACCTATAGTTTAGAAGATTTTCAAAAAGAAATTACTTTGGATTCATTCTCAGAAATATTCAATTCTGTACCGGCAACTTTACAAACTGCCTTGCCAATGTGCCCTAAGTATTGTCTGTTACAATTCATTGGATTATAAAAAATTTCTCGGGAACTAACATAATTGGATAGAAAATGACCTCTGCGAACAGCAGATGCTACCATCTAAGTGATATATTTTCATTAGTAAATTTTTTTTACATACATGAATTGTCAGTAAATTGACTATCTAGAAGTCCGAACTTTACCCTGTCTTTGGAACTGTTACACCCGGTCAATAGTTTTCTTATCTGTTATCTTTGAATAATGTTTTCATATGATTTTCAAAATTCCAGTGATTGGCTGTTGGTGTCAGATGTCAATTGTAAAACATCACTCAGACGTCACAATCATGGACAAATGTACAGAAATAAATAAATCAACATGGTGAGGACAGCGGGGGTTTTTTGGAGGTAATTTTAAGAAATCCGAGTTGATCACGATTTCAAAACACCAAAAGCGATTTGAAATGTTCGGAAACAGTGAAATACTTCTTAACTAACTCAGATACAAATTGGACAAGACAGGTTTGCAGGAAATTCTCTGTGATTAGAACTTAACACTACTTTTTATTGTTCTGAATAGTTCAGTATAACACAACACTGATCAATTACATAGCTATAAGGGTGACAGTCAATTTAGGTTTCCTCGTGACTCAAAAGGAATCAGTTTTTTGGGGGGAAATTTATTTTCATTTTTGTTTCTGACTTTCCTATCTTAGAAATCACTGAATATCAGAGATACCAAACAATGTTTAAAGCCTGGAAATGTCGCACCAAGTTCTCTGTATAATGCAGCATCACAGATTACATTATAACCACATTCTAATTGTAAATACCTGTTCAATGCCTGCACTCAACTTTATCTAATCACATATCTACTATGTAAAGACCTTTTATTCGTCAATTTTGATCAAATTATGCATAATTGATGTCTTTGTGTCGGTGTAATTAAACAGTTAATGAATATTTCTTAGGAAAATGCACTAATTTCAACTCCTCCACCTTTGATAGTTCTACCATCGCCTGATATACCTCGGGAAAGTTAGCGTCTCAGCTTTTGAGAACCACTAAGCGAGATGCGCTAACTATGTACGCACTAGTTCAATAACCATGCGTTGTATTGGCCAAAATATATTACAACCCTCAACCCAGTCCTACTAATGTTTTTTTTATCAAATCAAATTCGGAAATGGTTCGTTGAAGACTATATCTTATCATGGAAGGACTTTTCAATCAAAAAAAATAAATCTGCATGATTTTATTATTTCAATTTCATCTAAAATATATTCTACATTTAAACCCTTGAAATGTATTTCAATTTTGTAATTTTAATTTATATAATAGAAATTTATAATAGAAATGAAGAGAAGAGACTCAATTGAAACTAATTTAAATGTTGTATATTCGTGAATTTGGTCAATACATGTATATTTCCCCAAACAGAACACTGACTCTGAAAACTGCCATACTGGTTAATTTACATGAAATTTTATATGAAAATTTAACCTCTTGGCAAATAATTAAAAATTTGATCTACAACTCCCATTTTTTATTGTCCCATGTTAAATTTTGAAGCAAAAAATTGCAGTTTATAAATGTATGTGTAATTTCTAAAACTGTTAGCATACTCCTAAACTGTTCTTGTACCTCAAGTGCAAAAAGGTCATCATTTATTTTCCATCTCCTAGTATTAATAATAAACTTTTTCATATCTATATTGTTAGAAGATATAAGTGTTCATTGATATGATACAATGAGAGATTTGGTTGTTTGGACAAAACATGCTGACATGAATAAATGAAAATTAGATTTTAAGTGCAGTAAGATAAAGTTTAATATACTACAGTAAATATAGGTTTTGATTTTTCTTAGTGACAATACAAATGTGCTGTTTTCTTATACAATTGATATACACATAGAACAAATCAGTTTTTATAACGAAATCATTATATATGTGTAGCAAATTACATTTATAGCAATTTTTATAAATTGTCTGCAGAAATTCACTATATCAGAGTTTTATTATAGAGCTCAATGACAAGTATTATGACCCCTAGTTACTTTTTTGGGGGTTTTTTTGCCATCATTCATACTCGCATTTTTATCTGATAAAAATATTGAAAGTGCATTTCCACTTATCAGAACTAGAACTAATTATCAAATAAAATATATATGTCATCACACTTTTTAAATGTGAGATATACATCAACAGAATCGTATACCAACGTCAGAAAATTGCAATTTTCCTTAAACTTCACAAAAAACTGGTGATAATGATGTAATAGTATTCATAACAATTTCACGAAACTGTTTCTTTACAAAAATATATAAAATGTTTCTGAAAAATAAAGGAAATTTATCACATAATGGACTTGATAAAGAAATCAATGAAACCAGAGTTATTGCCCTTGGATTCAATCTCATGATATCACAGGCGGGTGGAATTGCTTCAAGGAAACTATCATATAATTAATTACTACAGCATTTGTTGTGATCTGATATCACCATCCTTCAACACGTAATTACTATGACCTTGTCCTCCGACCTCGAGATCCGTAGGGGTCCACCTTTACCTCCCTCCCTCCATTTCCCCCTAGTCTTTCTCTCCCCCACCCACCTATACCCTCCCCCCTTCTTACAATGGCAGCCTGTAATTACTACACAAAGAGAGAATGTAATTACAATTTATGACATCAAACAGAAATCAATGTATTTTCTAAAATAACATATACCCACACGACTACAGTAATTTCCTTTAATCTTGAAAGTGGTCTCAATGATAGATTGATGTTGTGAATGAAGTGGAGAGTTTACGTAATCACAGATTGGAAAAATAACATGGACTGACATTGTCCTAGGTAATCTATAGAATGCTGGACCCATAATGATTCATTATCAAGTTAATCATATCTCCTGGACAGGTGAGAAATTCATATTAATATTTCATTGAGGATGATATGTTAACAGATTGAAAACATGACGAATCAATACAGCGGTAGAGGTTTACAGCTCAGACAAAAAAAGTGACACAAAATTAACAAAATCATAAATATTTTATAAATCAATACACACTGTCAATAGTCATCAGCACGGCACAAGCATTTCAAATCAACAGTGTAACATCTCGCCTCTGGCCTGATATCACGGCTGAATAATGACATCTTCACCCATACAAAGACCATGATTTCAAGAACAGTTATACACAAATTATGCTATGAACTTGCTTCAGTGCACTGTGGGTATCAGAGCAGATTAATGGCCAGTGTGCTGGAGCCTTAATGCGTTTCAGATAACTCATCATTTCCACTTCCTAGGACCGCATGGATTCACAATGATCAAACCTTGTGACACTGTTCATACCTCTTTGCAAACGGTTGCTACATATGTTAAACTTGTTATGCTAGATCTAACTCATTCCTCAGTCATTAATCTATATTTATGGAATAAAATCTGTTTCTCTCAAACTTTCGCATTATGCAGGCAAAAAAAACCCAAAAAACCAACCGCAAGATTCAACATACTAAGTACCACAACCTGACGAGCAGGACAGCGACATGAAAAAAATTACTTGTCAATGAAATTTCCTCACATTTGGTAAAATCATAGGAGAAGGGATCCTCCATACAGAAATGTCCAAATATCGCGTGTCAAAGGTTTTAGTCCTTGTAGGGAGTTATGGGCATGGAAGAGTTACCTCCCTTGAAAACCAGTGACACCTGACTAACATTACCTCATAGTTCTGTTAAACAATTCTGTCTGAAATTCACATGGACTATAGAGAATGGATCCTCTTTCAATAAGTTTTTTTCAGTATCTTCCCAGATTCCATGGTTTAGACAAAAATATATCAATAATACCTGTACATGAAATTTTTGCACATAAAGCTGCATTTTCTCAACTGTTTCATTAAAATCTATCTGATTTCATGACGTAAAAATATTGTCAGTCATTTTTTTTTTTTGTTGGTTAAAAACACATGAAATAAAATATTTTTACGGAATTAATATGTCCATGGGAATATGAAGAACACAAGTTTATCTCGATGTTAAAGCAGGATTACATTAACTGTGGCCTCTCGTGTTACTCTTACTGCAGTCTATCCTCATACATACTTAAAATGGTACCTTCAATTTTATAAATTCCAAAGAGCTACATGTACACATCAGATTCATTTCTATATGTTTCATCAATTTTGAAGGAGATTTTGTGGAAAAATTCAAGGCAAATAAAAAAAAATACAGTAAATCATCAGCCATTAATGATTTTCTATTTGCGAGTTTTATTGCTGTGACAATGTACCTTACGGCTAAATATGTCACAGCCAAACTATGAGATGATGTATCGTAGTTTGACAACGTATAACATAGTTAGTAAAGAAAAGACAGTCTCTATTATGACGTGAAGTCTCTAACATCGTAATACATTTCAATCACATGATTTGTGTTCTTCCTCTCCTCAGAGTTTGTCTCTTCATATTGATGATTTTATGCTGGAGACCTCCATTCCAAAAAGTGTAACTATTTATAAAATGTTTTGTGAAGAGAAAACAAAGTATGTGTTCTTTGAGATTCTGAAAGCATACTAGTTATAAATGGTGTTATTAATTGTTTGGTTTTTTTTTTATATTTTGGCTGTATTTCAATATGGCAAAGTCAATGAAATAAATGAGTATTTCTAATCAAAACACCACCATATAAAGACCTGTTTTGTGTCAGTTTTGATCAAATTACAGTAGAATTGACATATTTATGATGTCATACTTCAACGGTAAATGTTAAATGGGAAAATTCACTAGATTTAACTCTTGTAAACACAACCTTTGTCATTTCTACCATTACGTTGATATTTCTGAAGCAGAATACAGAAGGCGCTTTATATCATTTGCCCGTCACATCTCCCATAGTTATAGTAGTCTTTAACAGGAGAATACCACATAATGAAACACGTAAAGTTATTACTGACAAAAATGTTGGTGAATACAAATACATTTTGTAACACTAATGAAAGGTCCACTGTGACTTACAATTAGGCTGTTTCTTTGGGGTTTTTTGGGGGTTTTTTTTTGGGGGGGTGTGTGTTTTTTTTAATTTTTTTTTTTTTTTTGGGGGGGGGGGGGGTTCTGGGGGGGGGGGGTTTGGGGGGGGGTGTTGTTGTTTTGGGGTTGGGTTTTTTTTGCAATGGTAAAAGATAAATTGTAGAAAATTAACTTTTTCGCAAGTTCTGTTAAAAATTTTATTTACTGCACTTTCGCATGTAAATGAATCACACAGTGGGCTATTATAAGATGATGCACCAGTTAAATGCAACCCTGTCTGAGTAGTCCTAAAGGGAAATAAATTAAGGACATCTTCTGGACAGATTCAAAGAATCGAAACATGAAAGTTAAAAAGGCAATCCCAATCAGATTAATAACCAGTAAAATCATTGGTGGCTCGATAAATCAATTCTAATTGTGTTCACAGAAGTACTAAAGGTTCCAGCATATTCATTAACTAATATCACTGCCAAACAGCGATGAAATGTTGTTTATAACAGGGAATTAGCATCTACATCCTAGACAATCCCAAACTTTTCCTCCTTGTTCAGTATGCAAACACATTCATATTATATTATTTTGGGGGCATATTCAATCAATCTGTGAAAGCTCATAATCAGTTTAAGAATTAACTGCAGCCATTTTGTCTAGCTCCCTCTGTCTATGATATAAATGACAATGTCAAAATTTAATTCCCTTGATGAAAAATCAATGTTCTTCAGCACAGTCAGGTCATATAACAACAAAGCACACATTGACGCAAAATGGGCAAAAAATTTTGTTACCCGTGCAATCATATTTCACGAGACAGGACCACAGAAGAGCACATATTTATTATCAGCAATCTCTATCCTCAGGATGTTTGAAAATCCTATAAACGTATCACATGTTTCATGATTTGTCATTGCTAAAAGTGTTCATTAAACTGTAAGCATACAGCACCAACTGATCAGGATATTGATAACATTTTATGTCAATTCTATAACCAATGACAATTGAAGAGAAGCTGTTTGACATTTTAGTTAGTTCATCTTTATAGTTCATCAACACAAATTAACATCCACATCATTTCCTGGCAAAATAGCGGTAGATTCATTAGACGACTATCTGCCACAAAATCTAGATAAAGTTCAACGTTGTGTAATTTGACAGACTAATCAATATTCTTTGAAGTTCTAATTTGAAAAAAAAAACCAAAAAAAACCAAACTCATTCTCTCTGGAACATCGAATTCTTCAGTATTTACTTAAGAATGACTAACCTACTTCCAAATCTAAACTCGTAACTTTTTTTTTTTTATGATTTATAGCAGCAGAGTAACATTTGATAAGTTGAATCAATTGATAATAATTTGAAGCTGGTGACATATTTGATTTGATGTGTGTTGTTTATGAAGGTTGTTCTTTGGATGTTTCAGTGCTAATGATAACGATCATTATGAGCAAGTGACTTTGATGTCTGATCTCAAAATGCAAAAATCTGTAGATTATACAAGATATAATCTGCAAATGACTTTTTAACATATGAACCATTAACTTTAACCATCAGACCTAAAAATAATAGCAGTTATCCTGAAAATCATAAGATTCTCTGATATTGCTAACTCTGGAGTAGTGTCTGGGATCTTCTTTTAGTCTCAGAAATTCTCCTGTGAAGTTTCAATCTGCTATTGGGATCAAATAGTATCTGAGCTTCATATGGAAGCCATTTCTTATGTTTACCCCCCCAAACAATGACAACACGTTATGTGAAGCTTCACTGCCAAAGCTCTGAACAGTGTTTGTCACACCAGCAATCAACCTGAAACCATTCTCTGTTCTTTTCCCATAATCCTGATCACTTTTCTTAATTTACTGTGAACTGATTCTAACACTTCAGTCATCGGACAAAATATAATTTAAAATCCATCAAATGCACAACAGTTGATAAATTTCCCTTACATTGGGAGATATGATTTGAAATTACATTTTTCAGTTTTGCAAATTAGTTCATCAAATCCCATTTCAAAAGAGCATTATTTTATCTGAATTTTTTATATTTTTTACACAAAACCCATAAATATTTGTAAAGAAAGATTTCATAAATATTATGGACATATTTTATTAAAGTTATCCAATTGAAATAAAATGCTTATAGATTTTTCTGGTAAATTTCATTAGAGACTGCAAACACAATTCAAACCATACAAATCAGCAAATCCCATATAAATATCTGTCGGTTCCCAGCTACTGAAATCAATGACTGATAAGTGATCCCAAGTAATTATTTTCTACACACTTTGAAGTCAATACAAATACTATTATTTACAAACACTGTTTGACTAAGACCAAAATCATTCTTAAAATCTACTTACAGTAAGTACAGTCCAGTAGCTCTTTTAATTCTGTGCCATCTAATTTGCTTTGCTGTTTTCCCATGGTCCATTAACTTCATTCACAAAGATCACAGGGCAGTACCCTAAAATGTTCACCGTTGCTGTCCACTTGAGCACTTGGGTGTCATTTCTTGGCTGTGGACCCTGAATACAGACGAAATTTGAAACTCGTTATCTAGAGCTGAATATACTTGAAGACTAAGAAAATGACAATTGTTCCCAATCTAAATCTGTCGTGAAAGGTGCGAGTGATCGGTGTTTGCAGCGTTGTGTATTGAACTGTGATAAATCAATAATTCATATGGTTGTTGAAATCTCCATCTACTTATGGCAATAATTCAACACTATTCCTAGAGAAAAGTTCCTTCAGAGTGCTTTAATACTTAAATCATGCAGACAGAAATCATTCTTATTCTTTTATATACTCATATGGATCAATAGCACAGTGCCATTCATAAAGTGTGTCCACTGAAACGGTCAACTCTTCCTCTCTAGTTTTTCCTACTGATACAACACATAATTTTCACTTCAGCTTCCGAAGCTTTCTGCTAACCATTCATTGGACGTGGAATGCTGTAGTTTGTCAATGACTCGTCACTTTCTTCCTCCCAGGGAACTGCACTGATCCCTAAACACCGGATCTCCTTTCCTACAACATTTACACAGTCATTAAACCAAATCCCTACAATTTTTAACCAGCTTCCAAAATAACTGACAAATGTCATCCCTCCCCTGGGTTCGGAGTCTTTGTGTGTCAAGTACAGCTGAGACAATCTGCTTTTTTGTCTGTAACATATATACCATTATATCTCCATCAATACCTACATACTTACCTTGTACAACATATCATATTTGTCATCTCCCACACAAGAATATCAATACCTTCAATAACGCGTTACAATTTTATTGTTATTCTCATTTTTTTTGCGGAGGACATGTGCGTCAGGTTTTCTCTGCTTTGAGCCACAAATATCAACAACCGCAAGCACCTGAAGATTGACTGCATTTTAAAATACAAGTCAATAATCACCCATTGCAGGTATCCTCTCATGAAAATGGAAATGTAACTGATGATCTACAAAGAGCTGTAGACGATGCTGCGGACATACTGCAAGGATCAGCATCCTGAGCATGAGGCCCATGGGCTACAAGGCTCACCTAATCCACCTTGTTCATACAGAAATCAAGACACACATCTGAGTCACTACAAGTGTAAATCATAAAAACGTACATACCACTCAACGTACAGTCCGTTGGAACAAACCTTGAATTTACACAACATGAAGATGCTACATATTTTAAAAATTTGAGAAATCATACCTATATGCTTATAGGAAGGAGATTTTTAAATGAATTTTCCTATACATTTAAATATATACAAAACTTTATACCCTTATAATGGTACAGCCATGGTGCCAGGAGTCAGGGATTTAAACTACTTCACTTTCGTAGAACATGATGATTAATAATTGCACATTGATTTGACAAATTCATGAAGTCTTTACTATACGCTTCTATGTAAAACATTTTCCAAAACCAACTGTGACCCTACCCCTCCCCAACCTGGGGGGATGGGGATGTCATGATTTTAGATGTATGCTACATGAAGATATACTCATATATACTGAGGTTTTATCAATATTATGGGGGCATCAAAATAAGTGGATTTGCCAAAAAAAAAAATAAGTAAACAGCCTTGTTGACATGTCACTCAACACTTTTCCATTATAAACAAATTTTCTTCTCAAAAGCTAAAAACAAAAACTGATGTTGAACAACATATGTAAAACCCACAGTATTTATATAATGGATTGCAATATGAAAATCCACAAAATTCTTTTAATAGAAATCCAAAGTATTTATCTAATGGATTGTAATATGAAAATCCACAGTAATCATTCAATAGATTTTAATATGTAAAATCCATAGTTTTCATTTAATGGATTTTAATATGAAAAATCAACAGTATTCATTTAATAGATTGTAATATATAAAATCCACATTATTCATTTAACAGACTGTAATATATAAAATCTACAGTATTCATTTAAAATCCAGTCTTCATTTAGTAGATTGAAATATGTAAAATCCACAGTATTAATTAAATAGTTTGTAATGTATAAAATCCACAGTATTAATTGAATACATTGTAATACATAAAATCTACAGTATTCATTTAATGGATTTTAATATGTAAAATCTACAGTATTCATTTAATGGATTTTGATATGTAAAACCCACAGTATTCATTTAGTACATTGTAATATGTAAAATCCACAGTATTAATTGAATAGATTGTAATATATAAAACCCACAGTATTCATTTAATGGATTTTAATATTTAAAATCAACATTATTCATTTAACAGATTGTAATATATAAAATCCACAGTATTCATTTAGTAGATTGTAATATGTAAAATTGACAGTATTCATTTAATGGATTTTAATATGTAAAACCCACAGTATTCATTCAATGAATTTTAGTATCCTTGTAGTTTTCATGAGGAAGATTTTTGTCAACACGGAGGGAGTCATAGTTCGAGCAAACTTAAATCTACACATGAACCCCTCAATGTTGGGCAAAAATAATTAAGTAGTTTACATTTATTTGAAGTGTATATAGAAAAATATTTTAGAATCTTCCTCTTGATACCTTAGAGACCATGAATTGTTCAAGTGATATCTACACCATATAAGAAAGCTTTCATTGCAAGATTGGCTTTTTTTGGTCGAGTGGTTCTTAATCAAGACCAAGATTTTGCAAAATCCTCCCACTTTTCACCATTTCCTAATTATACATCCCTGTGAAGGGAAACATGTCTCTGAATACCCTTTTACCAAAGGATACCGTGTATCAACTTGTCTATAAATTGGTTCTGTGCTTCTCAGGAGAAAAGGTTCTACATGTAAACAGTAAATGAGGATAAAAATTGATGGACAACTTTTGATGAGAAAAGATCAATTGAGTCTATGGCTCATGTAAGGTATTAAAGCTAATTATTTTCACCAGTTTATACAAATTACCTGCTTGGGCCTCTGTTCCAGTGCAGATTGCATTTTTACTCCTTAGTTTATCAACTGGTACTATATTGATCATGTTTAAAGGTATTAAGTAAATTAAAAGAAGGATGACATGCCTGAATGAAATTATCGAATACGATTAATAATGTTATGGTGGGGAAAATTTAATTTGGACTTTTTGTTCAAAAGTTGTGATATTAAAAATCATTCAGAAAAAAAATGAAAACTCCTGCAGGATTGGATAAATAATCCACTGAGCAAAAATAAACAGGAAATAATCTAAAACTGGACGAACAATATTATAAGTGTCTGGTATGAACTTTCAATATCTGTCCACTCAGTCTTTTACCAGTGACTTTGACCTATGTCAAATGACCTTGGATTTGGGTAATTATAAAATTCTCTGATCACAAGAAATCTTCATGGCATTGCCAAGTTAGTCCTAATGTTTCTGTAATGAATTCAATGATTTTAACAGAGGTCTGTCTACCAGCTCCTTATCCTTTTAGCTGTTTGACATCCATGAATGGAGACCAAAACTTTTAAAGAAATTATGCATTTTCGTAATAGGAACCTATGAGCCCCACTTAACACATTTTCCCCAATTCAGTGGTCATTATTTTGCAAGATTGGAATAAATTTCTCTCCTCATCATTGTCATGCAATTAGTTTGGTCGTTTGATGCCAAGAACATTTTAAAACAAATAGACCCAATTCATTTTCATTATATATCCCAGGGACCATCTCATACCAACACTACAACCCCAAACCCAGGGGTCATCTCATAACAACACTACAACCCCAAATCCAGGGGCCATCTCATACCAACACTACAACCCCAAATCCAGGGGTCATCTCACACCAACACTACAACCCCAAATCCAGGGGTCATCTCACAACAACATTACAACCCCAAATCCAGGGTCATCTCATAACAACACTACAACCCCAAATCCAGGGGTCATCTCACACCAACACTACAACCCCAAATCCAGGGGTCATCTCATAACAACATTACAACCCCAAATCCAGGGGTCATCTCATACCAACACTACAACCCCAAATCCAGGGGTCATCTCATACCAACACTACAACCTCAAGCCCAGGGGTCATCTAACCTCAAAACTACAACCCAAACCCTGGAGCCATCTCATCCCAATACAACAAACTCAAATACTAGGGTCATCTCACACCAACACTAGGACCCCACATCCACGGGTCATCTCACACCAACATCACAACCCAAGCCCTGGGATCATCTCACTAGCACCCCAAAACCAGGAGCCATCTCATCTCAACACTACAAATCTAGGGGTCATCTCCTCCCAACTTGAGAAACCCAAACTTAGGGGCCATCTCACACCAACACTTAGCAACCCCAATCGCAGGGGCTACAAATGTCCGAGATTTGATGGAGACCTCTCTCCTCATTACTGCTATATAGTCAGTTTGGTTGTGTGATGTTCAGGACTCAAGAAGAATTTTCCACATGTGTTCTGAGAGCATTGCATAACACACATAATCCCCTACAGGCAGAAAAATCTTTTAACAAAAATAGAATGTGAACTTCATGCATAATTTGTTAAAAATTCATTCTAAATCAAAATATTTCCAGGTGCAATTATTTTCTAATCGAAGGGCCATAACTCAGCAAAAAAATCAATGGACCAGAAGGAAATTTGAACTTGATTTGCAATTTATCATGGTAAAACAAAGTACCAAATATGAAATGGATATCTGCAAGGAAGCCTAAAAGAGTAGAAAACTAAGTATTCACATTTATTTTCTAAGTCCAAGGGCCACAACTTAGCAAATAATCAATGGACTGGAACAATATTTGACCTTGTAACATGTCATGGTGAAGCAATGTGCCAAATATCAAATGACTATCTACAAGCATGACCAAAAAAAGACAGGTATGGAAAATTGAGTATTTGAGTTAATTTTCTATGTTCAAGGGTCATAACTCTGCAAAAAATTAATGGACTGGGAAAAAAAGATTTGAATTTGATTCCTAACTTGTCATGGTAAACAATTTAGCAAATGTCAAATGAATATCTGCAAGCATGATTAAAAACTGTGCGGAAAACTGATGTGACAGACTGACAGCTGGACGGATGGAGAGCAAGCCTCACGTCCCCTTCCACTCCACCGCTTGGGGACTAATAAACAATGCCACTGCATCTGCCTTGAAACTCCACTCTTGCACCAGAATCACTGACCCATGGTCCACGGACATAACACATTTAGTATAAGCTTCTCTGCTCGTAATTGCTATGCACTCAGTTTCATTGTTTGATTGATTGATTCATTAAATATTGTTTAACGTCCAGGAGTACAGAAAAAACAGATTTTTAAAGAAATAATATATTTTCACAATAGGAGCAATAATGAGCCCCATCCTAACACCAGAAGCAGATCCAGGGGCCATGAATTTCACAGTTTTGGTCAAGATTTTCTCCTCATTTCTGTGGTCTATGTTTAAGGTTTTAAAGAAATGATGCATTTCTCTGTATGAGCTATAAAGACCCCTGCATCCTAGCAACAGTTTTGAAAGCAATTGTTTTCCTCTGCTGTACCTGCAGAATTCAAAAGAACACATGTAAGACCTCTATTGAAAAATACAAATCTGGATCCAAATACTCTTAAGAACTACAGACCTGTGTCCAATTTGCCTTTTGTTTCAAAAGTTCTTGAAAAGGTAGTGAACTCCCGTATTGAAGATCATTTAACAGTAAATGACCTTCATGAAGAACATCAGTCAGCATATAGGCAGTTCCATTCCACGGAATCTGCACTACTGAAGGTACAAACAGATATACTACAATCTTTAGACCAAAATGATGTGACTATCCTTGCGATGCTGGATCTCTCCGCTGCTTTTGACACTATTGAACACTCTATCCTGTTGCACCGACTAGAACGTCTTTTCAGAATAACAGGCAAATTACTAGGCTGGATATCATCTTATCTCAATAACCGGCACCAAACGGTCTGCGTAGATGGTGCCACGTCAAAGTCAGTGGAAATGACTTTTAGTGTGCCTCAAGGATCAGTGCTGGGTCCCAAATTCTACACAATGTACACAAAACCAATTGGTTCCATCTATAGATATCATAGACTTGATCACCAACTTTTTGCGGATGACTCTCCACTTTACCTGTCTTTTAAGCCTATGGGCATAACTACACAGGTAGAGACATTACATCGTATTGAGTGTTGTCTATACGACATCATGTCTTGGATGCATGGCAATATGTTGAAACTCAACACGGATAAGACTGAGGTCATTGTGTTTGCATCTGGTCGTAATGCAAACCTAATTAAAAACATTTCAGTTGCAGTGGGTGACTCACAAATTAATCCTTCAACCTGCATTCGAAATCTTGGTGTCATGTTTGACTCCAAGATGGATATGGAGCTACAAGTGAACTCTATTAGTAGATCTTGATATGCACAGTTGCGGCAAATAGGCCACATCAGAAAATATTTAACAACAGAAGCAGCTAAATCACTTGTGAACTCCCGAGTTACATCAAGGTTAGATTACTGTAATGCTCTCCTGGTTGGTATACCAAAGACAGTTCTGAGCAAGCTCCAACAAATTCAGAACACTGCCGCACATCTCATATCCAGGACCACTCATTATTACCACATCACTCCAATACTATGAGAACTACACTGGTTGCCTGTGCAGCATAGGGCACAGTTTAAGATACTTACTTACACTTACAAGGCCTTACATGATGAGTGCCCAATTTATATCAAATGATTACTAGAGGTATATAGACCTACCCGAAATCTTAGGTCTATACAACGATCGGTCACTCTAGTAGTTCCTAAAAGTTGAACTGTTACGTACAGAGATCAGTGCTTCATGTCAACAGCTCCGAAAATGTGGAATGCCCTTCCAGAACATGTGAGGGATTGTAAATCACTATGCGCCTTCAAGAAGTCATTGAAAACATTTTTTCCATCAGGTTTTCAGTAACTAGCCTCCATCAAGTTGAGATGGGTTTTTTTTATATATATATAGTTTTAATTCATCCACAAAAAAAAAAAACAATCTCATCAACATAATCTCATCATCTTTACTTTAATATGCCCTGAAACTGATGTTTTATACTTATTTAGCATATGTATTATATCTTATGTTTATATCATTTTATTTCAATGTTTTATTTAATTGTTTTAAGTACTGTATAGCACCTTTGAGCATGCAAATGTATGAAAAGGGTGCTATATAAATATGGTATTATTATTATTATTATCATTATTATTATTACTATGCCCCAAACCCCAGGCCCTATGGCCATAAATCTTCCTTACTGTTGAACATTTAGAAGACGAACTGTATGTGTAGTTAAGATGCGCTATGTTACCTCTACCTCATACATAATGTATGAGTTGAAAATGCATTATATTTTAAAGATCTTTTTCTCTACTCTTTGACACTACACAGTCAAACTGAGTACACAGTTACAATATGAAGTATTGATACAAACTTAGAGACTGGAGACCAACACCTTGAGGTTAAAATATTGGATTGATTCTCAGAGTGGATACCACATGGTATTCAATAGGGCCTTCATCTGATGACGAATGTCTAAGGTTGAAACCAGTCAACCAAAATAAATTCAAAGTGCATTCTCACGATGTGTTGGTGATCTGTTTTTTAATTTTAAGTTATAATATGATGTTACTGGGAATTTATTTTAATTCACTTCAATGTAACAGATAGATCAATATAAGTAAAAATTTTAACCGTACTCATTTCTTGTAAAAATGATAAATCACTCTAAACAAGTATATCATGCCAAGCAAGTCAATCAACCTTTATATCTCACCTTCTAATTAAACTCTCAGAAGACGAGACCAAGGCTGGACTCAGGATGAAGGAATCCTACAGGATGAGGTCAAGGCTGGAACTCAGGATGAAGGACTCCCACAGGATGAAAATTGAGGCTGGACTCAGGATGAAGGACTCCTACAGGATAAGGATTGAGCCTGGACTCAGGATGACAAAATCCCAGAAGATGAGAATCGAGGCTATACTTGGGATGGAAAACGAATTATCACTATCATCCATTTAGACAAAGAACTTTAAACCTCTTTCACGACAGCTACAAGGATAAAATGCATGTTGTACATCATTTCACATATTATTAAATATGAAGGATAAAAAAAAAGACTTGTAAGAAATAACATGTTTCTGTTTCATTAACATGAACCGAGTACACAGATACAATAATAAACTATCAATAAACTTCAAGATTAACTCCTTCATATTGTTAAGAAACAACTCTAAACACTCAGAGGAGAGCTGCAGTAAGTGAGTCATCCCTTAATAACTAGGCAGATTCATAAATGCAATATCAAACTAAATGTATTTTAAATTGGCAATACGCACTTATGCACCATCGCATTACAAATGTATAACCATCTCCTCCAGCTCCGTGGCAACCAGCTAATAACTGCTCAGTTGAATTGTTCTTGCTTCAGCATAAATGCAATGCAGATCATTTGTTTTGTCAAAACTTGACTGGTTTTTACAACCAACGTCCTTTCTCAGGTCCCAATACTTGGATAAAATTTTCACTCCAGATTACATCTGTGGGACAAAAAGAGACCTGTTGACATCAACCAGATGGTTCAATTGCTGCATGAATAATCACGTCACCTCAAGTGACAACTGTTGTAAATGACGTGAGTAAGCTTACATGCATTGTAGTAACCTAAATTAGTGTAGATGCCAGGCTACAGTACTTGGACTTGTAATCATACAAACACCTCCCCCTCCTCACAAAATGTTAATAATTAGATCTGTCAAGAATATAGCACAAGGGAGATAACTTTTCTGTGGGTTGTGTACTACGCTACAGAGTGGCAACACATGTGGTGTAAAGGATAATTTTTTTTTTTCCAAAATAAGGAAGTGTCAATTACCCCTTTGTAGAATTTCTTTACAGCATCCAGGAAGCATTTTAAAACATAAGCAAAAATAACATTGTACACTGTAGATTTACCTACCACATCACAATACAGGTTGTAGATTTACCTACCACATCACAATACAGGTTGTAGATTTACCTACCACATCACAATACAGGTTGTAGATTTACCTACCACATCACAATACAGGTTGTAGATTTACCTACCAAATCACAATACAGGTACACAAACATAATCACCCAAAGCTGTGAAATATATAATACGAAAAAATCACAAGTCATCCTCTAGTACTGCATCTAAGTCCAACAGACTCTTCAACACATGCAATGTACAACACAAAATGTGTTTCACACAGTCATTGCATTTAAATATGCAAATAGATCTACCAAAAAAAAAAAATAATTCTTAACAACACCATGGTTCTGTTTTGCATTAAAAGGGGTATTGTTTGTTTATAGGCAAAGTATGCAGAGTGAGTGGCAGATCTTCATTAAACTTGATCTCAATACGGCTCTTAGAAAAAGTTTCTGAAAGACGATGTATCCAATATAAAGGTCAAATGAACGAAAGCATAAAAAAAAAATAATCAAAAACGGGGAATTCTCCAGGTAGATGATCATCCCAAAAATATATTTGTGCTGAACTCCCGAACATTTCTTCCTGCATGCCAAATTCAACTCCTCCCAAATCAAAACAGAACAATAAAATAAAGCCATTTTTAATCGATTTTAATTGTAAATGCTGAACACAATTGGTGATTCATCATCGAGCAACCAATTACAACATCAAACTGTGTTGTCTTTTCTCCTACGGAACCTGTACAAACACACACTTTATAATATACCATGATTATATCATCATCAGGATAGGTGTCACTTTTTTGTAAAACAGTTAACATATTCAAAACATTAACAGTCTTCATGGTGAATTGTTTAACCAAAATTATATTTACTGGCTCATTCAAGCATCTCAAATGAAATAAAAAAGAGTATTACGTGATCTCAATTACTTTGTATGTTTTTTTTAATTATTAATAAAATAGGTATTTCGTTGCAAATAAAAGATTTTATAGCGTCCAAATTTAGCTTTTATTTGATATACATGCCTTAAGGATGATTTACACATCACTGAAATTTGAGATGGATACATACAATAATACTTTGAAATCAGAAATTCTCAAATTTACTTTCTTTAGTAAAAAAAAAAATAAAAATGCAGTTTTAGTAGAAAATAATTTTGAAAAAATTTAAAACTCCTGCTGGACTCAAACCTGAGACCTACAGATCAGCAGTCGACACTTTAACCAACTGAGCTTCCTAACTAGGCAATCAAATTTAAAAAGAATATACCAATATTACTGATATTTATATTTTCATTCATCCATTATAAGAAAATCAGCCATTTAGAAGATTTAGATATACATTCTGACTTTTAAAATAAAACAAGATGTGTTTGTGACACACTATACCTCTGTATGGAAGCAAAAAAATACTGGTACCAAAGAAAGGTCTTGTTACAAGAAATGCACTTGTGATATATAAAAGTCCTGGCACTAAGCATTCAGAGGCTATGGCCAAGGTCAAAGTTTTTCAAAAATAGGTCAAACTCCAAGGTGAAGGTCAGGAGTTCAAACATTTTAGTATGAAAAGAAATGTCTTGTCATAGGGAATACACATGCCCTAGCGATAATCAGTGTTCTAAACATATGGCCAAGATTTAAGGTTTTGCAGACAAATGGACTAAAAAACTACATGCCCCTGAATCTGATTACAAGGGCATAAAAATAATTATGAAATTAACAAGCATTCTGAGTCTATTGCAGGCACTGCTGGTAGGATAATTCAATTAAAAGTAGGTTTAAAGCAACAAAACTTGCACTTGATCTGTATCTATCTAAGATCACGTCATGTATAAAATTTCAGTTGAATATCTTCATCCTACCCGAAGAAAAGTCCGGAAAACCTCAAGCAGAATGACAGACGAACAGACCAAAGGTAAACTAATTGTTCCCTCTGGCAAAGCAGTTTGGGACTAAAGATGTTGTTTGTTCATATTTTTTAAATCTATGGCAAAAATCTTTATGATCTTTGTTTTTTTCTAAGTCTAGACCTTATTTATCATTAAAATCTACACATGCACGCATAATGCATATATAAAAAAAAAACGGAGAGCTTGCATTACTCTTTCAATGGTGATATCATACTTCATGAAAGATGCTTTTTAACGAGTCGACATAAAATTCTGGTGTAGTGATTCACCTTAAGTTATCAAAGTTCACAGTATTTTCTACATGAAATGAAATACTTAACAAAAAATATATTTGCAGAATCAAGTAACCCACAGCAGAAGTACCTACTGCAACAAAATATTCTTAGAGGATAAATTTTTCATCTCCTAAACAAGTACCCGCCCTAACAATGTGCAATACAATACATGAAAACTCGGTGATGTTGATAGACAGGAAGTCAGCTAGATTAACACCAGTACAATATCTAAGTATAACCAAAGTACAAATTTTCAACACCATAAAAACGTGAAGAATAACCTCATAAATAAAAAAAAGAACATTAAAATTTTACACAGATCTAAACTGCAAATGATCAAGCATTCAGTGTGTGTAGGATTGGATCCTCCAGGGCCATTTGACAAAAGGAATTGCAACTTTAGGTCCAAAACTACTTTTTGCAATTTATTTCACACTGAAGTTTTTACCAAAAGCAGATGTTTGACAAATCTAGGAAAAATGAGGAAAATAAGCGTAGGGAATCACATTTTCAGATTTTGAGAGAAAAACAGAAACGAACTGATCTCAGTTACAAGACCTTCTGTAAAACGTTTCTAGTTGATCTTCAATATCCATCTAAATATACTGATACTCCTTAAGTAAATACACTTCTGGTAGATATATTCTCTGACAAATAGTCATCTTTCTCCCCCAAAATTAGAGCACACTCCAAACATTTCCACTGATCTATCAAACAAACAAAATTCTACGTTTACATTTTTCACAGCTGTACTGACTTTCTGCGAGTCCTCTGATCCAGATACACACCGTTCTATATACTTATAATATCATAAACCTTTCCTTATATCCAACACAATAAATTGTATTTATGCAACTGTCAGAAGAGCAAAATGACGGAATAACATATAACAGTATAAAATGAAAATGTGCCTTACAGTGTGCCAATCATCCTTTATATAATTCTGATAATGGAATATTCTCGAACATATGATTGTCAGGCTGATTTCTTCATTCACAAGTATGCATCAATACATGAATTTCACTATGACCTACATTTTTACAGTTATTCCCCTTACTGCATGAATTGAGGTGGGTGGGTGGTGGGGGTGTCTTTATTGTTATGGTTCAAAGATCAACATAAATAGCATCAATGAACCTTATTGTTATGGTTCAATGAACAGTGTATTGTATGTAGTTTTCTTTTATCTTATTGAAAACACTTTAATTCCATCAACTCAGAGGTTTCTGGGTTGGGTTGAGTAGGTGGGACTGGTTACATGCTGCATGCATACAAGCAAACATTCACGACAATGTCTCATTGTTACCTTTTAGAATATTTGATATGCATGAAGTAAAAAGACTGCCCCACTGTCACTTTGAAAGTTGGACAGAATGGGACGGAGAAAATAAATACGAATTGAATATAAAACGTATTGGCAAAACCACACATCACAACTGAATGATACTGAAACGTACTGGCAAAACCACACATCACAACTGAATGATATGGATAACTATATAGTCAAATGAAGTAGATTTCTGCAAGGTCTAAAATAAAATTGCAGTGTTTCCATTCACCCAGCCAATCTTGCATTACACCCCCTTACCCTACAATTTTTTAAAATACATCATTCAGTAGATTATTTATTGAATAAACATGGTCTTGGAGTTGATGATTGTAATTATTTCATAAGTAACAAGCATTCTGAGTGTATTGCAGACAATACAAAGTCCACTACCAATAGGATAATTTAGTCAAAAGTAGGTCAAGCATAACAAAACTTAAACTTGATCTGTAACTATCCGAGACAAAGCCATAAATCAAATTTCAATTGAATATCTTCATCCAATATAGAAAAAGTTTAGAATACTGATTCTTGCAATTCATCAAGGGGCATAATTCAGTCAAAAGTATGTTAAATTTAAAAATACTAAACTTAATCTGTAACTATCCCAGACCAAGTAATGTATAGAATTTCAGTTGAATATTTTCATCCAATGCGAGAAAAGTCCAGAAAACTGATTCAGAATGACAGACAGGCTGATGGAGGACTAATTAATATCAAGCAGCTGAAGCATAATTGAAAGTTGTAGATAGTGAAAAAAAAGAGCCCCTCATTTTCAATGTATTAATATATATTTACCTGCCACTTAAATGGAGAACATGGTCAGAACGTTTCTTTGTGTACTCTTTAAAATATAAAGTTTGAGAGAAAATAAATCATTTCCTTCCTACCTACCCCAATGTTTAATTGGATGTTAAAAGAAATAAAACAATTAAATTTTTTGGCCTAAACAAAAATCAACAGACTCTTGTAAATGAAAATTAAAAACACTATGAAGGCATGCAATGATACAATTGAGATTGTGCACTTCTATAATGCAATGCAGAAAGAGCCGTGCAGCAAGTTAAATGATATATGCAACTCAATTTCAAAAGACTTGAGTCAAAAACAAGAAAAAAATAATTTTAAGATTACACAAGAGGTACTGATTCTATTTATCGATCATTGTGGCCTGATATACATTTAGCGCAACACTTCTCCCCCATCCTTGTTACTTAATGTTGGCTGTTTTGATGACAAAATTATGTTTTCATACGTTTAATAGCAGTAAACTGTGCAATTTTCGTAAACAATATGAAATTTGCTGCATATTATTGGGCTTTTTTGTTGGGGGTGGGTGGGTGTGTTACTGAGCAATTTTTAGGTCTAAGAATCATTTATCAAGTGATGTGAATATGGCTCTAGTGAATGAATGATGGTGTGAAACAAGTGTAACTGTAAAAAATGTAGATCATTCTCTTGGTCATACTATGTACCCAAAAGCTGGGATTTCAATTTTTTAAATTTTAAATGTACTGCATGTATCTATCTGTACTAGCTAGAGCCAACATTTAAATTCTCAAACGCACATGATGACATCATACTGTACAAATATTTTTACAGGTATATATTCATGATTGTTCTGATTTTCTCTCTACATAAAGGACATATTCTCCTGGTCAGTGGTCTGGCTCGGGCAATTCTGTTCCCACAATCAACACATAAACACATATGCCTACATGGTAAAATGAGCACCGATTTCTTATTGTCTTGACATACGACACACATTTGCTTTTCACGCTCTTGTTCCATTTCTTTTTCTATGTCTTGGTTCGACTTCCTTTTCTGTCTGTTAGGGGTAGCTGATCTCCGGAGGTTGTATTGACAGTCTGGAGGAAGCTGAATATCAATAGGCTCTACAGAATCATCACTGTCAGGTGAGGAGTTGTCCTCATCACTTTCATCCCCGACAGATAGCTCTGATGCTTCATCAGAGAAGTCATCATCATCAGAAAAGTCATCATCTTCATCATCGTCCACTGAATCCCTAGAGCTCTCTGTATCAACACTTTCATTATCATTGTTCTCATCATCTGCACTCATACCAAATTCATCATCAGAGAATTCATTGCCAAACCTTGGATATGGAACATTGTATTGATTCAAATTTCCTGGGCAAGGAAATGTGTACCCTCGGTGATACAGTTTACTCACAACATGTACAAGGGCTATATAAAACAAGATAATCACCAAAATCCCCATGTAAGTTTCAATCCGAGTGTTTGGAAATGTGTCCGTCAATGCGTAATACACATAGTCCACCACAAATTTTACAGAATCTGCAAAGTAGATCATGGCATTGTCCACAAGTGATGCTGCACTAAGAAATGTCCATGTGGTAATATTATAAACACCTACAACAATACGCAGTGCACATGTTCCAAACAAATATAATCCACTTGAAACGTTCTCATAAAGAAAAGTATAAAGGATTTCCAAATACTCAAAAATTGACACGGATATCCCTTTTACATTTTCCACAGAAGCAGAGAGGGTTCCAGCTGTCCATTTTCCACCACTCCAAATGAAATAAACCACTTGTTCCAAACCTCTAAACACAACATCCAAAACGCTGAAGAGCAGTATTACGAACTTCCACAGCAACTGTAAAAACGCTCTCAAGAAGTTGAAACATTCTGCTAAAAAGTCAACCGAAGCTTCAAGAAGAGCAATGACAACATTAAGAGTCACGCACATGCATTTAACAAATAAACGTATTACTTCCGACAGGAAAGCTATGATTCCCGATATGACATCGTAGTTTATCTGGATGATGGATGCGGAGTAATGTTGTACATTTCTGAACATATAACACAGAGTAGCATACGTTGAATAAACAAAATCTTCCATTATTCAATGGGAAAACATATATGCAGCAATTTATTCTCAGGTATTGTAGTATAACCAATACAACGTTTCTAATTTTGTAAATGTCTTGTTCTCTCATTCCACAAACTGGATCATCTCGCCTTTTTCCATAGCATCCAAGGGAAAGGGGTGAGGTAATCCGATTGTAAATTTGATCATTTAAGGAAAACGAAAATTGAAAAAAAAAAGGTAAAATAAAACATTTGTACATATTTTGCTACAATACGCGAATCCAAATCAAGTTTCACATATTTTTCATAAGAAATAGGTTACACAATTGCCCTTTAAAATTTGTTAAATCTATCATTTTCTTAAAAAGCATTCTCATAATTGCAAGTGCTCGATTATACCCAAAGTGAAAGTAGACTGTTTTGTTTTAACATGTGAAAAATAAAAAGCGAGCGCAATGTTTTTCGTTTTTTTAGGCACCGTATCTTTGGCTATACTTATATCATCTGCATTAGGACTGGCAACGTTCGCTTTACATGAAAACTTTTTCTTCGATTTCGCCGTTTCGCTATTAAAAGTGATTGGACATTCACTTTACATAATGATTGGATTCCTGTTTGAACTGTCGAATCAACTTGTTTCTCTGAGTATTGCATGCCTACCGTCTATACTGAAACTCATAATGGTGGTGACATCCTTCTTAATTTGGGTGGCGAAGCAAGTTCTGAAAGGAATATTTGGCACAGGGAATGTTTTCCTTACAGCAGTGAGCTGGGTATTTTGTTTCTGTATATTTTGTTTATGTGTTTTATGGTCAGAAAGATTGTTCTCAAATACCACCTCTAATGAGGTTGATGACAATAACAGAAATACAATTCGTGAAGTGAACAGAAGAATGGAATATGAAAACCAAGAAAATGAGAATGAAGAGAATAGCATAGAAGAAGCAGGAATCAACATGGCTACCGAGGATAATGACAGGAATGCTGTGCGGGAATTAGAGCACAGACAATCTAAGAGAAGGTCACCCCAAAACTTAACAGCAGCAACAGTGTTCCAGGGAGAACGCCTCGTAGTGCGACTGCCCAAGAGGCATGGATTACACAGGAGAGCAATCAATTATATTCAAATTCAGAATGAAGGAAGTGAAATTTCAGACACCGAGACAGACTGTAGTAACGACAGCTCAGAAACAGAGGTGGTGGATGAGAATGGCAGAAATAATCTATCAAGAACCATTAATAGAACACTGGTCCGCAAAAGACACAACAGAGTTGATGTGGAGGACACGGTCTGTATAGTCTGCTTTGACAGACAGAGAAATGCAGCCGTTTTTCCCTGTGGACATCTGCAACTGTGTATGCAGTGTGTGGAATCTGTCATGACAGAGACGAAATGCTGTCCCACATGTAAGAGTGACATCCAGGAGTACAGAAAAGTGTACCTGTAGTAACGGAGGAGTAATGAGGAATCTCACAAGTATTTATAGAACAAAAACGCTGTCACAAAAAATAATTTAAAGCAATTTATCACTTTGTGTAAACAAAGGTCAATCTAGCTTTACATGCAACACTGGTGCTTTTTCTTGTTTCACATATTTGTCATGTTCATTGATTCATAGTTCAACCTACCCAGATCCAGTTCAAATGATTCATGAACTTTGAAAAAAAAAATCATTCAAACTGAACTCGGAATACTCAAACTACCAAGATATTCATATTTTTTAGAACAAAAATGTACAATTCTTTTTATAACAATAAACACAAATGTTTACATTCTGTACAGGTTTTACAGATATATTTCAATGATAATCCCATGCAATTATACATATATCTATATTCTGTTGATCATATTCATGTATTGTGAATATGCACTAAAAATCACTGAACAAGTTCCTAACGTTTTAAAAATATTGCCAAACCCCTAACACTACCATGACCTAAACTCTTTCACCTTTAGGACGCTCCATGCTGTTTGTAAACAAACATAAATAAATGTATGGTGGACTCTGAAACATCTGAAATGTCAAAATTTTCAAAATATGTCAAAGTAGCAATTTTAGTTATAATTACTTATATCTATAGTGTATGATAAATTGTTAATAATCATCAAATCCATAGTGGGAAGGGCCAAAATACCCAACTTATAATTTACCAATGTCAGGTAAATAACAAACAAATGATGTTTCATTGTATTTTATTTCTCTGTAGTGACACTGGCATGCAGGTAACCTGTCAACATCAATGCCAGCTGACATTTATGAAAGAAACAAGCTTAATTTACAAATTGGGAATAAATGTGTAGATTTTTTGTATTATGGGGATAAAATAATAGAAACAAGCATTCTGAGTGTATTGCAGGCAATATAAAGTCTCCTACGAGTAGGATAATTCATTCAAAAGTAGGTCAAGCATAACAAAACTCAAACTTGATCTGTAACTATTCAAGACAAAGCCATTTATAAAATTTCATTTTGATATCTTCATCCAATGTGGAGAAAAGTTCAGACAACCTCAAGCAGAATGACAAACAGACGGATGGACAGACCAAGGATAAACTAATAGTCCCCTTTGGCAAAGCGGGTAGGGGCCTCACAAGAATTATTTCTATGGGATCACTGATCAGGAAAACTTCCTCTTGCATCCATTTTTCTTATTCCTCCATATAAAACACAAACTAGCATTTCTTACATAAATTTTGACCTTACTGTTTTGGTCAGAATTCTGTTTGTAGTCAATTTTGACTTCCACATTGGATTCTTTTGGTGTGTAATTTGAACATTGCTTGTGTGCAAGTTACGGTATTTTTAAAATACTTTGGTTGCTGTTCTGATACTTGATTTGCAATAAGGTAGAAATAAATAACAAGTTTTTAGTGTAACATTACAATATGCTTTTTATCTGTAGATCATATCAATGTTTTTTCTTTGGTAATTTTCCGTTATCTAATCCACTGGAAAATTCGGACAGAGTCATTGATGAGAAATGAGGTTTTCTACGTGAATCACCATCAGAACCAAATCTGAAATATAAATATATTGTGTACCTTTGTTATGTACAAATTGTTCAGTATTATAGGATATATAAGAAATGTTTTGTAATTAAAATGTTGTTTGAAATATTTAAAAATTTCAGTTTATTTTTGTATGGCATGTTTTTCAGTGTTTAATACTTTTATTTTAAATTTGGACAAATAAAAAGTGAGAAAAAAACCTTTTTTGTTTTGACTTTGTCTTTTGTTTCTTTAAAGACATTTTATGTTTTCCTGTTTTATCTCCGATATTGGAGGGTGCGTCTCGTAATCCAAAACTCTTGGCCAGGTGGCCTAAGTGTAAGTTTTTGATGTGGAATATCGTCTTCATGCTGGAAGGGTATGTTGCATAAGCCCTCACAAATGACTGAAAAGCTAAAAATAAATTACAAATTTAATTCCTCGTATTTCCAAATGGATATTTCTGTTTGACACCCATTTGAAATCCAACAAGAGGTTCATAACTAACACTGCATATTCACCTGAGTCACTTTGTTAAAGAAGAGACGCAAATGAAATTTTTGTATACCCCCCCTGCGATATTGCTCTGGTGTTATAAGTTGAACAAACTTGAAGATACTTGCTTATTGATTTGGAAAATTGTACTTTTGTGGTACTTAAGGAGATTTTTATAAAAAAAAAATTTCAAATAAAATTTTAAAACTTCCACTAGAAGCCACTTCCTGGTACAGAGGTTATGTTATGAAGAAATTTGAATGTACACTACATGGGGATACTTGCACATTATTACTTTTTAGTTGATACTATTGTAGTCCTACAGAAGAAATTTAAGGAATCTTTGAACATTCAAAAACTGGTGGCACGCTCTAGCACAGGGGAATAAACCTGATCTATGTACACCAGATAACTTGTGATTCTTGTTAAAAATACATTTCTGACACATTTCCATAATGCTACTGTGACCCTGACATGACATGATGTTTGCTTATCAAGGTTAAAAACAGTGTTTCTCAATATTCAATGTTTTTTGTGACATTTCCCCCCCGTGTCCCAAACAATGCTTCATACTAACTCTGAAAAGAACTGGAATAATATTTACCAAAAAGAAGTTAAAAGTGTTCAATTGATAACACATTAATCACTGACCATTTTGGCCCCTCCCTAATACCAAAACCCCTACCCCCATGAATTTACAATTTGGTACAGGGCTACCTGCTCATTCTAAATATCAGTTTAATTTCAATTAATACCAATGGTATTCGAGAAGATGTCTTTTAAATGTTTTACACATAAATACTATATACTAAGTTTGGCCCCACCCTGGAGTCAGAACCTCTACCCCAGGGATCGTGATATCTACAATTCTGGTAGATGCCTTCCTGTTCTACATTACTATGCATGTAATTTTTCTCACACATGTAGTTATGAAGAAGATGTTAAAAATGTTCAGTTGTTAAAGCACGATGGACAACACATGACAATCGCAATAGGTCACTTGAGTTTACTTTAGAATTGAAAAATATGAAAATTTTACTAACAGACAACAAATTTCGATATGAAAGGTCAAAAGCTGCAAGCTAACAAGGTCAAAATTTGCTGGGAAATGAATTGCTTGGTTCACAACTGTGTGATGGATCAAACCAGATTATATAATAATAATAATAATGATTGGTTTTCATATAGCGCTTTCCCAGCATATGCTGCTCAAAGCGCTTCACAATACATTATTACCCCAGCAGACCTTATAACATTCCAGAGCTTTCTCAGTGCAAGTTACCATTAAGGTGCTAGAGCACTAACATTCTAACAATATCTTTCACTGTCTATAGCCAGGTACCCCTTTTACACTTGGGTGGAGTGAGGAAATTTGTGTAAAGTGCCTTTCGTAAGGACTGCCGCGGCCAGGACTCGAACTCCCAACCTTTCAGTTGAGAGTCAAACAGCCTAACCACTGGGCCACTGACGCTAGTTTTCCCAGTTTTATATCAATACTAAAACTCTCGTAGTCAGAATCATTTTTATTTTTCCCCACAACTGAAGTAAAGGGACATAAGTCCTATAAAGAAATTCTACATCTTACATTAAACAGTAATGAATAACTTCTGATTTCCTGTTAACTTGATCTTGAGCAAGTAACTTGACACACCATTAGGTCATATCAGCAGCCTCTGTGTCAGTAATATGAGGTTCTACAAAGAAATGGCCCACACAAAATCTCCAAATGACCTTGCTCATGTTCAAATAACCTTCAGCTAAGATTATGAAATGCATACTAATGTAGCGGTCAGATGGATTTTATCGCTGGTGGCCAGATAGCTCAGTTGGTAGAGCAACTCTCTGGAGATTCCGGGGGTCCTGGTTTGAATCCCCATCTGGTCTGTTGCATTTTCTCCTTTCCTGTTACACTAGTAAATTAATTCACTTTTACTTTCATAATCACAAGGTATACAGAAGAGACTGTCAAACAGCAAAGAAATAAGAAAACCTTTCTTTCCATTGCTGTCTATAAACTCTCTTCCATCTTCTACACAAATTTCATGTGTATGGCATCTGCTAAAATCTGCTAAATATTGTAATTCATATGAATAATGTCATCCATGATTGTGTTTTAACTGCTAGAAACCATACCTTTTTTGGCCATTTGTGACATTTTGTTGTCCTCTACAACATAATTCTCAAAACAAAGCTGCATATAAGTGGCACACTCTTCATATGTCTTGGGCGGTGTTCTCTGTGAAAATATCAAAGCTGTCATCATTTAACTCCAGAAGTAATTGTCTCTGTCTAACGTGACTATATCTACCCTTCCCTTACCTCTGATTCAGAAACCATGTCTTTAACTGCAATCATCAACGTCTTCAGAATGTCAGCCATATTGATTTCTTCCATACTACAGTTTTAAAATTTAAATAACATTTACAATCAATGAAGATGTTAATTTTGTTGGACAAAATATGCAACTTACAATATATTCTTTTCAAGGAAACTGATGTCAGATCTTCATTTACCTTATTCCATGACTTGCCAAAGATTTCAGATATTCCACTTCAGCTGGCATGATGAAGAGGATGGCATGACCCTGCTTACCCACCCGGGCTGTTCTGCCCACCCGATGGACATAGTCTTGTACAGTTCCAGGGGTGGTATATTGAACAATCCACCTCACATCAGGCAGGTGTAGCCCACGAGAGGCAACATTCTGATTAAGAACAAAAGATTTTCAGATTTCTTTTATATCTGTAGAAGTTAGGGCTATATATGGACCATGGACATTAGCCTGGATAGCTCAGTGGTTAGAGCACCTGACTAGCGATGCCGGGTTTGATTCCCGGTCCAACCCAAAATTTTCTCTTCTATACTACATATCAATCTTTACATTTCTTCAAATGAAAAGAAAATTGTATGTAGTTGGCTACATTTGACTGAATGAGGAAAAATTATTCATATCACAATGAAATTTTTGCCATCCACAAAACACATGTACATTTAAATGATAAGTACCTCATACAGATGTACGCACACATTATTTCACATAACAAATTGAAATGAATTTGACATACTGTACAAAACAAAACTCCCGTCTTGGATGCGGTAAACTCCTGATAAGATTTAGTTCTTTCCTACAAAATAAAAAAACAGTGCATCACATATAACAAACAGTGCTTTTAACATTGTTCTACATACACTGTTATATTAGGGCTCTGATTTTGCAGACATTTAATTTTTCTTTTACAAAAATATCCACTGAAGAAACCTGCCTTCTGAGGCATGTCACCATGCAGTTTGAAGAAGTCGATGTCCCCCTCCTCCACCAAATTACCATTGTCCTCGGTTCCTTCCCCTCCAAAGAAGTGATTCATCAACGTGTAGTGGAACTCTACTGAGTCCTGAGTAGATAGAAAGACAACCATCTTCCCTGGGCTGCTCACCATCTACAAGGTCACGCAAGATTAATTCAAGGTCACCTTATATTCCCTTGAAGTCACTTAGGTCATCACATAATTACCCAAGTCACTGACAAGGTCAACCAAAATTACCCAAGTCACTGACAAGGTTACCCAAAATTACCCCAGTCTGACAAGGTCAACCAAAATTACCCCAGTCTGACAAGGTTACCCAAAATTACCCCAGTCTGACAAGGTCAACCAAAATTACCCCAGTCTGACAAGGTCAACCAAAATTACCCCAGTTTGACAAGGTCAACCAAAATTACCCCAGTCTGACAACGTCACCCAAAATTACCCCAGTCTGACAACGTCACCCAAAATTACCCCAGTCTGACAACGTCACCCAAAATTGCCTTAAAATCACTGACAAGGTCATCTAAAATCCTCTCAAAGTCAGTGACAAGGTCACCCAAAATCCTCTCAAAGTCAGTGACAAGGTCACCCAAAATTACCTCAAAGTCACTGAATATAAAATATAGATAGGCATTTCCTGTCAAATCAAGGTCATGGTGTAACTAATAGTGACCTGCAACACCTTATTTATTTCTACTTTCATTTTTAAACTTCAGATAACCACCACCTATGCTTTGACTTTGAAATCAAGTCTACTGTCTATCTCCTGATGAAATATCAGATAGGAAACAGTCTAGCCTGGTGTCTGAAGTTTTATATAAGCTGTTTTTTCTATCTCCTCAATTTGAGGAATTCTCACTTGAATTGTGGTTAAGGAATTCCTCAAATTTCAGTTTCTTTCTATAATCAAGGCCTAGTGTGTTACTGAGTTAAAATGTCAGTTCATCGTTGAAGCCATTGCCATTGACCATTAGGCTGGCTGGCACATAGAACGAATCACACCCAACCCTACAAAAAGCGGACTCAAAAAACTCTGTTTCCACATCAACATACACGATCTAGTGTCCATTTCTCTGTCTGTAATGGATTATATATTTAGAACTGCTAGTAAATAAAGAACTTCCATTACACCTTGTTAGTGTTGCCAAAGTAAAGTTTTCGTGTAAATGCTACAATTCACCTGCTAAGTGCTATTCAGTACTTTCAGTACCTTTGGTTTTTTTTTATTTCTATTATGATATCTATCTATTATAGACGATATTAACAGCAAGTGCAAGTAGCAGCCTGAGGGAAAGCTAATGGAAACACGAGTAGAAGAGAGAATTAGTTAAAATCAGCAATGAACGTTGATGTACTATCACAAAAATTTTCTCTCTCCTGGGTGCTACCATCTTGATCCCTTCAAATAAAGTCTTTGCATGCCGTGACACACTTTGTCAAGACCTCTGATGACGATGACTATGTTGATTGAAAGAAAACATGTCACAGTGCACTGTTTACATCAACTGCACCATATTTCCCGCGTTAAATGAATGAACTACAAATGTTGCAAGATGTTTTAACAGCTATCCATAAATGTCTGGATCACTTATAAAAATTCTTATTCTACCTGCCTGCTATAGATAAATCTACACATGTAAAACTATACTCTGTTATCAATAAATCTATACATGTAAAAGTATACTCTGTTATGTATAAATCTACACATGTAAAATTATACTCTGTTATTGATAAATCTACACATGTAAAATTATACTCTGTTATCAATAAATCTATACATGTAAAAGTATACTCTGTTATGTATAAATCTACACATGTAAAATTATACTCTGCTATAGATAAATCTATACATGTAAAATTATACTCTACTATGTATAAATCTACACATGTAAAATTATACTCTTCTATGTATAAATCTACACATGTAAAATTATACTCTGTTATCAATAAATCTACACATGTAAAAGTATACTCTGCTATGTATAAATCTACACATGTAAAATTATCCTCTGCTATGTATAAATCTACACATGTAAAATTATCCTCTGCTATGTATAAATCTACACATGTAAAATTATCCTCTGCTATGTATAAATCTACACATGTAAAATTATCCTCTGCTATGTATAAATCTACACATGTAAAATTATACTCTGCTATGTATAAATCTACACATGTAAAATTATACTCTACTATGTATAAATCTATACATGTAAAAGTATACTCTGTTATGTATAAATCTACACATGTAAAATTATCCTCTGCTATGTATAAATCTACACATGTAAAATTATCCTCTGCTATGTATAAATCTACACATGTAAAATTATCCTCTGCTATGTATAAATCTACACATGTAAAATTATACTCTGTTATTGATAAATCTACACATGTAAAATTATCCTCTGCTATGTATAAATCTACACATGTAAAATTATACTCTGTTATCAATAAATCTATACATGTAAAAGTATACTCTGTTATGTATAAATCTACACATGTAAAATTATCCTCTGCTATGTATAAATCTACACATGTAAAATTATACTCTACTATGTATAAATCTACACATGTAAAATTATACTCTTCTATGTATAAATCTACACATGTAAAATTATCCTCTGCTATGTATAAATCTACACATGTAAAATTATCCTCTGCTATGTATAAATCTACACATGTAAAATTATCCTCTGCTATGTATAAATCTACACATGTAAAATTATACTCTGCTATGTATAAATCTACACATGTAAAATTATACTCTGTTATCAATAAATCTACACATGTAAAAGTATACTCTGCTATAGATAAATCTATACATGTAAAATTATACTCTGCTATGTATAAATCTACACATGTAAAATTATCCTCTGCTATGTATAAATCTACACATGTAAAATTATACTCTGCTATGTATAAATCTACACATGTAAAATTATACTCTGCTATGTATAAATCTACACATGTAAAATTATACTTTTCTATGTATAAATCTACACATGTAAAATTATACTCTGCTATGTATAAATCTACACATGTAAAATTATCCTCTGCTATGTATAAATCTACACATGTAAAATTATACTCTGCTATGTATAAATCTACACATGTAAAATTATCCTCTGCTATGTATAAATCTACACATGTAAAATTATCCTCTGCTATGTATAAATCTACACATGTAAAATTATACTTTGCTATGTATAAATCTACACATGTAAAATTATCCTCTGCTATGTATAAATCTACACATGTAAAATTATCCTCTGCTATGTATAAATCTACACATGTAAAATTATCCTCTGCTATGTATAAATCTACACATGTAAAATTATACTCTGTTATTGATAAATCTACACATGTAAAATTATACTCTGTTATCAATAAATCTATACATGTAAAAGTATACTCTGTTATGTATAAATCTACACATGTAAAATTATCCTCTGCTATGTATAAATCTACACATGTAAAATTATACTCTACTATGTATAAATCTACACATGTAAAATTATACTCTTCTATGTATAAATCTACACATGTAAAATTATCCTCTGCTATGTATAAATCTACACATGTAAAATTATCCTCTGCTATGTATAAATCTACACATGTAAAATTATCCTCTGCTATGTATAAATCTACACATGTAAAATTATACTCTGCTATGTATAAATCTACACATGTAAAATTATCCTCTGCTATGTATAAATCTACACATGTAAAATTATCCTCTGCTATGTATAAATCTACACATGTAAAATTATCCTCTGCTATGTATAAATCTACACATGTAAAATTATACTCTGCTATGTATAAATCTACACATGTAAAATTATACTCTGTTATCAATAAATCTACACATGTAAAAGTATACTCTGCTATAGATAAATCTATACATGTAAAATTATACTCTGCTATGTATAAATCTACACATGTAAAATTATCCTCTGCTATGTATAAATCTACACATGTAAAATTATACTCTGCTATGTATAAATCTACACATGTAAAATTATACTCTGCTATGTATAAATCTACACATGTAAAATTATACTCTTCTATGTATAAATCTACACATGTAAAATTATACTCTGCTATGTATAAATCTACACATGTAAAATTATACTCTTCTATGTATAAATCTACACATGTAAAATTATCCTCTGCTATGTATAAATCTACACATGTAAAATTATCCTCTGCTATGTATAAATCTACACATGTAAAATTATACTTTGCTATGTATAAATCTACACATGTAAAATTATCCTCTGTATGTATAAATCTACACATGTAAAATTATCCTCTGCTATGTATAAATCTACACATGTAAAATTATCCTCTGCTATGTATAAATCTACACATGTAAAATTATACTCTTCTATGTATAAATCTACACATGTAAAATTATCCTCTGCTATGTATAAATCTACACATGTAAAATTATACTCTGCTATGTATAAATCTACACATGTAAAATTATCTTCTGCTATGTATAAATCTACACATGTAAAATTATACTCTGCTATGTATAAATCTACACATGTAAAATTATACTCTGCTATGTATAAATCTACACATGTAAAACTATACTCTGCTATGTATAAATCTACACATGTAAAGTTGACACTGGAAGCACTTGCCCCAACAGTCGCTGTAACACATTACCCAGAAGAACACAAGTAGAAATGATCATTAACAATGTGTAATGATGTGGTACTTAAAAAAATAGAATGCTGCTACACCGGTACTCATACACCTACATACGTTATTGACCCAAAAAACCTAACTCCAAGGACCGTAACTCCTTCAAAAATTTAGGGACAGCATTCCCCTTGTAATTTGCACATTTACACATTGTGATCTTTCTTTGTACCAAGTTACATTAAAATCACCTCAAGAGTTTAGGAGGAATTGCTACGGTAAATTTAAGGGGACAGATAACGGAGGTACAGCATCATACACCCGCATTTTATGCAGGCGTATAAAAATGAATCATAAAATAGTTTTTTACTATACACAAATTCTACCTTCATTTTAAGGAGAATGAAGGCCGTCAGAGTCACCAGTCTCAGTTTGCAAGGTGTGATCACAAAATTTTGTTTCAGTTTTTCAGGAACGACAAAATTCTCAGGTTTTTCCTGTGAATTGCTGGTTACAGTTTCACTCTGTGAGTCTTCCTCCCCAGAACTGACGTCTATTCTGATTGGATCTGTTAGTGACATTCCAGCTAGCCTCTCTACACCTGTTGAAAGGATCAGTATTTGTTTGTAAACACAAAATACTTTCATACGACTTGCTGTATAACAGATTTCTCTTGGGATAATCTAATTATCACTATTTTTGCATTCATATTCAAAACACAAAACAGGTTATTTTCATAAACAAATTAACAGTAATCTGCTCTCACAAATAAAAAAAAAAGTGCAATAAATTGACTAATTCACTCAATGAACAGATACACAATGTATATGTAATACATAATACATCAATAATCTTATTAGAATGTGGTTTTATGTTATATTATACAGAGAAAAATTCATGTTATATCACATAGAGAAAACATATGAGATATTGCAGTGCTTTGGTGATCTGATTTAAATCAGACTTATACCTATACAAATTCACTTCATTTCGAAATGTAACCATGTCTGAAATTTCACACCAATACAGTTGACAAGGGCTAGATATCATTCAGTACAGACTAATATTAATCTTGTAAATCTGTAAACCTGTAATACGGTGACAATAATATCTGCACATTACCTTCTGTTAAAGTGGCTGAGAGCAGCACCGTCTGTCTGTGAGTCTCTGTATCAAGAGTGCCGATGATTTCTCCGACATCCTTCTCATACCCAAGATCCAACATCCTACAACACACACCATATCATGTTACATTTCATTTTAACATCTTCTGGTTTACATAGAGCAGTAAATGAAGCCCTTAGAAACACAGTACAGCTGACGTTTTACCTGTACATGATAGGTTATAGTGATGACTTAATCCACTAAAATACAGTCCAACCTAGTGATCTTGAACTCGATGGGACTGAGAAAAAAACTTTGAGATATCCGAGTATTCAAGATATCAAGGGTAAAATATTAAAGAATAAATTGTTGGGACTTTCGAATCACTTCGACGTATCCATGGTATTTGAGATATCGGTGTTCGAGATATCAAAGTTTAACTGTAAATAAAGCAGCAGTCAACAATATGAGATTTATTCTATTCCAGTGAGACCATCACTTACCTTCTGTCTTATCTACCAGCTGCCATTTGACCTTGTGAAAGGAAATTACAATTATTTGCTCATTTGGAATAAGGAAATTCCACCTCTGGGACAAGAGTCGCTGTCTAGGACTCAGGAAAACCTCATCCTAGACTGCGGATCTTGTCCCCTTGGTGGAAATTCCCTATCCCACACTCGGAGTAATGGGGGATTTTAATAATTGCAAATAAACTGTGGTTAAAATGTGAGAAAAATAATCCTTCATTATTTACTCATATGGGATAAGGAAACTCCACCTCTGGGACAAGAGTCTAGGACTTGGGGAAAACCTCATCCTAGACTGCGGATCTTGTCCCTTCCATGGAATTCATACTAATGTAGGACTCTGTTAGTCCTTTCTTCCACTCAGCCATTTGACCTTGTTTAGGGAAACCATCATTTACCTGTCTGTCATATCTACCACTCAGCCATTTGACCTTGTTTATGGAAACCATCATTTACCTGTCTGTCATATCTACCACTCAGCCATTTGACCTTGTTTATGGAAACCATCAATTACCTGTCTGTCATATCTACCACTCAGCCATTTGACCTTGTTTAGGAAAATCATCATTCACCTGTCTGTCATATCTACCACTCAGCCATTTGACCTTGTTTAGGGAAACCATCACTCACCTATCTGCTTCATCCACCACCAGCCATTTGACCTTGTTTAAACTCAGACTGTTTGTGTTCTTAATGTGGTCCAACAGTCGTCCTGGGGTACATACTAAAATGTTCATCCCTTTCCGCAGTCTGGCTTTTTCTGATTTCCGTTTTTCACCCCCCATCAAACAACCTGGCACAATCCACTGGAAAGGCTGAAAGTATTTTTATCATTGATAATACAAGTTATGAAAATTTGCTGAGAAAAGTATGACAGGTTTCTTCTCTAGACGAAAATATGACTCCAGCAAAACACTATATGTCCATGTAGAACGTGTTTTAAAACCCTGACATCATTATGCTTTTTTCAGGTTTGATCGATACGATAGCAGATTACTTTTGGTATTCTCTTTATAGTGTAACAGATGATATGGCCATATATTTATGACCTTGTCTATATGGATATTGAGAGAGAACTTACATTCACCAGTTTCTTGAAAGTCTCAAAGCACTGAATGGCAAGCTAAAAGATAAAATGTGATAAAAGGCAACATCGTGAATCGTAAAACACAGTTTGTACAGATTGTAAACTGACCACCATTAAATTGCCCAGACTTACCTCCCTTGTGGGAACAATAACAAGACCCTGTACTCCGTCCATTCTTGACATCTTTGGAGTGAGTCCTTGTAGGTGTTGTACTAATGGCATAGCAAATGTTAGAGTCTTTCCTGTGAAGTGTCAAGAGAGAAAGATGCATTGTTGATTTTTTTTAAATTTATTTGCTAACCCCTAAAATATTGTAGAACATGCATACATATATTTTGTACCTGAGAGCTATAGCTTAAAAATGATTTATGACAAAATAAAATAAAACTTTTTATGTGTAAAGCATGTTTCAATTTTTTTCTTTCTTTTAATTTCTTTTTTTCCCCTTTTTTTTTTGTAAAATATTTCATTTCATGTAAGTCTTCTGAAGATACACTTTCAAAGGAAATTTGACATTTTTTTTTTCAAATAGTGATATGTTTCACAATTTCTAATTTGTCCAAATTTGCTAATATGATTCTTGATCAATAGTCCGCATAAATAAATATAAATAAAGTTGACTGAATTCCTTATCCCAATTCTCGAAAACTAGACAAATATCCCATCATCACATTAAAAGAAATGGGTATGCATGTTAATATAAAAAAAGTGACGTTGGTGGCTATCTCATGTGCTATCTAATGTGCAATAAGTATGATGTCTACTGGTAAAAAGAGAAGACGTGTGGCCTGAAAACAAATTTCCTATCTCAATTCCAGTTTCCCAGACCTTTGAATTTGACCCCAAAAAATGAGAGGGAAAACCCTCATACCTGTCTGTGTGTTAAATATAGTGACTCCAGGTATTAAGAGCTCCAATATCAACATCCAGTTTGCTTGACCTTTAACCTCAAAATCAATAGATATGATCCTTGCCCCATGTAGCACTCACCATTAATGCAAGTTACATCAATTCAGATTCAGTGATTAACTATATAATTGCATTTCAAACTTTTAAACGGGACAGACAGATTTGACCTTTTGACCCCAAAATCACTAGAGATGATACTTGTTCCTTTTACTTACTACTGGATCAGATACATGGTTGTTCATTTCACCAGGTATTAAGAGCCCAAAGACTGTTCTCTGACATCAACATCCAGTTTGCTTGACCTTTAACCTCCAAATCACTAGATATGACCCTTGCCCCATGTAGTACTCACCACTGGACAGGACAGACAGGTTTGACCTTTTGACCCCAAAATCACTAGAGATGATACATGTTCCTTGTACTTAGTACTGGGTCAGATACATGTTTGTTCATTTCACCACCAACATGATACAAAACTGGAGCATTTAAGTGTCCTTAACCATTTTCTTATCGACATGTTCAATTTACTTGATCTTTGACCTTTTAGACCCCAAAATAAACAGATGTCATTTTTCCAAACCATCAGAAATTTGTGACCGAAGTTTCATTACTCCAGGTATAAAGGAACATTAGTAAAGTTCAGAAACCGTTCCTTCTACTTGTGTCTTTGTTCACCAATCCTTTGACCTTTGACCTTTATTGATCCAAAAATTAATAGAGAAGATCTTTGTCTCATGTATTCATAACTGATGTAAGTTGAATCAATTCAGCTTCAGCAAAAACATAATAGTTTAAAATTTCTTAAGCAGATGGACAAAACAGGTAGACACTGTCAGACAGATGGACAAGACAGGTAGACACTGCCAGACAGATGGACAAGACAGGTAGACACTGTCAGACAGATGGACAAAACAGGTAGACATGGTCAGACATATGGACAAGACAGGTAGACACTGCCAGACAGATGGACAAAACATGTAGACACTGTCAGACAGATGGACAAGACAGGTAGACACTGTCAGACAGATGGACAAAACATGTAGACACTGTCAGACAGATGGACAAGACAGGTAGACACTGCCAGACAGATGGACAAAACATGTAGACACTGCCAGACAGATGGACAAGACAGGTAGACACTGCCAGACAGATGGACAAGACAGGTAGACACTGTCAGACAGATGGACAAGACAGGTAGACACTGTCAGACAGATGGACAAGACAGGTAGACACTGCCAGACAGATGGACAAGACAGGTAGACACTGCCAGACAGATGGACAAGACAGGTAGACACTGCCAGACATATGGACAAGACAGGTAGACACTGCCCGACAGATGGACAAAACAGGTAGACACTGCCAGACAGATGGACAAGACAGGTAGACACTGCCAGACAGATGGACAAAACAGGTAGACACTGTCAGACAGATGGACAAAACATGTAGACACTGTCAGACAGATGGACAAAGCATGTAGACACTGCCAGACAGATGGACAAGACAGGTAGACACTGCCAGACAGAAGGACAAGACAGATAGACACTGCCAGACAGATGGACAAAACATGTAGACACTGTCAGACAGATGGACAAGACAGGTTGACACTGCCAGACAGATGGACAAGACAGGTTGACACTGCCAGACAGAAGGACAAGACATGTTGACACTGCCAGACAGATGGACAAGACAGGTAGACACTGTCAGACAGATGGACAAGACAAGTAGACACTGCCAGACAGATGGACAAGACAGGTAGACACTGTCAGACAGATGCACAAGACTGGTAGACACTGCCAGACAGATGGACAAGACAGGTAGACACTGCCAGACATATGGACAAGACAGGTAGACACTGTCAGACAGATGGACAAGACAGGTAGACACTGCCAGACATATGGACAAGACAGGTAGACACTGTCAGACAGATGGACAAGACAGGTAGACACTGCCAGACAGATGGACAAGACAGGTAGACACTGCCAGACATATGGACAAGACAGGTAGACACTGCCAGACAGATGGACAAAACAGGTAGACACTGCCAGACAGATGGACAAGACAGGTAGACACTACCAGACAGATGGACAAAACAGGTAGACACTGTCAGACAGATGGACAAAACATGTAGACACTGTCAGACAGATGGACAAAGCATGTAGACACTGCCAGACAGATGGACAAGACAGGTAGACACTGCCAGACAGATGGACAAGACAGATAGACACTGCCAGACAGATGGACAAAACATGTAGACACTGTCAGACAGATGGACAAGACAGGTTGACACTGCCAGACAGATGGACAAGACAGGTTGACACTGCCAGACAGAAGGACAAGACAGGTTGACACTGCCAGACAGATGGACAAGACAGGTAGACACTGCCAGACAGATGGACAAGACAAGTAGACACTGCCAGACAGATGGACAAGACAGGTAGACACTGTCAGACAGATGCACAAGACTGGTAGACACTGCCAGACAGATGGACAAGACAGGTAGACACTGCCAGACATATGGACAAGACAGGTAGACACTGTCAGACAGATGGACAAGACAGGTAGACACTGCCAGACATATGGACAAGACAGGTAGACACTGTCAGACAGATGGACAAGACAGGTAGACACTGTCAGACAGATGGACAAGACTGGTAGACACTGCCAGACATATGGACAAGACAGGTAAACACTGCCAGACATATGGACAAGACTGGTAGACACTGCCAGACAGATGGACAAAACAGGTAGACACTGCCAGACAGATGGACAAGACAGATAGACACTGCCAGACAGAAGGACAAGACAGGTAGACACTGCCAGACAGATGGACAAGACAGGTTGACACTGCCAGACAGATGGACAAGACAGGTAGACACTGCCAGACAGATGGACAAGACAGGTAGACACTGCCAGACAGATGGACAAGACAGGTAGACACTGTCAGACAGATGGACAAGACAGGTAGACACTGCCAGACAGATGGACAAGACTGGTAGACACTGCCAGACAGAAGGACAAGACAGGTAGACACTGCCAGACAGATGGACAAGACAGGTAGACACTGCCAGACAGATGGACAAGACAGGTAGACACTGTCAGACAGATGGACAAGACAGGTAGACACTGCCAGACAGATGGACAAGACAGGTAGACACTGTCAGACAGATGGACAAGACAGGTAGACACTGCCAGACAGACAGACAAGACAGGTAGACACTGCCAGACAGACAGGACAGAAAGAAGTACAAGTTGTAACATGTACATGCAAGAATGCTAGCGGCGTACTCACCAGACCCGGTCTGAGACTTCACTAGAATATCATGACCACTGAGAATATGGGGAATAGCTCTCTGCTGAACTGTTGTCATCTGTGTTATCTTAAATCTTTCCTCTAAATTTGAAATCTGAAGAGAAAAAAAAACAAACTATTCAATTCATACAGCTGTTTACAATAAACTGCCACACTGCCTGTTGTGTTGATTCCACATTTAATACAAAACTGATTAGTTTCATCAGTCAACTATTTTTTTTTTACCATGAAGGGGTGTATATCTAGGTCTCTGAAGTATTTTGAAGAAAACACATCCTCTGTTTTTCTTGTAACAGCTGATCTAAAACACAACAAATGTACACAAAACTTTATTTCAACTTTAATTTACAAAGTACATTTTTTTATTTTATAACTTTGACAGATCTCAAAAAGAAAAGAAAATTATCATTTGAACACAGGGAACATTTTCTACATTAAATGATAGACACTATATGAAAATGAAAATAGGTAAATCATCAGTTGCTACTAAATATAGCTACTAGACTAGACATCAAAATTAAACTTTCTGAATATTTTAAAGACATTTTTAAAACTTTGTCTTAATAGAACAATAGACACATTGAAATGATGCTGATTTAAATCTAAGTTTAAATTTAAATTCAAGTTTAAATTTAAGCAAAGACTCACTTTTCAACAGTGGGAATTTCAGGGTTGAATCTGAACAAAGAAGAAATGATCAGTTTATTTTCCTGTTTCTCTTTCTTGTGAGGCACTCCTTCGGATTCTGCTGGGTGTTTTCTCTTCAAAGATGGGGGTGGAATCACAGCATTATTTTTAGAGTCAATTTCCTCTTTATGAGCACTATCCTGGAACTGTTTTTCATTATTTGTTTTCTGAGGTGTCTCTGAGAATTCTCTGTGCTTCGGCTTATTCTGACTGTGTACTAGTTTTGAGTCCGCTTTCTGCTTTCTTCTCTGTTTTATTCTTGCTCCCTGAAGTTTATAAAACACTATATCACCTGCCTTGACCAATCATTTGAAGAGATAACTATTGAGATAGTGCTTCACAAATGGTGCATTAAGTTTGAACAGGGCATATATCAGACTAGTGCCTGCTACAACATTCTAAATTGGTGACATATTCCTATAAATTGTCAATACATGTAATATCATTGTATGAGCACATTCATTGATGATCTAAATTTGTGTCAATGATGACTGATACCAACATTGATGAAGATGTGTACATGTAAAGATTCATGAAGATTTGGGTATTCTCTTTAGAGAAGTAGACTGACATAGCCTATATTGATGTGGATGAATGCTACGCCTGTCCACTACCGTAAAGAGAAAAGATTTTAGGAAGAAGGCGATTGAAGTCTACAATGAATAATTATATAATTTTACTAACATCAGCATTTTGATACCTGCAGTTGTCAATAACCTCTCCATCATAACTTGTTGACACTGTACCCACGTACACCAGAAATATTCTACCGACAGATACAGTTTGCAAAAGTTACATTCTGATCTAAATTTACCCGTCTATACAGAGCTTACAAATATAAAACAAGTACCAGAAGCGGGTGTTAGAATGTAGCGTTACTGTGCTACAGAATAATATCAATATGACGTGAGAAGCAATGCAAGCCTCTGTCCAAGCATCCCAGTCAATCTCGCTGATATACCGGATATTTTAAAAGATTTTTCTCTGAACACTATGGTTACTGGATTTTGGTTTTCATTTTACATCAGACATTGTAACCAAGGGCATAAATTTTTAAAAGGGAAGTTTATTTAAACATGACTCCATCTGTACACGTCTTCTGCGTGACGAAGTTCATAATTTTGAAGATTATCAATAATTTACCCGTTTGTTGCTGTAGTTTGTTTTCTGTTTTGAGCGCTTTTCACCTCCAACGAAAAAATTAAGCTGTAATGAACTATCTTCAGACATCCTATCCGTTTATCGTGATTCCTTTCACCACTTCAGTTCAATGGTACACAGCACATGGCTCCCATGTTTACAAAATTATGATTCTTTTTTTACCTTCTAAAACCAAAGACCTGCTCAAGGGGAGGATACTCTATCCTCCTATGTGGGCAAATGTAGCAATGGTGACGTCTCTTCACGAGTAAAAAATTCTCGAGCGGGACGTGAAACATAATATAATCAATCAATCATCTTTTTCTAAGAATTATTTTACGAGCGTACAGAACCAGGGTTTTTACCTGCAGAAAAGCGGTGAATCCAGTACGTTTTATTAATATTAGAACCCACACATGGTCATTTCCACATCCCTCTTGTACACAGTGGCGGGTTTTGAGAGGGGGGGGGGGGGGGAGCTTTTCGGCCACAAGTTTACAAAAATATTGTGAGTAAAACTCCAGGTTTGACATTCAATATGGCCATATATTTTAGCTAATACTTAACTTTCGCATGTGGACCCTCCTTTTCGGAAATCCTGAATCTGCCACTGGAAAATAGTCCAATTCATCCAAAAATATTAATCCACACTACATTTTATGTTTCTATGATAATTTCCACAACAAAGAACAAAATATAAAATAATTAAAAGCTGTTCTATTTCCTATGGTATTATTGATTTTAATGAACACGAAAGTCCCCTTAGTTTGTTCAAATCGTCGTCCCCTTGATTCGTGTAATTATATTATCAGAGCTATAGAGTAGAGATGTAACAAGATAGTTGAGAATGTCTGCCGATATTTAGAAACGATTAGAATTAATCATTGATACCGTTGTCCAGTTATGGCCACGTGAAGGTTCTTCGTCAACTCAAAAGTAATAATTTTGAATAAAAATTGAACACCGAAAGTCAAGAAACTACACACCCCAAAAGTAAATAATGTAACCCTGCATTTACAATAATTTGTCATTTTGATTAAGAATGAAATGGGAAATTGTGATAAAACTTTTTAGAGTTATATTATTAAATATCAGTATTATTATTTTTTTGGTAAATAATTTGTATTTGTGTGTTTGTAGAAAATGTTGACTTGAAAACAAAATGCTGATCACATTTATATTATCTAAACATTCAATTATAAATAAATGTATGATGCAGCTAGATGATTTGTGAGATGAATTTAATATCATCAACATAATTGTATCATAGCTATTCACTAAACGCTTTCTCCACCCATGGTGATTCTGCTTGTACATGTTTAAATATATTTAGAGTGACTCAACTGATCGCACACATAAAGTCACCATATTTGCAACTACGATTTATTTATCCATAGAACTCAGCTTGATTCAATTTTTTTTTATGTCTATGTTTAATGTTATAACGCGGGCTTTTGGGCGATCGCATGAACAACGACCTTTTTTCAGCTTTTGGCATTTATAAAACGTGCTAGATTTACCGCTTTTTGTTACTCAAAAACTCTGGTACGGTACGTTCGTAATAGAATTCTCTGAAAAATATTATGGGATTCGATAGATCACAATCAGTTATCAGAAAAGTTTGATGCCATTCCATTTACTATTAAGAGAGAAATCACAAAAAATCGCTATCCATCCGTACTACACTGACCGCTTGCCCTATGTGCACCAGCCACATCTCCCCCCCTCTCTCTCTCTCTCTCTCTCTCTCTCTCCAAATACAATTGAAACGTCCAGTTTACTTACGGTAATATGTTCCATGTAAAAGAGATAAAAAATCACTATTAAGGGGAAGGTGATTAAACGATGTGACTAACAAACTTGTAATATTGTGCGTGTGTGTGTGTGTGTGTGTGTGTGTGATTAATATTTTTACTTTAACAAATATATATTAATTATTTTTCTTGGTGTCAGAAACAAAATTATACTGGATAAAATTTATAAACTTGAATAGGCTTACTTCTATTTTAAATGTTGATACACATGTATCGGGCCTATGGTCATTTTATCACAGTGCCTCAACAAATCTCGAGTTACAGTATCAGGCACCTGAAGTATGGATGCTACTACTATTACTACTACTAAACACACACACACACATACACACAGAGTCACACACACATACACACACAGTTACAAACACACATACACACACACATACAAACACATACACACCACAGACACACACACACACATAAACACACTTTCGGTGTTTTGTTTTGTTTGTTGTTAATTTTGTTTGTTTGTTTGTTTTTTCTTTTTTGGGGTTGTTGTTGTTTTGGTTTGTGGTGGGTTTTTTTTTGGGGGGGGGGGGGGGGGGGGCGTTGGGTGTTGTTGTTGATATTTTAAAAAAGATATTTTCTTCGATATGTTGGATTCCCTGTCTATCTCATTTCAATTTCGAATTATGAAATCGTTTCACGCTTTTTATAAACTTTCCACCGGTATAATAAAATGCACGTGTATTTCATTATACTGGTAGAAGAACAATCTCTAAAGCTTACATACAGCGTGAAACGCTTATGTCAATCAAAATTGGAATGACAGGGAATCCAACATATCGGAGAAAATATCGCCCCCTCCTAAACAAAAATTAGAATAGGAGGGGGTAGATGTATTCACACTTCAGATGCCTGTGATTACAATGACGCAGTATATAAAAGAGATGCATTTCCCGATTATCACCAAATTGACTCTGATCTTCAACTACAATTTTTTTTTTGGGGGGGGGGGGGGGGGTTGGTGTTTGTTTTGTTATTTTGGGGGGGGGGGTGATTTTTTTTTTTTTTTTGGTCGAGTTTTGTTTTTTTTACTTTATACATATATTCTAAAATTTTATTCATGCATGGTTCAGGATTTAAAAAAGTCATTTCCTCGTTGGCAATTAATGCTATGTGCTACAGAGCTTGTTATTTTAACCACTCTCACTTTTATCTTCAATACAGCCATAGGCGGCAGTCCGCGACAAAGCTGGACATGGAGTGTGAAAAGGATTAATATCTGAACTTTACGATTTTATTCTTGATGATATTCTTGGACAGTCCGTATATTCGTATTTTTATCAATTGGTTATATAATGGGATAGTTTTCTCAATGAATCATATCGGAGATTTAAAGTAAACATCACCCATCACTAAATTTCAATACAGGGTGTTTCGCGTATCTTAGGGGAAAAAAACCCGATAAATAGAAAGAACTGCTGAACAGCGTACAAATTAAATCACACGAGGTGTATTCATGGCTGACTTGAGAGTAGAAATGTCGTCTGAAAAAGACTCAAAAGGCAGAAAGAAACCGGTAAATGAGGAAACCCGGGGTGGGGGTAGTGCGGCGGTAGTGACATTACTGACAGGGGTAGTCATTCTGGCCGCGGCCCTCTACTACCCAAACTCGTTAATAGTCGGTGAACTCCGGACTCTGATTGAAAAGATTGAAAACCAAACTAATCCCACAGGTATGGATTTTTCAGGATTTTTTTTTCTTTCAGGTATTGATCGACCTTGTAAATATTTATCGCTAGATTACCTTAAAGTAAATACCTTGCCTTCGACATCAATCACTAAGTGACGTGATTCAAGATTATTTCTGAAACAGTAAAAATATAAAATGAAGTATGGTTGTTATGTTAGATTTATACTTGTCAAGTTTTCATAGAAATGACTGGACTAATTTCAGTTCCGAGATCTTTAGAGGAACAGAGAATCCCGGTTTTTCCGGTGATAGGGACGTTTGGTTCAGAAGAAGTCCCAGGGGTCCAAACTTTATATCTATATTTAACACAAGGTCACTCTGCTTCCTTGTTGATACCACACCTTCTGAGCAACGTCGGGTTGTCAAAACGCAGCACGGTTCTCATGCACTGTCGTGTTGCACGCGTCATTTTCAAAACCATCCATAAATTTCTTATCAAGTTTCCGATAACCAGAAAACCTCTCTGTAGATGTCAAAGATGGTTAAATGGCTACACACAAGCAGTAGTTTTAAAAGATAGCAATCGTGTGTTGGACACAGAGGTTCCTCAAAGAGAATTAACAAAAGTAACCATCGAGATGTTCAAACTCGACTTTGCACATCATTATTGAAATGGACGTTAAGCGTTTTTCTTTTCCTTCTTGTGTGATCCATTACATTTCTCTCTGTTAGGAATGTGGTGGGTAGCATTCTCTTGACTTGTGAAGATGACTCTCGATCGAGTCCCTCTATATACCGATATTTCTGAAGAGCAGAGAATGTGTTGTCATGGAAACAGAAATTATTTCTGCTGATATACCGTAGATTATTTCCGGAGCTCTTCCTTTCCCCTGATCCACCATGAATCTAAGAATGCTCAGGTACTGGATTTAAAACAAGGTTTTATGTGATTTTAGGGAATCAGATTCCCCGGGATTGCTATGATGTCCTGACACAGAGACCCAACTCTACCTCGGGGGTCTACAGGGTGTACCCAGGCACTCTCCGGCGGGGGTTAGACGTAATCTGCGACATGGACGTGGATGGAGGGGGGTGGCTGGTACGTTTATCATTTGCTGTAGAGACCAAGAGTTTACAACTAAGTTTTTGTTTTGCATTGGCGGATCTAGAGAGGGTTACCAAGTTGCACCCCCTTTGGTTGAAATTTTTGACAAAATGATAAATTTTGGGGGTTTTTACCGCATACAACCACTTGGGATAGAAAAGATATAACCCCACATGGAAAACAAAATTCAAAGATTCGTCACTGATTTGTAAGATTGTAGAGTGGCGTTTCCTAGAATATGTAATGACACAAGTTTATGGATTTTATTCTCATAGAAATTATAGAATACTGTATGCTTCTGTGTGAAATTGTCTATATTATTTACATGCTAGAATTTGGAACGACTTTTGCAAGTACCTGTTGAATACCAGATACTCGGTTTAATATTGGCTCTGGTGAATATTGTCGTTTAGGGATTCAATTCGAATAAAGACGGGTGATTTACATTATAGAAATAAAAACATTCTGCTGATGCAACAATCTCTTCACTGATTGGCTCCGAGTTTCAGTGCATGATATTTGAATCGTAGGTTGTGCAGCAGAGGCTGGACGGGAGTCTAGACTTCTACAGGGGATGGACAGACTACCAGTTTGGATTCAGCAATGGAACCAGCGAGTTTTGGATAGGTCAGAACACAATCACTAAATTATAGTAACCCAAACATAACGGTCTAATTCTATTTTCATAACCCTTGTATTGCAAATAGTGAATTAACTAAATTTTTAAAAATGAGGATCGTCATTTCTTTAAGGCAATGAGTTTTTACATTTGCTGACGAGCCAGGCCCTGTATGAATTACGTGTTGATATGACCGATTTTGACGGAGAAAGCCGATTTGCCAAATACAAAGTCTTCGTCGTTGGAAACCGGGACACGAAGTTCAAACTGAGCGTCGGCGGATATTCTGGTACAGCAGGTGAGTTCTGACTGCATCAGCAGCGGGGAAAAAAAGGGGGGGGGGGTAATGTAGCACTTTATGTAGTGTCTACAAAACAAGAAAGCCGCTTCACTTTACACCCATACCCAGTCAAATAAGATGTACTTAAAGTTGATATGAAACATATTCCCTCTTCCCATAGCACAGCGTGGTCAGCCCAACAATTAATGTGAAATATCAGTTGTACAAGATCCATTTTACTCACTAGCATGGTAGTGACCTTATAATACCTGGCCTGTCGAGCAGTACATATCGTAAGTACGCTGATATATATATATAAACCTAGCAAGTATAAAGTATGTGACGTAGAGAGTCCTCTGGTTCTCCAGTAACAGATAAACTCTGTCTTCCTGGTAGTGACCTTGACCTTAAAAGTGCTGACCTATCGATCAATAGAAATCATACGCATGTGTATCAGCCGAGCAAGTGTAAAATATGTGAGCGTTCACCGGCTTCCCCGTTATACGATGTGCATGAGAGACCAATCGACATGTCCAAAGCATGCCCCCCCCCCTCCCCTTTCTGTAAAGGTGGAGGCATATAAAAGAGAAAAATCCATTCTCTTATAAACGAGAGGGAGTTTCAGCTTAGAAAATAAAATACACCATGTTTAAAATGTAATAGATGAAAACCAGGATCTGAAAAAGCTCTGTCTTCTTCTATCATCATGTTGCACAATTTTAACAACCATTCAACAATTATTCATCTAATTCAAAGTAATTCTGCAATGCATAAAATGAGTCGTTCAAATCACGGTAAATGTATTCTACGAGTATTGAAAGCCTTTGTACAGTTACCCGTGAAATGTTGTGCATAGTTATACAATATGTAATGTATTTCAGGCTGTTTAGTCAAAGTTTAGCATTCGGAAATGAGTTATGAAAAGCGTAAGAAATGAGATAATAAAAATCTTTGAAAGTGAAACATGACTTTAAAAAAATGAAAATACCCCCAATCAAAACATCGGCCACAAAACACTACGATAAAAAAGTTTTGCATAATTTTGTACAATCCTACCAACAAACAAAACAAGCGACACAAACCGAACTGGAACCATTTAAAATCCCAGAACCTGTTCTTTGATGTAACAGTTCAGTTTATATAACGGTTTACATCATGTTTAAATCTTTGTGTCGGATTTAGTTTAGTAATATTATTTACTATAACACTTGTTATTCTGAACTCCAGACATTTTGGAACGAACACGTACCACAGATTTTCCCATTCTGAGTCTCTGCATCCTCGGATAACCACAATTGATTTTTTTTTTCTATCCAAAACGAGATCACACGTCATTTCCAACAACGGTATTTTTGCATAGGCATAATATAATGTAATATATCGATACATACATTTTTATTTTTGAGGGGGGGGGGGGGGGGGGGGGGGGGGGGGCATCCGCTGTGTGAAAGTTCATAAATGCAAAGAGAAATTAGAATAATGCTTTATCGTTCATAGAATTCCCCAGTTGCTAGATACTTACAGGCATTCTACCTGCTATATAACAGTTAGTTGTACTACAAACTCGAAATATACTGATCTTTTTTTCAGGTGACTCTTTGTCCTCTCACAACGGGATGCTGTTCACGACAAATGACATGGACAATGATCTGGCCAGTGGTCAATGCGCGGTCTCCTTCAAAGGGGGGTTCTGGTACAGTAACTGTCACACGGCTAATCCTAACGGACAGTACCTCGGGGGAACACATGACAGCATGGCCGACGGTATTAACTGGCAAACATGGCGCGGGTACAAATACTCCCTAAAAACATTTCAAATGAAAATTAAACCACTTTAAATCAAACACATATTTACTTTTTATTTGAAGTTTCTTATTGCAGCGTAACCCCCCCCCCCCCCCCCCCCTCTCTCTCTCCAGTCTGAAATTCGGTATTTTGTATTGAGCGAGGTCTTTTTTTCGCAAACAATTCTTCTCAATACATTCGATAAGCAATGTATCTTGAGGAATTCTACTAAGGAATATATCCTAATGAATTCCATTTAAAGATGTATGTTGGGGAACTCTGCCTTACCTAATTCCGCTTAAGCAATGTATCATGGAGAGTTCCATATAAGCAAAATATCTTGGAGAGTTTCATGCAAGCAATGTATCATGGAGAGTTCCATATAAACAAAATATCTTGGAGAGTTTCATGCAAGCAATGTATCATGGAGAGTTTCATGTAAGCAATGTATCATGGAGAGTTTCATGTAAGCAATGTATCATGGAGAGCTCCATGTAAGCAACATATCTTCGAGAGTTTCATGTAAGCAATGTATCATGGAGATTTCCATGTGAGCACCCCTGTAGGAATCCTGGTTGTTAGAATAGATCCTCAGTACCCCTTGCTTGTCGTAAAAGGCCACTAAATGGGACGGTCCTTCGGATGAGACTGGAAAAAAACCCGAGGTCCCGTGTCACAGCAGGTGTGGCACGATAAAGATCCCTCCCTGCTCAAAGGCCATAAGCGCCAAGCATAAGCCTAAATTTTGCAGCCCTTCACCGGCAATGGTGAGATCTCCGTATGAGTGAAAAATTCTGGAGCAGGACGTTAATCAATCAATCAATGTAAACAATGTGTATATCTTGGAGAATTTCACTTGTAGGAATTCTACTTAAGCAGTGTATCTAAGAAAATTCCACATTTAAGAAATGTATCTTGGGATATTCAACTTGAGAAACTGGTCATGGAGGAAAATTGACCTTGATCCCCCTGAGCAATAATGTGTTTATACGATAAAGACCCAAAAATATTGCATTCCAAAAACACTGTGACACTTCGCTTGACAGAGCAGACTCGCTTCATATTACTCATCGATTGGTTGTTTGCCGGTATGGTTTCAATAAAAGTGAGTTTGTAAACAATCATATTGAAAGAATGACATTACGTGGTCAACCAGAGAGCAGTAAAACCTTTTTTTCCCGCTGATATATTTGAGAAGCCTCGTCCCAAAAATGTACACGCTCTATCAAACGAAGTGACACGCTGTTATTAGAACGATAATATATACAGGGGCCTCACGAGAATTCACGGGATCCTGGTAGCAGTTGTGTTTCCTGGTTATGGGAATAGTTCCTCTTGGAATAATTCACTTTGATTTATTTATTATTTTTTGGGGGGTATAATATTTTGTTTCATTTATTAGAATTGGCGCGTGGCTATCGAGGCGTAGTTTACGTAAATTGAGGAAAATATAACAAAGGTCAGCTGCCGTTCACACCTTGGTGATTTATAGAATCGATATAAGGATACGACTGTGCAATGTTTCCGTGTCCATAAAAAATGTGATAATATTTGTGATATTTAATTGTATCTTCCGGTTTTTTTAAAATTTATATAACTAATTAATGTATTTTAAAGATGAAAATCTAAATTTAGATATAGGTACATTTTGGAAACTTATAGAGGATCTTCATAAGACAATAACCCCTACACATTTCTATATAGTTCTACTCCTAAAGGCCTCCGTGGGAATACGGGTTAGAATAGGTCCTCAATATACCTTGCTTGTCGTAAGAGGCGACTAAATGGGACGGTCCTTCGGATGAGACCGTAAAAACCGAGGTCCCGTGTCACAGCAGGTGTGGCACGATAAAGATCCCTCCCTGCTCAAAGGCCGTAAGCGCCGAGCATAAGCCTAAATTTTGCAGCCCTTCACCGGCAATGGTGACGTCTCCACATGAGTGAAAGATTCTCAAGCGGGACGTTAAACAATGTACAATCAGTCAATCAATCAATACTCCTAATGATCTCTTGATACTAATGACGCATTGACATTTAATGAAGAAATTTGTTTTGAAAAGATCCATAATGTTGATAAATAGTTACAGCGTTAATATCTACCCAATAACTATTGTCCAAGACAACACGTGGGGGCATTTAAATTAAGCTTTCTGTTGTGCTGCTGAAGAATTCAGTGTACCAGAATTCAAAGCCAAATGCAAGTCAGCCTGACAGGTTGTCAGAGGAGACGGGAGAATTGAGGAGTCTATGGCTGTTACCTTGTTCGGTTTATTTGTAAGAGTCTGGTAACAAACTGTTTGATGCAGTGGACTGAAGTCTGCGCGTTGGATACTCGTCCTGATCTGGCTAGTGGATTAACTCTTCAGATGGATTGGTGGAGCACTGGGCTATTATTCCAGAGGTCTTGGGTTCGATCCTCAGCAGAGGCATGAACCAGTTTCTGTTTGGTGCTCACACTGGGACTCTGGTGTACTGACGGGTGGGAGAGATTTCTCCCGCAGAACTTCGCTCTAAAGGTTCTGGCGTTCGGAAGAAGTGGGACGTCTCTCTCTCTCTCTCTCTGAAAGAGGACGATGTGGTAAAGTTAAATACACAGTTTCCTACTAACTCTGGCCAGTGGGTTAGCCTATTAGCTCCTTCGATAAAGCAAAAAACTGTTGTTGTGCCATAGATCACGGGTTCGATACCCAGCGGAGGCAGAATGTTCATTTTTTTTTTAACATGTGCATATATACATGCACTGTGTTACAGGGATCATGTTTGCGTGAGAATTCTAAGTAACTGAAGAGTATTTAATCAAGGGAAAATAATTGAAAAAATCAATTGCAAATTGTGCAATTGAGAAAATTGACACAGCACATGAAAGCTTGAGTATGTACGTGAATCCATCCCCGTTTTTTAAATATCGATCTATCTGCAAAATGACACTAGTGAATTACTGATGCAATTTAATTTTCCTCTTTATTCAAATTAATTTTCAAGCAATACAAGGTTGCATTTCCGTCTTAATCAATTGGTTTTTAGAAAGCATTTGATTCTCTTCATAGGTCAAAACTATGCGTCAGTATTTGAAATTGGTACCAAGCAAGGTGAAGTTTTAAGCGTAGTGTGTGACATCAATCTGTAAATGTTTTGGTAGAAGATTTAGTTTAATGCAAGGATGGGTATTATCTCCGATTCTGTTTATTCTATATGGCAATGTTTGGATGAAATAAATTGAACTGGTGGCAAAAATTTTGAAATGCATTTCTTTTTTTAAATGTACCACAAGTTAATTTCTTGGCCCATTCTCTATTGTGTATTTTCAAAACCCATTAGACACACTCATTAATACGCGGATGTCTCTCAAACCCAGCGGGTACTGACCGGATTTGAAGCATCGATTGAAGGTCTGTGTAGCAAGAGCTGGATGTGAACAGTTTACATTTAGTTTTTACTAGAAAAGCAAACGATGTTTGAAGTTTTAATTCATATACTATTTCATGTCCTTCACAATTGCGTTTATTAAAAAAAATAATTATTTTTGATATACCACAATGTAATATTTCATTTGCATGTATCTAAATATCATCATTGTCCTCATATTAAATCTTTATATGTAATATTGTATTCTTGTCACTTTGAATTTATTTTAGTTAACTTCTTATTGTCAATATTTTCTTTTACTTTAGAGTGCTTAAATTCATAATCATACAAGGCGCTTTATGAATGGTCTCTAATAATAACAAAAATGATAATAACACAGTACACCTCAAGACTGTCCGTGATAATAACACAGTAAACCTCAAGACTGTCCGTGATAATAACACAGTACACCTCAAGACTGTCCGTGATAATAACACAGTACACCTCAAGACTGTCCGTGATAATAACACAGTACACCTCAAGACTGTCCGTAGAGAGAGAACCAGATTTGTTGACCTCAAAATTATCCATAGAAAAAGAACCGGAATTGTTGATCTCAAGGTTGTTCGTAGAAAGAGAACCAGATAGGATTATCTCAAGATTTCCCATAGAAAGGGAACCAGAATAGTTGACTTCAAACTGTCAGAATGATGACCTACAAATTAACAGTAGATTGAAAGAGAATCAGAAGTGTTGACCTCTACATTGTCCATAGAAACAGAATCAGAGTTCATGACCTCAAGATTGTCCATAGAAAGAGGATCAGAGTTCATGACCTCAAGATTGTCCATAGAAAGAGGATCAGAATTGTTGATCTCAAGATTATCCGTAAGAAAAGAACAAGAATTATTGACCTAAAAATTTACAGTAGAAAGAAATCGAGAATTGTGAACTACAAGAATGTTCGTAGAAAAAGAACCAGACATGCTGACTTTAAAAAGAAGAGTAGAAGAAGAATCAGAACCACTGACCTTAAGACAATTCCATTGTCTGTGCAAAATGTACATACACTTAGTAATAATGGAAGATCATTAGGTACAATGAATTCTATGCCAAGGCTTTTACACTATATAATTAACAAGTACCACTGGAACCAGAACGTGCAATGAATACACATGAACATTGTTTATTGTAAATGTTTTATAAAATTTCACTTCCTACCTTTTGTAAACCCCCCCCCCCAAAAAAAAAAAAAAAACTGTTTCCTCATTCACGACTCACCAATATGACCTTGGAGTATGTAGATAGGAAACATACCAATTTTTTTTAGGCCGAAAATGTTAATCGTGACATTTATATCGTGACATTCAAGTTTTCTTCCATACGTTCGAACACAGGCGGATTATTTTTTTAAGGAAACATTATTTTAATAAAAAAGATTCCGGGATTTATCTATAAAAAAGAATTAAATAAAAAAAATGAGAGAAGTAGCAATAGATGTGACACAAACTGAATCACGGGCATGTTTTTAGTCGGTGAAAAAGCGCAACAACGATCTCCATCGAAGTTCCCCAAACAAATCTAGCAGTTTATGTTACAAATTGACCGAAGAATTGTGATGGCATGTCACAGACAGGAATCAAACTGTGTTTGGCCTTTGATTATAGGTGTAGTCGTTAACCACAGTTCACGAAGCGTAAACTTCAGCGATTGTACACCATATCTGTTGTGAACGAATAAACAAGAAGAAGCTATGACTAGTTACCTTTCATGAAGCATGTTTACACTGTTAAATAAAATAAAAACTATGAACTTGCAATCTGTAAACGTAATAGTTTATCAAAAGCGGAGTTTACAGTTCACCCATCATGGCATGCAGCAGGACGCGTTGAAAATTTGCCCAAGGTCTTGCAATTATTGTTAGATATAAAATACGCAAAAAGGCCTGAAAATCCACAGCGCTCATCTAGACATACGTAATATGCACAAGCTTTGGACCCGGAGGTTCCATGCTCAGCTATGACACTGTCGATGAACAACTTTGAACTACACGTTTCAGATACGTGCACGACAATGGGAAGAGTTTGAGAAATATTAGGTGGGAAAATAATAAATTGTTGCTATGGAAATAGACTCCAAGAAATGTTTATACGTATATTGTAAAGGAAATCCAGACAAATTTTACACTTCTAATGCAAAGAGAAGTTTCCCTATTACATACACCAAGTAAAATTTTGTACCCCTTTCTCACCCCAGCAGTCATGGTTTAAACAAAACTGAATCTACATTACACGAGGATGCTTGCATATTATTTTAATAATACCCTCGCAGTTGCTCCTATGGAGATTTTTTATCCTAAGAGTGTTGGTATTTACATCCATTTTTTGGTGTGCGACCATACACTGCTGCTTTCTGGGTCCTATCGATAACCATTTGTAGACGTTAGTTAGAGAGCAGGTTGCTTCCAGAATAAAGTCCCCCCCCCCCTTTCCCCCCTGCAAGAAACAGAACTAGGAGGCAAGTGTTGTGTGTTGATGGTGACGAGAGATTACCTTTCATTCACAGTCCGAGAACGGGTATCATTTTTTTTTCCACCTGTGATATGAAGTAATTTTCATTTCTTGTGTCTCTCTAAAATAAAATTATTATGGATAAATATTCCTAAAAGTTTTTATTTTACCAACAACTTTGACCTTGAGTCAATTGATCGTCGTTCAAGGACACAACATAATCTTGTCATGAACCTATATGCCAAAGAAAAGGTTTTAACTGCATTTCCACAGGGAAGTAGTGTCCAAGACCTTAATTCATCTTGACCAAATGACCTCAGTTCAAGGTCATGACACAATGTCTGCTAGCAAAATTTTGTGCCAAGGTCATTACCTAATGTCTCTACATTACTTATTGCCTTCACCGGATATTTCTAATTTAAAAAAAAGGAATTAAAAGATAATCTCAAGCTTTTGATACCGAGTTTGTTTCAGGTTTATGACATTATTTGGTCATAAACAATGTCTGTAAATAGAATAACCTTCTAGTAAAGACCTTGGTCAAATAATCTTGGTTCCAGATCATGATACACTACAAACCTATGGTTCTGTCAAGTAAGAACTTCATTACACACTTTTTGGCCCAGCTAAATAATAAAATTATACCACTGACCTTGATTTAAGCAAAATGACCTTGGGTTCTGTGTCAAGATAACTGCCTAGCATTAGCCATGACCCTATATATACAAAAAGATGGAAGCCAGAGGATGGACAGATATTGCAATTTCCATGTATATTTGCACACACACACATTACCATAATGTGGTTTCCATTAGCTAGATCTTGTAACTCACTTATTTGTCTAATGTTCTGGGATGAACATCTTTTGAAAAGTAACACATTTTCATTATTATAAATCAATTTATACACTACACTTGACCTCAGAAGGTCATGAGTTTTAGTGGAGACCCTGCTCCTCACTTTAACTATGCACCTGGTTTGGTATAGCTCTCCATGTTTATTGTATTTGAGCAGTATGTCTGTCCTAAGGCAATGACATTTTATGATTTGAATATTTAAATGACCACACTTTGTTTGGCAATTTGTGATTACCTCCTTTTGCAAGAGGCATGGCCTTTCATTTGAACAACTTTTAATCCCTTCACCCAAGGATGACTTGTACAAAGCTTAATTGAAATTTGCCCGCTAGTTCTGGAGGCTTTTAAAATTTGTCAAAGTATTTTTGCTTTTATACCATTATCTCCTCTTGGAGAAGGGTGTTGCCTTTCATTTGAACAAACTTATATCCCCTTCACCAAAGGATGCTTTGTACCAAGTTTGATTGAAATTGTCCTAGTGGTTCTGCAGACTTTTTGGTTTACTTTCACATGTAAAATTTTGATACCCTATTGTGCCCCCATCCTACTCCCTGGGACAATAATTTTAACAAACTTAAATACGCACATCAACAAGCTTCACATAATCTTTTCTGGACCAGTGGTTGTTGAGAAGATTTTTAAATGACCCCACCCAATTTTTGTGATCCTCTCCCCTTTGAAAGGGCCACCGTGGCCGAGTGGTTAGAGCATTGCACTCAATATCACAAGGCCTCTCACCTCTTGTCGGCACGGGTTCAATTCTCACTCACGCCGATATGAGAAAGCTTGCCAGTTTACTTTCGGAAGGTTGGTGGTCTGTTCCGGGTACATTGTATCCGAGTTCTCTCCTCCACCAATAAAAACTGGATGCCACCATATAACTGAAAAAATGTCGAGTGTGGCGGAAAACAATCTTCTCTTTGAAGGAACATGGCCCTTCATTTGAACAAACCTGAATCCCCTTCACAGAAGGTTGATTTCAACAAAGCAAACTGGCCTGCTGGTTCTGGAGGTTTCTATAATTTAACAAAGAATTTTCAATATCATCTCCCCTTGACCAAAGGATCATTTGTATCAAGTTTCAGTGGTTCTGCAGATTTTTTGGCTTATTTTCACATATAAAACTTTGATACCCTATTGTGGCCCAATCCTACCTTCAGGGTCCTTGATTTTAACAAACTTGAATAGGCAGATCAAAAAGCTTCCACATAAATTTGAACTTTTCTGGCCCAATGGTTCTTGAAAATATTTTTATATGACTTTTGTGATCACCTCCACTTTGAAGGTGGCACAACACTTCATATGAACAAACCTGAATCGATTTCCCCAATGGATGATTTATACAAAGTTTACTTGAAATTGTCCTGCTGATTCTGGAGGTTTTTTAAAATTTGTCAAAGTATTTTTGCTATTATCTCCACTTGGAGAAAGGTATCACCTTTCATTTGAACAAATTTGAATCCCTTTGACCAAAGGATTTTGTGTCAAGTTTGGTTGAAATTGACACTGGTTCTGAAGAAGTTGAAAATGTGAAAAGTTTACAGACAGATGGATGATCGGAAAAGCTCACTTGAGCTTTCAGCTGAGGCGAGCCAATACCAAAATCAGTCTGCAAGATCCATATCTCTCCCTGTCTTTAGCAAATATTCTAATCTCAAGATGTTAATGTATCACACTGCCATGTGTGTATCACCAGCACAAAATCATTGTTTAGTTTTATACACATTTATTTCAAATAAGTCCTACAAACTTGGTACAAGATTGCAGGAGGAGTATTACACACCTATTAATTGCAATGTGCTCTGTAAAAATGATAAAAATGGTTAAATTTAAAGTGTGATCAAAACATTTTAAAATTCTACCAATTTAATGGTACGGAGCCCTTAACAAGTTGTAATATAAAATCAATTTTCAAAATCTAATCCATCTGTTTGAGGGTATAAAACTGTTTGTAGTACACACATCTATAAATATCTATCCTATAAAACAGTTATATATAGATTTATATAATAAAAGAGATTCAGTCGTCTTCAAAAATAAGGCGCCAGAGAAAGAAAAAGGTGGAAATCTATGTCTAAATGATGATTGATGAAATAGTCCCTGGATTTTGAATATGCCTACTGAGGAAGCGTTTACTTCTTGGCTTTAGTTGCTTTCTTCCCTCCTTTCTTTCCAGCCCTCTTCACTCCTGTAAGAAAAGTTCCAACATATATATACGCAAACTAATGATTTTTTTCCTCCCCCTTTCAAATTTCATGACATACTAGACATTCTACAAGCTCTGTGATACGACACTAAATACAGAGGATTTCATCACAATTTTTTCTTCTTCATCTTTGGCTCAAACTGGAATTCTGCTTCGTCATTTGACAAACTTACCCTTTTTCGCTCCAGCCTTCTTTGTCGTCTTCTTGGGGGACTTCGGTTTTGCTGTTTTCTTAACCTTAGCTACAAATTTGAATTGTAATGTGTCAAAATCATTTTTCACATATATAATGCAACCTACATTCATTCAACCCAAATTTATTTGCATTTTCATTCTTGTATTCTTTTCTCTCTCTTTAAGAATACAAAACTATATTAAAACAAGAAATACATGACAAATAAATTTTCAAACATGGAGATATAAGGAGTAATGATTACCTACCTGCACCGGCTGCGGCTTTCTTTCCACCCTTTTTTGCTGTAGCTGCCATCGTGAGCTTGGACTGCCAATAAAATCAACAGGTGCGTGTTTTATTCAATTAATGATACGACACAGTAGCATATTCTAATCTACCGTCATAGATTTGTGTGTTTACGCAAAAAATACATACAAATCACTTAGTTTGCGCCATCTTTGTTGATTGGCAGGAAGAACAAAGAGAAACGCTAGGCCCCAGAATACACAAGAAACGAAAAAAAGCAAAAAATGCAAACACTGTGCATTTCTATCGATTAATATTGTCCAGTTAATTCTCATTCCCTTTCATCTCGGTTATATATATGTGGTAAGTTGTAGAAAACTTCCATGGCAAACTAAAAATCCACTATGGCGGGCGTCACAGTATCGGAGTGGGGAGCAAGGCTCTGCCGAATGCAGTCTTCAAACTTGGGAGTCATTTAAAAAACTAAAGAACTAACAGTAGTTAATGCTTTGGAAATTATTCCACAATATGTGTGCGTAATCATGTTAAAATTACTGCAAATACTCACAAAAAAAGTATCTTTTTCTATAATCGATCTTCTAGTAAACAACTTTCCAAGTGACGCTAACAGCTCGCTGTACTAGACGCGCGTTGGTCAGAGAGCGCGATTCAGAAATACCAACCAATAGAAGATCGTCATTTTGAAGATAGAGAATATCAACCAATGAAATTAAAATTGTCGATTCAATATGACGTCACAGGTCCCAACACGCCCTTTGACTTCACATTTGATTGGTTAGTATATGTAATCGCTACCAAAAATAGCAAATCTCTTGTTTACAGTCAACACGCGCTGGACAGTAAATATTTACTTTCGCTTGATTCGTCTATTTTTGCAAATGGAGACATTCAAAGGTAAATGCGCATAATAATTATATCTATAAGATACTTATTTTTGTGTAAACATTATGAGTATTTTATTTCCTGTCTATTAACTTAAATTTTTGCAGTTGATATCTGATCAACCTGGGCATTTTATATTCATGACATCACATGAAACACCGATTTTGCATGTCAATTTCTTAAATCAACTTTTAAAAAAAAGGGGGTACTGCACACGCATATAAAAATTCTGTATTAAATCCTACAAATGGTTCTTGATCACTCTACAGGTGTGTAGGGAAATGTTGGGACAGATCGGTCTAGCTATAGAGATCTACAGCTTGGCCTACTGTACACGTTGAATACATTAATATAAAGTCACATTTCTGTAGGTGGTCCCCCCCCCCCCCCGAACCACTACCACACGAGCGTACTTTGACTGAGAGCCGATGAAGATAAAGTTGTTTTAAATTGAATAAATTAAGATTTCAAGAACACACACAAACACACACACACACACACACACACAGAGAGGAGATTAGTTATCTGCATTTTATTACACATACAGTAAGTTAAAGGGTCACGAAAATTAAAAATAAGATTTCCCTAAAATTGATCCATTTTCTAAAACTAGGGTGCTTATATAAAGTTTCTCCCCAAAGCCCCCACCAGCGTAGTGGGTCTCTGACCTCTTGCAGTTACCTTTTTACAAAGTATTGAATACACCTGTTTAGAGAAATATCAACCATTGACGTACCGGATTTTTTTGAGTTTAGAGTCTATATTGTTCCCAGAAACATGATGTCTATATGCTATTCCGGCAATATATTTCCAGAACTGATCCTAAGATTCCAATTTTTAGCTCATCTGAGCTGATTTCCCCAAGAGCCACACATATGTGGAGCATATTTGGAAGGATGTGAAGTCCATATTCAAGGGAAGATAAAGATACTCTAGAAATGCTGAAAATGTGATGCAGTGGTTAATTTTTTCCTCAGGGTTAAGGATTCGATTTTTTAAACTTATGTGCAAGCATTCTCATGCAGTGTGGGCTCAAATTTGCATTGGTCCAGGGCGCGGGACAACAATAGGGATTTAAATATTTACAAAGATATATTGGTATATAGTAAAAATTCTTTATCGATTTTATTCTCCACAAGGGTCTAATATGTCGAAATGATATATACAAGCATTCATTCATAGTGCTTTTAAGTTTCTCACATTTTTATAGTTGGAGTTATAATTTTAAGATTTTTTTTTTTTTTTAAATATTAAAATGTCCAATGTTAATTTGTCTTGTTTTATAATGTGATTTGCCATACCTTGTAAAGCGCTTTAGAGTTTCTTTTAAGATAAAGCGCTCTATAAATGTTATTATTATTATTATTATTATTATTCTCATACATTGTACATTCAGTTTTGTTGAAATCGTGACTCCCTGGACCAGGATAGACCCACCATGGGTTTTTCAAGTAGGAATATACTGTATCATTAATAAAACCAATCAATGAACCACCACGAAGCATTTTGTCATTTCTTACTAGGCAAGTATCCTCATGTAGTGAAGATTCAGTGTCTCTACTGTGGCCCTTGGAAAAATACGGGGGGTGGGGGTGGGCATAATAGGGGTGAAACGTTTGACTCAGGAAAACGTGACTGCTTAGGTGACAAGTGGGCCGCTCTAGAGGACTTCCGCATGGGACTGAGCATCGCAATCATTTTATTATCGTAATATATTGAAATATGAAGTATAGTATTGCAATAGTCAGATTAGAAATAAGACAGTCTGTCTAGGTTTGAACAGTTCGTTCTTTAATTTTTTTTTGCAAACCCATTTGTGAAATAAAAGAACTTCAAGTGTGTAATCTATCCTATGTTTAAAGAGTCTCTCTCTCTCTCTCTCTCTCTCTCTCTCTCTCTCTCTCTCTCTCTCTCTCCTATTGCAATATCGATTTATTTCCCAGTCCTACGTTCACTCCCTAATTCCCCCCCTTCTCCTTCCCCTGACTTGGCCTTATTAAGCATACACATGTAGATGATATAGACTGATATTCAGGTGTATTGTAATATCTACTCTTACAAATATTTTATCGCTTTGTTTTCGCTTTTAAAAGTCCGTAATAATTTGCATTCAGTTATATTTAGATGCACAGACGTGCGCAGTGAACATCACTTCTCATGCTGCACATGGGTGAACGTTCTAAATATTCTGGACCTATAATGTAGAATAGATAGCAATCTTTAATTTCGATCAGTTGACTCTCACGTGATTCTTTTGTTGTTGTTTTCTTGTCAAGGAATTTATAGATCATATGAAGGTAAAACAATTTTTTTGATACATAAAAGCAGCTGTAACACTGCACATTAAGTACTTTCCGCTGGAAATAATAATGTGACTATTTCCATATTACCCATTGTTCGCTTTATGCTACCGTCTGTCCTGATTTGGTGTTACGGTCGCTCGGTGTTTAACGTCTTACAATGATTCAGCAGAGACTGTTACAGTTTATCAATTTCAGTCACACCGTGGTCGAATTTGTTGAGACAATGCGTACTAAATACTAAATGCTGACTGTCTTGTTTGATAAACTCTGAGGACAGTATACCCCTCCAAATCCATTCCTTTGAGAAAACCAGACACGCAGCATCGTTTTTCTAAAGGGAAAAAAAAGGCGGGGGGGGGGGGGGGGGGGGGGAGGGGACAGCCAGAGGAAAAGTTTGGCATGTAAACAAAAAAGAACTGAAAGTTCTTTCTTTCTCCCGAACTTCAAAATGCTAAATTATGGGGGTTGATTGCTCTTAATTATCTACATGCTACAAGGGTTTAACCTTTCTGTTTCACACTACATTCTTACTGTTTATTACTGCTATCAATAGTGGCAATCAACCGATTTATCTGACTTTGCATGTAAAAATAGCGGAAAATGAACGGTGTCAAAAAAAAAAAAAAAAAAAAAAAGGCTGGGGCAGGCCTCCCCCCTTGTGAATTTACGTGTCTAGAATCAAACGTGAAACGTGGCATTCAAATAGATGGAATTAACGCCTTACGTTTTTAGAAAAGTCCACAACTTGCAAAGATATACAGTATATGAACAATACTTGACTTTTCAATTGGTGTCTGCCCAGTAGCTTGAGAACCCGTTGTTTGATAGTGATGATATTTCATACAGGGATTGGTCATTGTGTTAGATACCCCCCCCCCCCCCCCAAATGATTTTAAGGTCAAAGGATCAAACGTCACTAGGTGCAATGTAGTGCACTGTAAAATTGGTGTCCTCCCAATATCTTGAGAACCTTTTGCTCAGTTGTTATGATATTTCATACGTGGATTGGTTATGAGTAGTAGATGACCCCTAATGATTTTCAGGTGAGAAGGTATCAGCAAATATCAGCAGGTGCAATGCAGCACAATAAACAATTGGTATCTACCCAATATCTTGAGAATCCTTTTCTTGGTAGTAGCGATATTTTATACATAGGTTGTTCACTGGTATTAACTGATTTTCATTTCGAAAGGTCACCAAGTGCAGTGATATATTTAATGAATTCGATGTCAGGAAGAAGGGTACACTCTGCATTTGATGTCTGCTCGACTTTCAGAGAAGAGGGGAATATTCCACCTTTAACCATTCATCATACTTTGACGAAATATAAAAAAGAAGGAACACATTGACAGCATACTCGTGTCCTTATTGCCCCTGGTGCTTTCTTGCTTGGACTGTTGTAGTATAAACATTTTCATGAGTACTGATGGCACGGCTGAGAGGGCGGGGGGATGATATATGTTTTTCAAACATTTCCTGTTTGTCATTGCAACTTCTCTCACATTTCAACAGGTAACAAAAATTGATTCCTTCTGTATGTGACTGTAGTTATAATGTAGACGTACAATATGATTTCGACCCAAAGGATCTGAATAAGAATGGTAGAAATCTTGTAAATGCTTGTCGGTAGAATTACTGTAGAACGGGTCTGGTCGTCTAATTTGGGGATTGAATGGTTGTGTTTATCCTGTAATTTGTGTAGTAAGGTTGCAAATATTTTAATTGACTAAGTTATGTTCCCAGATAAATTGTTAGAACCTGACTAAGTTATGTTCCCAGATAAATTGTTGGAACCTGACTAAGCTATGTTCCCAGATAAATTGTTAGAACCAGACTAAGTTATGTTCCCAGATAAATTGTTAGAACCAGACTAAGTTATGTTCCCAGATAAATTGTTAGAACAGACTAAGTTATGTTCCCAGATAAATTGTTAGAACCAGACTAAGCTATGTTCCCAGATAAATTGTTAGAACCAGACTAAGTTACGTTCCCAGATAAATTGTTAGAACCAGACTAAGCTATGTTCCCAGATAAATTGTTAGAACCTGACTAAGTTATGTTCCAAGATAAATTGTTAGAACCAGACTAAGCTATGTTCCCGGTTAAATTGTAAGAACCAGACTAAGTTATGTTCCCAGATAAATTGTTAGAACCTGACTAAGTTATGTTCCAAGATAAATTGTTAGAACCAGACTAAGTTATGTTCCCAGATAAATTGTTAGAACCAGACTAAGTTATGTTCCCAGATAAATTGTTAGAACAGACTAAGTTATGTTCCCAGATAAATTGTTAGAACCAGACTAAGCGATGTTCCCAGATAAATTGTTAGAACCAGACTAAGTTATGTTTCCAGATAAATTGTTAGAACCAGACTAAGTTACGTTCCCAGATAAATTGTTAGAACCAGACTAAGCTATGTTCCCAGATAAATTGTTAGAACCTGACTAAGTTATGTTCCAAGATAAATTGTTAGAACCAGACTAAGCTATGTTCCCGGTTAAATTGTAAGAACCAGACTAAGTTATGTTCCCAGATAAATTGTTAGAACCAGACTAAGTTATGAATTGTTAGAACCAGACTAAGTTATGTTCCCATATAAATTGTTAGAACCAGACTAAGTTATGTTCCCAGATAAATTATGTTCCCAGATAAATTGTTAGAACCAGACTAAGTTATGTTCCCAGATAAATTGTTAGAACCAGACTAAGCTATGTTAATAGATAAATGTTTAGAACCAGAATGCGTATTTCAAACGCTGCTTAATCTCAAACCTCAAGTGATGCCATACTGTCGAACCGTGCACGTAAAGATGCAAGTGATATTTTCATAATGTTATTCTAAACAGGGGCGGATTTAGGAATGGAAGTTAGGGGGCGCAACATCTTGAGGCAGTGGTTCCAGGGCAATGGGCGAAGTCGCCGGAAGCTCCTGGATTTTATAGGGCTTGAAATGACATATCCTAAGTAGTAATATTTTCTGTCATTTTCAATAAGGTAAAATTAATAAAATGATACAAATCTTAAGGGTTTTCGGATTAAAATGTAAGTTATCCCAATAAAGTGACAATAAATCAAAAGATCCTGTCAACTATTTCCCTGAGAGTAAAAAAAAAAAGATTGCTTCTTGTATTGTCTATTTTTTTTCTCTAAACAAGATACCATGATTTTAAAATCTTTCCGCCACCTCTGATGATTGATATATTGTTTAACGTCCCTCACGAGAATCTTTCACTCATATGGAGACGTCACCATTACCCGTGAAGCGCTGAAAATTTAGGCCTATGCTCAGCGTTTATGACCTTTGAACAGGGAGGGATCTTTATCGTGCCACACCTGCTGTGACACGGAACCTCGGTTTTTGAGGTAAATGGTAAATGAAACTGTCCTTCGGATGATACCGCAAAAACTGAGGTCCTTTTTCACAGCAGGTGTGGCACCATAAAGAAAGGTCGTAAGCAAATGAAAAATCTCATTTGGATAATCATTTACAAGTTCATGTTTGAAATAAATTGGGAAATATCTTATTTATTTTTACGTAGTACAAGTAAGGTAAAAATAATATTGGGGGCGTGGTCCAATAAACTACTTTAAAGACGTTGGTATCCGCTCCTTGCATGGCAAAATTAAAATGTCTACGGAAGTTTGCATTCAGGAACTGCCAGATCGAGAGTGTTGACAGGTGGCGGCCGGGGGTTGCATGATTCAAGACATAGGGCTGCTCTAACACACACACACACACACACACACACACACACACTAATGCTGAAAATTACATTACGTTTATACAAGTGACCTTGCAAAGCAACACACTAAAAAAAAAAACCCAACTCAACTGATAGTTTAGCGGAATCCGCCTCATTTTGACAAAATAAGCTCAATCCTAGGCCTTAAATCCTGTATACGGATTTAGAAATTAATAAATAAAACCTGTATAAAACAAGCGCTTCTGTGACGTTGTTGTTGTAATTAAACTGGTCACACAGTGTCATATTATTTGGTAAGATCACAAGTTATGAAAATTAAATGCAATATATATATTTTCTTCTTTCATTTTCTGGCACTTTCATTTGACATATAATTCCAAATATCTTCCATGATGATTCTATAATTGTCATTCGGAATATCAATTGTCTTATATAATACCGAAAGTCGTAATAACGACTTTTTATCCTGTAATAACGACTTTTTATCTTGTAATAACGACTTTTTATCCTGTAATAACGACTTTTTATCTTGTAACAAGGACTTTTATCTCGTAATAACGACTTTTTATCTTGTAATAAGGACTTTTATCTCGTAATAACGAGTTTTTATTTTGTAATAAGGACTTTTATCTCGTAATAACGACTTTTTATCTTGTAATAAGGACTTTTATCTCGTAATAACGACTTTTTATCTCATAATAACGACTTTTATCACGTAATAACGACTTTTGCGAAATCCTGACTTTAAACAAAACTCCTGTAACATCAACTTATTTGTCAGTAGCCTACCTCAGTTTAATAATTGATCATACACAGAACATGTTTGTGCGTATCGAATCAATTGAGAGATTGATTATATATTGTTTAACGTCCCGCTCGAGAATTTTTCACTCATAAAGAGATATCACCATGCTGGTGAAGGGCTGCAAAATTTAAGCCTATGCTTGGCGCGCAGGGTCTTTGAGCAGGGACGGATCTTTTACGTGCACACCTGCTGTGACACGGGGCCTCGGTTTTTTGCGGTCTCATCCGAAAGACCGCCCCATTTAGTCGCCTCTTACGACAAGCTAGGGATACTGAGGATCTATTCTAACCCAAGTCCTCACGGAGATTGAGAGACAGAAGCATCATAATAAGATTGAGAGACAGAAGCACCATAATAATATGCAGGTAATAATGGAATATTGCTACATATATATGGGAAGTTTACGATCGAAAACCCGAATTCATCCCGTATGTCATGAAGTTGAGTGGTAAGTTTGCCGTTAAGATATCAAACTCGTCTCAAATGCTGTACGCAGTTGGCCTTTATTGTTGACATACCGCTATCAACTTACATTATGGTATGCATTTATCATGGACCCTTCACTCAGACCTTTAATTTCGTAAGTATCAGGGATAGGGCTGCAAAAAAAAAAAAAAATCAAAAAAAAATCCCAATAATTACTTTTGGGGTCCGAACTTGAGTAGGGCTGAAACTTCGGAGGACCGAAAGTACTAACTTCCGCTCTTCTGGAAAAGAGATAAAATTTTGAGGTTAATCGAAAGTAGTTGACTTCTAAAAACAGGTAACTTTTTAATAGGTGTTTATTGATTGTACCTGTGTCTATATGTCGTAATGCTGGATTCCGCAAGACTAGTGGACTGTAGGAAGGAAGGGTATTGTATTTCACGGAATGTGAAATTACATGTTATATGGTGCACCTTCGCACATGTACATGCGGCCATGCGCGAGTGCTTGTCATGTCTCGTGATGCAGTCATGTCACGGAGTATTTATATTTCACACTTTTATAGAATGAGCATGAGGTCAACAAATGTATCATATTGATGAGGTTAACTCATGGCTTTATCGCACAAACCAAGAACGCAATATCGATCAAGGAGTGAGTAAAGAACACCTGACTCACGGGCGGTGCAAAAATGTCCTTGGATGTAGCACCTGATTTAATGATGATGATGATGATGAAGGACATTTTATGATATCGACCGAGGACAAAGTCCGAGGTTGATATTTTACTCAATGGATGAGATGCAGCGGTTGATGCAATAAAACTGAATTGACTGAAATCAACATGCTTCAATGGCTTGCAGTTTTGTTTTTGTTTTTTTGACTGAAATCAATATTTTACAGTTGCATTAATACCCCCCCCCCCCCCCCCCCCTATTATTATATATTTCGATGAGGTTTACCATTTCATTAAAGCATGTTACACTATATGTCATTATTAATCATGTTTTATCGTTTAAACTAACAGATATTTCTGAAAAACAGAAATCTATTCATCAACCCCATGGATGTAGCATTGGCAAACATGAAAATCACAATTTTTAGGATTGATAAATTGAGATGTCAACTGATATGAAAAGTCAAACAATAATTTTATCAGATGACTTTACATTTTGTTAAGTTTTTTGTTGTGTTTGAAAAGAAAGAGCAGTAAATGCAAAATGTTGTAACAATGATAATTGCATGTAAATTGACTAAATTTAGTTATATGTACATAATTACATATATCCATAACATTCCACTCAACAGTCCAGAATTGTAAGATATTTTGTTAGAGCACTAGACTCACTATTAGTCAAATTTTGCCTTCAGGCTGACTAACTTTAAATTACGAGTTGCTTCTGAAATGATAGGTTTTCAGATACTGTTTGGTACTACCTTAAAAGGGTTATATATTCGAAACTAAAAATATTTTTAGCAGTGAATTACAAATTACAATGTGTGAAATCACAAGCATGAAAAAGTTGCTATTTCTTTTAGAAATGTTTGACTTCAGACAGTATAAGACACATCTGTCGATCATGATGTTGATATCTGTGTTTTAATGTTGTAAACATATGAATATAGATTTGGTCAACACATTTTACCCATTATTTCTATTTAAATGTATGAATAAAATGTTAACAATTTTCAAGGAAAACACACAAAAAAAATAATAACGTTTTGATGTTGTATATTCTTGAAAAGGAATCAGTTTTCAACTTTTGGAAAATTATAATTTCAATTGTTGTTTAGTTTTTGACTCTGTCAATGTAAAGTTTAGCAAATTACTGAAATTAAAGAAATTTTGAAGTAAAGAGCCAGAAATGGATCTAGACGTAAGAGAACCAACAAATAAAAACAGCATGGAAATTCTGTAGTGCATTTAGCTTTTGCACAAATTAACAAATTTGTAATTAATACTTGTTGTGTTTATTTATATGTAACTAGATTTACATTGTCGTTAATTCTATGCATTCTTGATATTTCACCACTCTGATTTTCCACCAATATTATGAATTGGCTTCATATGTAATTGACATCTCAAAGGTTTCTTAATAAATAAGACAGACTACTATCATTTCACAAAGGTAGATATTTGCTTCTACAGACTTGCTCACTTCAGTAACGTAAACATTAGATATTTAATATTTAATAAATACCTCCAGACAATAAAACGTGTTGTACTTTTATTTCATACCAATTGCTAGGCTGTTCTTGGCAAACTGATTTTGACTATGGATCGCTCCATTTACCTGATCAGGATGTAGGGCTCATGGTGGGTGTGACCGATCGACAGGGATGCCCTTTATCAAAATTATAAATTTAATCATCATGGGGGTAGGGGTTTTGGTATGAGAGTGCCAATATGGTCAGTGTGATTAAATATGTTAACAATTGAATATTTTTAACTTCTTGATAACTGCCATTTCAATTCTTTCCAAATTTGGTATGAAGCATCTTTGGGACAAGGCAGATGTAAATTGTAAATATCAGGCCTCCTGTCCCCCTGGGGTCTTAATGGTGGGTCCAGAACTGCCAAAAAGTGACCAATTTTCGAAACTCTTCTTCTCTGGAACTGCACATTTGTAAGAAAAACTAAATGCATAGTAATGTTGAGCAGGAAGGCCTCTACCAATATTGGAAATTTCATGATCCCTCGGGTAGAATTTCTGATCCCAGGGTGGGACCAAACTTGATATATAGTTTTCCAGTGTAAATAATTTAGAAAACATCTTCTTTAATGTTATTGATACCAAATTGAAACTAGATGGATATTTAGAATGAGAGGTAGCCCTTTCCCAAAATTGTAAATTTCACGATCCCAAGGATTTTGATATGAGGGTGGGTGCAAAATGATTAGTAACTAAATGAACATTTTTAACTTCTTGATAACTGCCATTCCAATTCCTCCGAAATTTTTTATGAAGCATCTTTTGGACAAGGGGGACACAAATTGTAAATTTCAGGGCTCCTAGGCCTTGGGGACAGGGTAAAAACTGTAAGCATAAGAGAAATGTAAATTGTGAAGTGTTATGATCATAGCTCCATCAGGGTCTCATGGTTGGGGCCAAAACTGTAATAAAAGAAAAAGCAAAAGTTTTAAAATACTCCCACACTTGTGGGAGAAAAACCAAATGCATGGTTATTATGTCTATGAAGCCCCTTACCAAAATGTGAAATCCATTGCACCTTGGTCAGGGAAATACAGACTGCTTCATATTCCATCTTCCCTTCTGGGGTTAGGGTTCCCTTCTATTGTAATTGAATGGGAATTGTATCCATATTTAAAGAGATCATAAAACTGTGAACAAAAGACTCCAGAATAAGGCTTAAATGCAAATATGAAACTCCCTGACAGGTCTCTGTATGGGCTATGTGATACTCGGGTGATCATTAAGGCCTGCAGGCCTCGCTAAAAAAAAATTCTTTCCTGATTGCTGTAGGCACTTTTTTTCCCATAAAATTTTCTCATCTCTGATTGGCAAAAATATATAACACCACCTTATTATTTTTGCCAGTCAGGAAAGAGAAAATTTCCAGTTTCATGTTTGTGATAAGAACAAATATTTCGTGACATGCTCGTGCAACTGTGGCTACGTGTTAATCAGGTCAGCCTCATCTCATGTCTGTACTGGCAGAGTGACATCTAACTCTCAGCTACAGCATAATGACAAATAACGACAGAGGAACGCTCTTGCTGAAAATACTTTCACAAATAATTATGTCAAGGGTAGAAAGTAAGTTATGCTTTTCCAATATTCACGTGTCTTTGTTATTGATAATTATGAATCCACAACGATGAAATGCAATATTGATAGCATCAGTCATTACCATAGCAACAAACATCATTATGAATTCCCCCTAAGATGTCAGATATCACATAGTCCTGCATTGAACGTTGAAATCATTGTGAAGAAACGTGGAATTAGTTTACTGTTGTTTATATTTGAAGTTATGCGAGTCCTCCGTCTGATACTGACGGCCAGGCAGGGCGGTATCAGTGCATGGTCCTGGACTAATAGATCTACAAATAGTCCCGTGATTTCTCAGGCTGTCGTGAGTGTACTCTGTCAGTATGCATGTGTTTGTGTGCATCTTGAAATTTTATTGTTTTATGCATCCCACATTTTTCTCTAATCTTCATCATATGCCATTTCTGACAAGTGTTACATGCAATCACAAAACTCTGACTGCTGTTACAGGGGTAGACAAATAGCACTGCCTGACACCTGGGGCAACCATATTTTAGTGTCGGGCAGGTAAAATTACAAGAACCTGTCCGTGGGCAAATAATTTTTAACATAAAATAAAATATATGATATCAATACCAAATGCAAATGTGTTAACAACATCGATCGCCAATATACTAAAAGTATGTCGGCATTCTTCCGGGGATTTAAAGTGCATAAACCCCTCTAATGAGAAATGACATGGTCACTAAAACGCTTAAATCTTCAGAAAAGTTAAAATTTATTGCAAAGTGCGGAATCTACTTAGACACAATGTCAAGGTGAACGCGCAATGCTGTTAATGAATTGAAACATGGACAAGTTTGTGACATTTAGCGGGATTATATATAAAAACCCAGAATATAGCAATAACAACCTTCAGCCGTCTGTATCTACAAAGCATGCAAAGTATGATAGAAGATACAAGGATATCTCAGGTTATGGCAAGAAATTTGGTCAATGCTTTGTTACGATGAGCAAACAGAAATATATTGAGTAAATTGATTTAATAAAATACAAGATAAACAATTTGAAATAGTTTTTATTTATATATTTCTTAATTTTAGGTGGGGCAAGTAAATTTTGTGGTAGGGTAAGTGAATTTGGCATTTCTACCTGTCCTTGGGCAAGTACTTCAAAAATCTATTTGTGTACCCCTGTGTTAGGTCACCTGAGAAATCTCTAGTGACCTATTGCAATGGGTCAGTGTCTGTTGTCATCGGTCATCTGTAGTGCTTTGACAATTTAACAATTTCAACTTCTTTTTTAACTACCACTCCAATATCTTTTCAATTTTCACTTAGTATGAAGCATCTTTGGGACAAGGGAAACAAATTGTAAATTTCAAGACTCCTTCACACCTGGACCCATAGGGGTGAGACAAAAATTGCCAGAAATTGACCAGCTTTCAAAAATCTTCTCTACAACTGCACATCAGTGAGTAAAGCTAAATGAATAGTGATGAAGAGCAGGAAGGCCTCTACCAAAATTGTAATTTATATAAAATTATAAGTTTCATGATTCCTGGGGTAGAGCTTGGAAATCCTTAGGGGATGGGGCAAAAACTACCAAAAATTGACCAATTTTCAAAAATCAACAACAATCTTTAAGAAAATCTAATTGTATAGTGATGTAGAGAGCAGATTGTGAATTTATGATCCCCGGGGTAGAGGTTCTGATTCAGGGTGGGGGCTGAACTTGGTGTGTGTATATATATATATATATATATAGTATATATGTGTATAACATTCATAGATATATGGAAGAAGTAGGTAGTCATTTACCAGAACTGCATTTCTGATGGTCCCAGAGGTATTTGGTTCTGGGAAGGGGGGGGGGTGGGGTGGCAAAATTATTATAGTGATTATTTTCGTTAGCATTTGAAAGATTTCTTTACGTTTGCTGATACGGTATAAAAACGAAATGCATAGTAAGGATAAACAGAAAAGGATGTACCAATATTGTGAATTTCACAAACCCAGGATCTGACTCTAAGGGACGGGTCCAAAGTAGTCGTATCGTGTTAAATCTTACATTTATATTATAGTATGTAATGTCTTTCATCAGTAAAGGCACTTTCAGGGGCATTCTTTTTTTTAAAGTATTAAGAACACATCTTGTTTACTACTGCAGAGTTTTACGATTTAGCTAAGAAATTTTTCTAGATTTCATAGCCCTTAGAACTAGCGACATTTTAACTAATATTCAGGTGAGTGATAAGGCCTGCGGGCCTCTTGTTTTATTTATCCCTGGTACTAACACTGTAGTTTACTACCATATTGATGCATTAAACCATTCCATACCATCTCAGGTAGCATTCTGATCGTGTTCACTCATGTCATGATGACTGCCTGGTAATGGGTATCTCACTTGTTAAAAATCATCCATTTGAAAACTAGAAGGCTTCTATTTGTAGTAGATGTTGCCCTATTCATTTTGTAAAAAAAAATATGCAAATTAAATATTGCTTTTTATATATGCATCATTTAAATGAGATGAATTTTGACAATACTATTAAATGAAAGTTTGTGCGTATTCCATATAAATGCCATATGCTATAAAGGAAGAGTTGTTCCATTGTACAGATATAATGGTATCAATATGAAAATCTCTTTTGAAACTCGGTAATGACATAGATCTGTTTTTATATGTCTAGAGAACCATGAGCTCCAAGCTGACGGGATCTGATCGTATAAAAGGCACAGAGAAGAACATTTGGTAAGATCATCAGGAAGTGAGAGCACATGCTGTGGCTAAATGTGATATCCAAAGAAAACATTCTTTATATTTATTTTGCAAATGACTCTTGTGAAGTCTTCGGTTCAATTTTGATGAACCATTTCTTAATTAACATAGTTAGTGGCAGAAATTACAGTCTGTGGTTTCTTATTTACAGTCAGCTAGAGAGTTAAGGTACAGTCTCTGCTTGTAATTTGATATCAGTCACAAAGTAGAATGTCTCTGCTCCGATTCTCTGAAGATATTCTTGAAACTTCAAATACTAAAGATTTTGTAAATATCTTTGCAGTTGTTGAGTTTCAAGTTTTAGAAATTTCAAAGTAAACTTGCAGTCATATTTACAGCCAAATACAGTCAAGATATAGGAATTGGAATAATAAAGCTGGATTTGAGTGCAAGACATCAGCTGTCTGTAAATAGAGAAGTGATTGAATGTGTAAATCTGAGACCTGTATATCTCTGCGGTAGTTGAAAAAATCAAAGTGTTTTTATCAAGTTAATTGTAATTGGTGGTTATTTCATTAAAATTGAACCTCAGGTGATTTCATGAGAGATTTTTGAAAGAAAGAGTTTGTGAAGTTGATTATAGTGTGTCTTGGTACATACACCTGGTGAATGGTTTGTTTTTGAAATTTGTGACTTTGTACATTTTTTTTTCCCCACAGGGTGGAGTTTGGAAAGCTTGCAGTGGATAATAAAGCTCTGAATTTAGGACAGGTATGAATTGTCTCCATTAAAGAAGATGTGTGACACCATAAGGAAAGGATTAAATGTTGATATTGTTATTATTTCATTGCGCAAGTGAACACTGACAACACAGAGAGACATTGTAAGAATTAGTACAAGACCCTGGATATGAACTTGCACATGCTTCCTTTCATTTTGTAGGGATTCCCTGATTTTAAGCCACCACAACATGTGATTGAGGAAATGGTAGCAGCGGTTGCCAGCGACAACCATCTGATGCACCAGTACACACGGAGCTTTGTATGTTTATGCTCCTTTCCTACATTGATAAACCTAGAAATGTGTAGATATGTAAGAGTGTGTATTATTGTTGATGAGGTTTTATATTTTTATATTTAAATATTTTGTTTCCCATGGCTAAAAAAAAAATACATTTTTACCATTGGTTGAAATTTGAACATTTCATCTACAAGATACATTTACAAATTTTTTTTTTTTTTACTGTAAAATACATTTAACTCAATATTTGCCACAAAGAACATGGCATGATTGTGCTTATATTTTGCCCTGAAAAGAGATTTAAATTATGTTGAATAAATAAGGGTACTTGCCCTATGAACAATGACTGCTAAGTGTATGATACAGTAATTTCCCAGAACAATGCATGCGTTTTGTGTATATGAAATGATTCAGTTTTTTTTTTCATAGCTTTTATATGCTTGTCTTTTGATGGTAAAGCTTTCTCATCCTTCTGTCCATCTGTCTGTTAGTTTTTTGTGTCTGGGTCATATCGTTCATTCTGCAAAGCCTTGGATTATCAAACCTGGTCAGCACAGATGAATCTTGGGGAAGGGGAGGGGGCTGAGTGGGATGTGACCTAAAAATAAATAACTGTGGCCTCCTGCTGAGATTTATGACTCAAATTGTGTCCGGATCTTATCTTGAAGACTGTGAGACCTTAAGGACTATCAAACTTTGTTGTGGAATCTCGAAGGAACGGTGTGGTGTATAGGTCTCCATGTTTGTCATTTTGGAATTTCATGACTATGCATTATCAGAATTTCTTCGGATCGTCTGTTGCACTTTGTAAGGCCTTACTCCATCAATGTGGTTGCAGGTAGATCTTGGAGCATACAAACATATATATGCATCATGTACATGAAATTCCAGAGGAGTGTATCATGTACTCTAGCAGGTGCGCTTTTTCAAAAAAATAAAATGCAAGAAAATGAATAATTCAGCGTAACTAATTCTCTATAAAAGAGTCAGAATATGTGTTGAACAACATGAAACTGATAGATGTTATGTTGTTTGAACTGCAGAATTATCATTCTGCTCAGTGCATGAGCACTATATTATTATCTAATAAGATTGATTGATTGATTGTTTATTGATTTACGCCACACTCAACAATTTTTCAGTTATCTGGTGGCATCCAGTTTTTATTGGTGGAGGAGAGAACCCAGATACAATGTACCTGGGAAGAGACCACCGACCTTCCGAATGTAAACTGGCAAACTTTCTCACATATATTGGTGCGAGCGAGATTCGAACCTGCGCCGACTAGAGGTGAGAGGCCTTGTGGTTTTAAGGGTGATGCTTTAACTACTCGGCCATGGAGAAGTCCATCATGTAGAGACCTCTGATCAAATTACAGTGCTACTGACACACATGTATTTATGATGCCACAATCGATCAGACTGACTTCATCGTTTGTTCTTGTTTTTTAAAAACTAGTTTTTAAAAGTTCTACCATCGCATTGATAATTTTGGGGGTGAAGTACTGTGGTCATATTGACCAATTTGTCTGCAAAAAATATGAATGATTTCAAGATCAGTTGTATTATTGAATTATTATTTTTCACTTTTGATATTTTGTTCATGAGTGTACCGCAAAACACAGTTATAAAAAACCTCCAGGACCAGTGAAAAACAGTTCGTTATAATCAAACTTCATTATATCCATTAAAATTTCATTATTTTCCTGTCATAGGGGAAGAAATATCACTTCACACTGAGCATGAATTAGTTATGTGTGTGTTCATTATAAGTGTGTTTTACTGTATATTAAGAAATTATTACCTCTCTAGTCAAAGGTGCATGATTTATATTTCAAGTGCAGATAAGTCTATGTGCAGTACAAAGTTTAAAACTTAAAAATCAGATATCATTCTGTTGAAAGTAATGTATCCAGAATAATCATGGATTTTATGATATACAATGATATTTTATGATATACAATGATACAATGATATTTTATGATATACAATGACATTTTATGATATGCAGTGATATTTTATGATATACAATGATATTTTATGATATACAATGATATTTTTTGATGTACAATGATATTTTGTGATGTACAGTGATATTTTTTATATATAATGATATTTTATGATATGCTTGATACTTTAGATATCAATGATTTTTCTTTAATGTCTTCTGCATGATAAATCATGTAATTGCGAATTTCGTACATTGATTACGGACGACTTTTGTATGATTACTACTTTCGTATGATCAGCTTCAGATGTTATTTTGCTTTGATATTGTTTTGCAGGGTCATCCCAGGCTGGTGTCAGCTCTCACCAAATTATATTCTCCTCTTATTGGACAGGAGTTAGACCCAAATAAAAATGTGACCGTGTCGGTGGGGGCATACGGTGTTCTCTTTTGTGCTGTTCAGGGACTGTTGAATCCCGGGGATGAGGCTGTAATTATTGAGCCGTACTTTGACTGCTACGAACCAATGAGTAAAGTTGCGGGAGCCACCCCATTTTATTGCCCTTTGAGGCCCGTATGTATTTAAATGTGTGTGTGTTCTGTTTTCAAGAAAAGGACAAGGTATGCTTGTATCTTAAAAAGTGAGCAAATTTCGGATTGGTCAGATAAGAGTACTTGTCCGGTAACATGAAAGAACAAGGACGTCTAAGTTCATGATAAATTGATAATCCTCTGAAGCACATCTATTTTGTGTGTGACATTGTAGTTTAGCTGAATTCACTTAGTTTTGAAAGTAAGTATAAAAAAAAAAAATATATATTGCGGTAGAAAAGAATGAGCACATTCATCAAGCAATACCAAATTGTTATTTATGGTGGATTATATCATAATTTTCGAACTGTTAAAAACGTTTTGATTGATGCCTGTCATTTATATTTTTCAATGGAAAATCTACTATGCAAAGATTCGTTTTCATAAGTTTTAATTAAGATACAGTGTAATTGATGTAATCATGGTACTGAAAGGGGCTTGGTCTCGATTTGAGCTGAAATTTTTTTTTAGTTTTATTTTTCCATTTTTAATGTTTACACAGCTTAAGTTAGGTATTTTTAATGGTCAACCAAAATTTGAATGTCAGTGGTTTAAGTTACAAGAGAGATGCAGACCTCACTATAAACGAGGCTCTTGCCATGATTTTGTTTACATAGATTAAATATATTGGTAAAGGTTTCGCTTAAAGTAGATTTTTTTTTTTTTATTTACAAGTTAATTCTGAAACACAATTAAACAGTTTCTATTTGGTCACATTTCTTCTTCTTTTTTTAAGAACAACATTTTCTATTAAGCATTCTATATGTAACAAAAGCATGACAAGATCAGTCTTGTTTACATAACAAAGAATTGTGAGTGCTGTGTCTCACTTGTAACTTGACAACTGACATTCAAAGTTTGGTTGACCATTGGAAATACCTTAGTGAAGCATAGTAAATATTAAAAATGAAAAAATTGAAATTGAAAATTTGCAGTTAAAAATGGGGACAATGAGTATTTCACGGGCAAAATGGACTGATTTCGATTATTATGTTTATGACTTTTCAAAATGGAACAGTCCTGCCATCTGCTGGAATCTTGCAGTATCATAGTAGTATTCATACCTACTTCTTTCATTATTGGCAATTGTTAAACGGCAATGATTCTGATTATGCGCTTAATCAGAAGAGCCTTACATTAGGTCCTTATCATTCTGAAATTGAATTAAAATAATAACAAAAAAAAGAAAGGTAAGTAAATCTGCATGTACCTCATCAAGTGGTCATTGTGAGATCTGAAGAATGTAGCGTTGTTTCAGACAAAGACAGGACAGCTGACATCCAGTAAGGATTGGAAACTGGACCAAAAGGAACTAGAGAGTAAATTCAGTGAGAAAACAAAGGTTGTCTTCATCAACAACCCTAATAACCCCGTTGGAAAGGTGAGAGTACTCGCATCATTTACAACCAACAAACTTGTAAAAGTACTGAAACTGGTCACAGACCCATCTTTATAAATATCATGTGGTTTCCTTGTTATGTGAATATTGTAAGGAAATTTTGTTGATGTGTGTCATATTGCAGGAACATTAAATTGTCAGTGATTTAGATCTACTCCGAAAAAACTCTTGTGTAAATGAGTAGAAATCAGTGATAAGTGAATGAAAACATAAATATTTGCGTCTAGAGAGAGAAGATTGGTGATAAGTGAATAAAAACAAAAATATTTGTGTCTAGAGGGAGATCGGTGATAAGTGAATAAAAACAAAAATATTTGCGTCTAGAGAGAGAAGATCGGTGATAAGTGAATAAAAACAAAAATATTTGTGTCTAGACAGAGAAGATTGGTGATAAGTGAATGAAAACAAAAATATTTGTGTCTAGAGGGAGATCGGTGATAAGTGAATGAAAACAAAAATATTTGTGTCTAGAGGGAGAAGATCAGTGATAAATGATTAAAAACAAAAATATTTGCGTCTAGAGAGAGTTTGGTGATAAGTGAATAAAAACAAAAATATTTGTGTCTAGAGAGAGAAGATCGGTGATAAATGAATGAAAACAAAAATATTTGCGTCTAGAGAGAGATCAGTGATAAGTGAATCAAAACCAAAATATTTGTGTCTAGAGAGAGGTTTCACTCGGTTTAAAGTAAATATTGGTTTGTTGAACTTGGATACTGGATACAACGAAAATTGAATTTTTGTTTTTATTTACCGAGTATTAATTGACTTCCTTTTTACACAGAAATTTTCACCATTTTTTCTCCACCCATTTCACCACAATTCTGAATATGAGAATTCAAAACTAGGAGCATTTAAATTTGATATTATTGTAAAAGTAGTAATAAATGATTTTGGGCAAAATATAAATGGAAAGAATAATTACACCTGGCAAAAAATTTCCCAGTAAAAGATAAGTTTAAATAATGAATCTTCAGTATTCACCTCAAGTGATTTATATAAAGGTGATTATCTCCTTTCAGAATACAACTGAAAGCATGTAAATGGTCTGACAGAAACTTTTAAGTAAAGTGAGAATATTTTTCTTTTCAAGAAATACGTGAAAATATTACACTACTCTAACAACACCGTTATCTGCCCTTCACAGGTTTACAGTAGAGAGGAGCTTCAGATGATAGCGGATCTGTGTATAAAGTACAACACGATTTGTTTGTCTGATGAAGTGTATGAATGGATGGTCTACGATGATAATAAACATATCAAAATCGGTAAGCAAAGAACTGTGTGTACGTGAAAAACTGTACGAATGGCGATGAAGTGAGTAAGTAATATGTAGAACAGTTTGAGTGGAAAGCTGATATGTGCATGTTTTGAGTCCATGTTGCTGCCTTCAGCATACAAAATAGAAAAATGTCTGTTGAATCTGCTCTACTAAGTGTCAGTGGTTCCGTAATCTGAGTACATGGAATGCCATCATTCGTTTATTGTGCTCAGTATAAGCCAGCACGAGGCTGTTTGCAGTGTAGACATTTCTTACTGAGGGTTGTCACTGCTCAAATACCTGTACATTATAATACTCTACACTTAAGCTTCCTTACCGGACAGTGACCACTGATAGTGCTGGTGTACATTGTAACGTTCTACACTTACTGGGCGGTGACCACTGATAGTACTGGTATACATTGTAATGTTCTCACTTACTGGGCGGTGACCACTGATAGTGCTGGTGTACATTGTAACGTTCTACACTTACTGGGCGGTGACCACTGATAGTGCTGGTGTACATTGTCATGTTCTACACTTACTGGGCGGTGACCACTGGTAGTGCTGGTGTACATTGTAACGTTCTACACTTACTGGGTGGTGACCAGTGATAGTGCTGGTGTACATTGTAATGTTCTACACTTACTGGGCGGTGACCACTGATAGTGCTGGTGTACATTGTAACGTTCTACACTTACTGGGCGGTGACCACTGATAGTACTGGTATACATTGTAATGTTCTCACTTACTGGGCGGTGACCACTGATAGTGCTGGTGTACATTGTAACGTTCTACACTTACTGGGCGGTGACCACTGATAGTGCTGGTGTACATTGTCATGTTCTACACTTACTGGGCGGTGACCACTGGTAGTGCTGGTGTACATTGTAACGTTCTACACTTACTGGGTGGTGACCAGTGATAGTGCTGGTGTACATTGTAATGTTCTACACTTACTGGGCGGTGACCACTGGTAGTGCTGGTGTACATTGTCATGTTCTACACTTACTGGGCGGTGACCAGTGATAGTGCTGGTGTACATTGTAATGTTCTACACTTACTGGGCGGTGAGCACTGGTAGTGCTGGTGTACATTGTCATGTTCTACACTTACTGGGCGGTGACCACTGATAGTGCTGGTGTACATTGTCATGTTCTACACTTACTGGGCGGTGACCACTGATAGTACTGGTGTACATTGTGATGTTCTACACTTACTGGGCGGTGACCACTGATAGTGCTGGTGTACATTGTAACGTTCTACACTTACTGGGCGGTGACCACTGATAGTGCTGGTGTACATTGTAACGTTCTACACTTACTGGGCGGTGACCACTGATAGTGCTGGTGTACATTGTCATGTTCTACACTTAATGGGCGGTGACCACTGATAGTGCTGGTGTACATTGTAACGTTCTACACTTACTGGGCGGTGACCACTGATAGTGCTGGTGTACATTGTAACATTCTACTCTTACTGGGCGGTGACCACTGATAGTGCTGGTGTACATTGTCATGTTCTACACTTACTGGGCGGTGACCACTGATAGTGCTGGTGTACATTGTAACGTTCTACACTTACTGGGCGGTGACCATTGATAGTGGTGGTGTACATTGTAATGTTCTACACTTACTGGGCGGTGACCACTGATAGTGCTGGTGTACATTGTTATGTTCTCACTTACTGGGCGGTGACCACTGATAGTGCTGGTGTACATTGTAACGTTCTACACTTACTGGGCGGTGACCACTGATAGTGCTGGTGTACATTGTAACGTTCTACACTTACTGGGCGGTGACCACTGATAGTGCTGGTGTACATTGTAACGTTCTACACTTACTGAGCAGTGACCATTGATAGTGGTGGTGTACATTGTAATTTTCTACGCTTTTAGCTTCCTTACCGGGGATGTGGGAGAGAACAGTGACCATTGGAAGTGCTGGGAAGACATTCAGTGCCACAGGCTGGAAGCTGGGCTGGGGAGTTGGTCCAGAACATCTGATTTTCCCAATGCAGATCCTTCACCAAAATTGTATCTACAACTGTCCTACACCTGTACAGGTAACTACTTGATTAAAATTGCAAGTGATACAGTATATTTATTGTCAAGAAGTTCATTTCAAAGATCGCAGGATATTCTCTGGCAAGATTGGGAAAATACACTGTTCATGATTGTCATCTGTTACAGGGGAAACAGTAGACACTGCAGTGAAAAGGCCAGGTACAATTCAGTTTAGATGACTGTGACAACATTTGATTGAAATTGATGATCTTGAAGTGAATTTCAATCCACTTTTTAATATGTAATCATATTTGTTAATTATGATGAGTATTAATACTCTGAAAGACATTCCTTTTAGACGCCTGTCTTTTGAGGGACATTTTATGTTATGACAATCGTGTTCATCCGTCTGTCTCACTCTAGTTTTTGGCCCATAGCTTGAATACTATGTAAATTAGAATTATCAAACTTTTTTCAGCTGATACATCTTGGGTAGAGGGTGGGTCACACTTCAAAGTTAGGTCACTGTGACCTTTGATTAAGACATTATGGCCAAATATGGTAAAAATCCTGTCTGATTCATGCCTGGACAATTATGTGGTCAAGAATCATCAATCTTGATCAGTTAATGAATCTCAAGAAGAAGGCTTGTCATGCCTAAATCAAGGTTACTGTGACAGTTTGAACTATGTGGGTAGACTGTTATATATAGATGGAGATAGATATATAAAAACGAGGTTAATTTCATTTCGAAAGGAAGCATGTTGCATTATGGGAGTATTCTTTACCACTTTGTTACTAAACACAGAAAAAACATGTGAAGAAAGGTAAACAATTCTCAGGTTTCCTTTTAAAACATGTACCAATCAATTGTGTGCTGTAAAAACAACAGAAATTAACTGGTAAATGGAATTTCTGTCCCTGCCAATTATCTACGAAAAATCACCGCACAAAAATTATTTAACAAGCTTCTCTTTAAAAACCTCAGGTTGATTTATTAAAAATGTTTTTGAAGTGACATATAATTACACTGGCTTCCCATAGACAGTCGTATCAAGTACAAGATTCTTGTGTACTCGTACAAGGTGGTTTACAAGATGGCGCCACAATACCTGGAAGAGGTGATTACCGTTTATAAACCTCAACGTTCTTTAAGATCGGAAAATTCCCTGACACTGATGACACCTAGATGTCGAACTTCCACATATGGGAAAAGGCGGTTAGACGTGGCAGCTGCGACACTATGGAATGCATTGCCTGATAACCTTCGTCGGTGTCAGACTTTGAACAGTTTTAAAACGCAATTAAAAACATATCTTTTTAGACTCGCTTATTATTAAATGTCTCAATTTTAATCATTTTCACTTTTACTTAATTTCAAAAAAAAAAAAAAAAAAAAAAAAAAAAAATCATTTACTTCTAGTGCTATGTAACCTGTCTTTTAAAAATTAGTATTTATGTAACCTGTCTTATGATTTATGATGTACAGCGCTTTAGAGCGATTATTTTGATCGAATAGGGCGCTATATAAAATGATTATTATTATTATTATTATTATTATAATCATTCTTTAGAACTGTTGTTGTATTAATGCATTTCAGAAGATATTACAGGCTGTGCCTAATGCCCATTATATTTGTTATGACACATGTAAATGAAAATTGGATTGAAATTCACTTGTAAAACGATCATCAATCTAATGCAGATGGTAATCACTAAAGCTGTAATTCTCCATTGTTGTCAGTTGACATTCTGCTGTCTAGAAATAGTATTATAGAATATAGTGGTATGTGGAGTACAGTGTCTACATTAATGTGTATGTATTGTAGAACATTGTAGTCTGTGGAGTACAGTGTCTAATTAATGTCTATGTATTGTAGGACATTGTAGTCTGTGGAGTACAGTGTCTATATATGTGTATTGTAGGACATTGTAGTCTGTGGAGTACAGTGTCTAATTAATGTCTATGTATTGTAGGACATTGTAGTCTGTGGAGTACAGTGTCTACACTAATGTCTATGTATTGTAGGACATTGTAGTCTGTGGAGTACAGTGTCTATATATGTGTATTGTAGGACATTGTAGTCTGTGGAGTACAGTGTCTATATATGTGTATTGAAGGACATTGTAGTCTGTGGAGTACAGTGTCTATATATGTGTATTGTAGGACATTGTAGTCTGTGGAGTACAGTGTCTATATATGTGTATTGTAGGACATTGTAGTCTGTGGAGTACAGTGTCTATATATGTGTATTGTAGGACATTGTAGTCTGTGGAGTACAGTGTCTATATATGTGTATTGTAGGACATTGTAGTCTGTGGAGTACAGTGTCTATGTATGTGTATTGAAGGACATTGTAGTCTGTGGAGTACAGTGTCTATATATGTGTATTGTAGGAAGCAGTAGCCGGGTCTCTGGAGTACGAAATGAAATTGTTGGATCAGCCAGACAAGTGTTACTTTTACTCGCTGGCTAAAGAGCTACAACCAAAACGAGACATGCTGGCCAAGATCTGTCAGGAAGCGGGACTGTCCCCGGTGGTTCCAGAAGGAGGCTACTTTATGATGGTCAATACAGCTGACCTTAGTAAGTCGGATCATCAAATACCCCAACATTAACATGATCTTGAGGACATCCAAACATTCAGACATACACAATACTATTTATATCCTCTCTTAAAATCTTCATTGCAGTATTTTAGGACTACCGGTAATCCAAATACTGATTTATAATTTAGTTTTTGAAATTGAAATGATTCATGTTAAATGGAAAGCTGACAATTTTTTGATATAAGCAACTGTTATTCTCAAGTATTGAGTAATAAACTCTTCTGTGTTGGAGGTGCATTTAGTATTGCATAGTCTGTACTTTGAATGCCAAAGTTGGACAGATTACTTAATACAGTCAGAAGATGTCACAATAAAAAGAAACGAGTAAAAGTGTAGAACTCCAAAACAGAAAGATAATTGAAAGAAATGTTTTTAAAAAAGTTAAAAAATCAAACAGTCTTAGTTTGCAAGAGCAGGTAATATATATACAAGCAGTGCAGTTGCACGATATGATAAGCATTTAATGTTCTTCACTCAGTAATTAACTTAATTTGTTTATCAACCAAATTAAAGGGGCAAGGGCATGATTTAAACTGAAAATTTTTCAAATTTTATTTTCCCGTTTTTAATGTTTACATTTCTTAACTAAGGTATTTCCAATGGTGAGCAAAAACTTGAATGTCAGTTGTTGACTTTTTGAAATGAGGTCCAACACTCATATTTCTGTGTTATGTAAACAAAGCTCATGCCATGTTTTTGTTTACATATAGACTGCTTAATAGAAAATATGTTTAAAACAAACACTAGTAACTGCTTAAATGTGTTCAGAATTAACTTTTAAATTGAAAACAATCAGCTTTAAACTAACTTTTAATAGTATGTTTAATATATGTAAACAAAAACACAAAAAAAACCGACTTGAATTTTGTTTACATAACAAAGAATTCTGAGCTCTGTATCTTGCTTGTAACTCGACAACTGACCTTCAATTTTTTGCTGACCATTAGAAATATCTCAGTTAAGTATTGGAAACATTAAAAATGAAAAAAATAAAATTTGAAAACTTTTCAGGTCAAGTCATGTCAATACCTCTTTAAAGTTATTAGACTGCAAATGAAACGTTTACTGGGTACATTTATGTATGTCGACTTTACATGAATATTTGCTTGAAAACAAATTCTTTTTGCTCCTTACTTAGTAAAAGAGTTCTTGAGAAGAAAATAGCTTGAACTCGTATCAAACTCGAGCACTGACTCCGTTAACGTTACTTTAGTGTCATGTTGTGTATTTACACATAATTCCCGTTTTTTCAGATGTAGATTTTCCTGATGATGGAACAAATGATCCTCGTGATTTCAAGTTCATCAGATGGATGACGAAAGAACTAGTGAGTTTATGTTGTGACGTAATTGAAGAAATATGGAAGAAATCTTGATTCCACTCTGTGATGGAATATAAATATTATCTTTATTGGTAATAAACAAATGTTTTATTTTCAGAAACTGGCGGCCATTCCACCATCTGCCTTTTATAACCAGGAACATAAAAATTTAGGAGAAAACTACATTCGATTTTGTTTCATCAAAGTAAGTGCACGTGAATTAAAGAGAGTGTTCTTATGGCTGAAAAATAAAGGGAAATCAGATGCAAACTTTATCATTTTTAAAATATAGGGTCTAGTCCTGTACATTCAAACCTGCAAGTCAGATTTATTTCCGAGTTCACTCTAGTTAACAAAAAAAAAGAAAAAAGGAGCTCTATCTTCAACTTAAAGGTTCATAGGTAAATCATGTGATGAAATGTCGGGCAATATTCTCTGAACAATTTAAACATTCTAAACAGGTCTTGAAATGTTACCTATTTAGAGGTTGATGTAAGATTTTGAATATTTTGCATGGTTCAGGTATTGAGTAGATATGCAGGTGCTCTCATTTGAATTAATTGTATTCTCCCATTGCAGAAAGATGAAACAATTGCGGCGGCTGGAGACATTCTCAAGAAGTGGTCAGGATCACTGAAGAAATGACTTTTAATGTGTATTAATTAAACCTTTACAAGTATTAGAAGCTCCATACAGCATCACATGTTGTCCCAATTTGTATTGTCATATGGCTGCTCGCTGTTACAGACACCCGTGTCCTTCAGATTTATTGCTGTAATGGTGAATTCCGAAAATTTACTGGTTTTTATATTACCTATGCAAGCAATTTTTCATTAATTTATCAAGTCATCTGTGAAGCATAGTGATATTTATTTTCATTGCATGTCCATCTGTACATCCTAGTACTTTGTATTAGGTAGAACTTTGCTATTTATCGAGCACTTTGTGTGAGGTGCAAGTTGTGTCCTTGTCACATATTTGTAACAAAGAAATCCTAAATGCCTATGCTACACACATTGACGGCTTTTGACTTCGATTTAAAATAATTTGCTCAATTTTGAGGTCATTGAGAGAAAAGATATTTGCTCTGTGGTGTAGCTATGTAACAGAGTAGCACTGTGTACCCGTACCACACATACAGATTATATGATATGACCTGAGAGTGTCATGACCTAAACCGACTCAGATTCATTTGAAATTTCAAAGAAGGAAACATTAGATGTTCTCAATTACTGCAAGTTCTTACGAATTTGACTTGTAAGTTGTGATATTTCCAGTATACCCCAGTGTGGATAATTACTACGGGTGTATTGGTCTCATTAGTACTGATGTAATGAGCATAAGCAGGTCATACCATATTGAATGATGTCATCACAGGTGATACGTATTGAATGATGTCATCACAGGTGATACGTATTGAATGATGTCATCACAGGTGATACATATTGATTGATGTCATCACAGGTGATACGTATTGAATGATGTCATCACAGGTGATACGTATTGAATGATGTCATCACAGGTGATACATATTGATTGATGTCATCACAGGTGATACATATTGAATGATGTCATCACAGGTGATACATATTGAATGTCATCACAGGTGATACGTATTGAATGATGTCATCACAGGTGATACGTATTGAATGATGTCATCACAGGTGATATGTATTGAATGATGTCATCACAGGTGATACATATTGAATGAGGTGATAGATATTTCCTTTAGAATATGCAAGTATGATATGATGTCTGTATTTAATTGATTGGGGTTTTGTCAGTCTTTTAATTTTAATGCTAACATAATTTTACATTTGGGAGTTTACAATTATTGGTCTGTCTCTCTGCAAAAGCTTTAATCTTTGCCGTAACTTTTGAACAGATGATGATCAAGATTTCATTTGTGTCTTCCTTATGGCATTTTTTTTGGTACCACAATTGTTGAAAATCTTTAAACTTGTAGAACATTTAATGATAGAGCTTTCATATTTCACATGTGTGTTTGTTGAAACAGGACTTTCTTTGGGTGTGACAGTTTTTGTTCTGGTGACCTAGATCTTGGGATTTGACTTACTTTTGAAAAACTTTAACCTTGGCCATTATCAACTTTGCTTCTATAATGGGACATCTGTTGCATAAGCACATCTGATTATCATTATACATATATTGTACTGTATTTACCTACATGAATAATTCAATAGAATTCAGTTGGATGAATGCCTTTATCTGTCACAATGTGTAGTCTGATTTGGAAAGTAGCACTTGTTTACTTGCCAGAACTGAAAACTCGTCCCCATTTTGTTGCTTTTCATGTGTCTGTCTGACTTATACAATTAAACTTAAGCCAGCTCCAACATTTACAACTACCAGTTGACCAATTTCCACCAGAATTTATACAAAGCATTCTCAGTTGATGAGTGTGCAGATCTATAAATTAAAGAATAACAAAACTTGTATAGGCAACAGTTTAATATATTGGTTTACAGATCCTCTGACCCATTTTTTTTCTACTTTTTGGAAAAAAAGAATTGTTGCCATAGAAATATCCTTAGTAATATTATAATGTGTTTAATGTAATACAGTGGTACCACGATCTGCAATTTGGCAAAATGCTCTCGGAGAGTCATCCATTTATTCAGATTAGCTATAAAACTATATTTTAAAATAATCATATAATTTCACATCAGTATGTTATATATCATTATCAACCTGTTGAACACTTTGAAATGTTTATAAACTAACTTGTTCCTTGTAAAACGAAAAATCGGGCAACTACATGTAATGTTTGAAATTTGTAGTTCATTCCTTTCTCTCCATAAAATCATCTATAGTATTGGTGTTGATGTTTAAATAAGCAATGTTGTGACTAACATCTTGTTAAGTTTTATATTAATTTTATCAACATTCGGTGAGAACATTTTTGCCATTTGAATTTTCTTGCTTTTTTAATGATTTTTTTTTTGGAATTGATGTGATTTAGATGAGACATATTTGGAAAGTGTACACTAGTATATTATTTATTCAGGTACACCTTGTATAAAAATATTGAATACAGGTATTTAGAATACATGCCATTTTTATATTTGGTAAACAAGTGATATTCATAACATTTGGTCATAGGATACCCCAGATTTTGTATGATTCAAATAAAATATGATTTTATTCTGTTTATGTAGGGTTTTCTATTTTTTGATTAAACAACAATGTAAATCGGTCATTAATAACAAAAAGATGATTTTGAAGGATTTAAATTTTTGAGTAATGTTTATCCATTGAATTTTCAAGTAAAGATTTGTGAATAATGCAAAAATTTTGTGGTGAATATGGGTTTTTAGCAGTATTAAAACATTTACAAATAGTTTGAAATTCTCCAACATTTTTTGGGGGGGTATCCTATGTCAGTAACTGATAATTGGAGTGAAAGTTTGACCAAAAACTCAATTTTACCTCATTTTGCTTAATAAACAGTTCCGAAAAACTTCAGTGCATTTCATTCATATGTTGGTAGTCCAGTTTTGTATAATACTGGAATTTACACAGTCCTCGAGAGTGTTTGGATAATAGATTTCATAGTGGTATTACTGACATAACAGTAAATTACATTTGAACATGGAAATAGTATCATCATTATCTTTTAACAATAATTATTAATTACATGGATGGATCCGTAAATGATAAATAACCACACATTGAAAGTCTGAGCGAATAAATACCAGTGAAAACCAGTATCTCATTATATGCCTATCATCAGATGGGATGTATTATGTTGTGGCGCTGTCCATGCGGCTGTCTGTCATGGGTGGTCAGGTTTTACAGACCGTTTTTCTAAAACAGATACATGTACAGTATTGAAAGGTCACTAGGTCTCCCTCAAAAAGCAAACGGGTCAGTTTGCATTTCAGCTGGATTGGTGCACAGTGACCTACTTCAGGGCCAAAAGTAGGTCAAAGTTTTCCAGGTTTTTTTCATTACGGATACAGGTATTGCCCTGAAACTTTGTCAGAACCCTCTTCTTGGAGAAAATTCACATTTCAGCTTAATTGGTGCAACGTGATGTACTTTAGGGCTAAAAAGAGGTCATATAGTTTCCTGGACTTTTTCTCGTCATGGATGCAGATATTGCCCCGACATTTTGTCACAATTCTCCTTCTTGGGGGGGGGGGGGGGGGGGGGGGGGGATATATAATCAATTCATCACATGTTGGTAGGATTAGTGCACCATGACCTACTTTAAGGCTTTTCTAAAGACACGTGTGTGACAACGATTCAGAGTGCATGATGCACTTGCGGCAAATTTCACTGTCAGACGTGTATGAGATGCACTGTTTGCTGTTAGTCTCGCTGATTCCTGTATTAATATAGCTCACCAGTAATTTCATCTCTTTCAACCAGACATTTGGCTTTTCCTGTAAACTCCCAACAAGTGTTTACAGAAACAGCCAAAGTGTCTGGTTGAATGAGATTTAGCTGGAGGCTCTTGTAAGTTATTCAATTGTAACTACTCGACCACACAAGTGAAAATGGATTAGTCAGGTTTTTTTTGTCTGTCATCACTTAACTGCAAGGGTTCATTTGTCACTCTGCAAGCAATATCGCAGATTTTAGATCCGATTTTCTTCATCTCATGATCCCTTGTGCAAGAATATGCCCACAAGATGGGTATACATAGGAATTTATACGAAAGTGTTAAAACCTGGCCTCTCGAGAACCATGTTTGTCAAATAACAAACTATGACACCAATTTCAGAATGAGGCTCACAAAGTAGATAACATGTCGTTGGTATTCTAAACTTATTTGTGTTTATCTTCATATGGGCGAGTATTCAGAGCCATGGGCCACTTGTTTGTGATTAGATGGAGCTATTTTAACGAGACAAATCTGTCCTGGTTCCTATTTTTAGAACAATACCAATGCAAGCAATGAACAAAGTTCAGAATTTTTCACTGAAAAAAATTGAATCCAGACAAATTCGAATACCCATGACGATGACCTGTAATGATGATCCTACTTTTGACTGAATTATACCCCTTGCTGAATTGCTAGAATCAGTTTCGGAACTATTCTCTACATTGGATGAAGATATTCAATTGAAATTTGATACATGACTCTGTCTTGTATAGTTACCCTACTGGCTTTGCCAAAGGTGACTAGTAGTTTACCCTCGATCTGTCTGTCATTCCACTTGAGGTTTTCTATGCATAGAATAAAGATATTCAAATGAAACTTTGTTGACTTGGACAGTTACAGATCAAGTTTGAGTTTCGTTACACTTGACCTACTTTTGACTGAATTATCCTACCAGTAGGGGACTATGTATTGCATGCAATACAATTAGATTGCTTGTTTCTAATTACACCATACATCATGTACACTGCATCATACATCATGGTACGCTGCATCATACATCATGATATACTGCATCATACATCATGATATACTGCATCATACATCATGGTACACTGCATCATACATCATGGTACGCTGCATCATACATCATGATATACTGCATCATACATCATGGTACGCTGCACCATACGTCATGGTACACTGCATCATACGTCATGGTATACTGCATCATACGTCATGGTATGCTGCACCATACATCATGGTACACTGCATCTTACATCGTGGTATACTGCATCATACATCGTGGTATACTGCATCTTACATCATGGTACACTGCACCATACATCATGGTACGCTGCATCATACATCATGGTATACTGCATCATACATCATGGTACGCTGCATCATACATCATGGTATACTGCATCATACGTCATGGTACACTGCACCATACATCATGGTACACTGCATCATACATCATGTACGCTGCATCATACATCATGGTATGCTGCATCATACATCATGGTATACTGCATCATACATCATGGTATACTGCATCATACATCATGGTATACTGCATCATACATCATGGTATACTGCACCATACATCATGGTACATTGCATAATACATTTTTAACATTCCAGAAATTGATAAAAAAAATCATAACCATGAACAGGAATTAACAAAGCCATTAACAATAATTGAAATTTATTACAAACAGTATTAATTAATAAGGTACATGTATATTTGATTCAGTAGAACATGCAGCATAAAATAATTTTTTACAAGTAAACAAATTGAAAAGATATATAATGGTCTCAACATAAAACAGTATTCTGGTATCTCATTAGAAGTCCTTTTGGTGAGGATAAAAGGATATTTGAACAAAAAAGACTGGTGAATGGCATTGTACATCTGCCAGTTCATTAAGAGCATGACTTGAGATGAGTTTGATGATATGAATATTCCATGGCTGAAATATCTTCAATTTAAAAACTAACAATGGTTGAACAAACAGGCTCTACTGCCTCATGAGATGACACAAAGTGGGGTGGGGATGGCTTGCGATTCAGCACTTCTTCTTCCTGACCCCTAAATTCTTTCTCTCATCCTTTATCTTTCTCACCTCTCCCCCCCCCCCCCCCCCAATTTCTCTTCTCATTCTTCTCTTCCTCAGACCTTCCCCTCTTCTCTCTCCTCTCTCTCTTTCCTTTTAACCTGTATGCCCACACACAAATACAGCGTACATTGAACTTCAAAGATATAAATTGCAAAGATTTTTCCTACATTAAATTTACCAGATTTACAAAATGGTGTTTGCAAAGCTGGTCACATGATCACCATACATGTGATGCACAACAGAGGAACTCATGAACTATGGATAAAAGAGAAAACCGAAACTATACATGTAGATATGAGAAAATGGTAGTGTTCAAGGCATTTTCTTAGTGTCCACATTAACTGTGTTGTTTGTATAATAGGATATACTTGAAGAAATCTTTTTGAGGAAGTAAGACAATCTGTGCTTTCAAACTTTCAAATAATTCAATACATTTGCTCTGTTTTCTTGTAGCTGCCCATTCATGCATTGATTTTGTCCCACTAATTGAGCATTGATTTTGTTTGAGTGTATATAGACAGAAAATCTGAACAAATACTGTATTTCATCCACAATAAAGACACTGTATAAATGTGATAGAAAAGTTGTAAGTTAGGGCACTTTGCAATTAACAGTGTCAAAACAGCAGTGCTGATTTTCACACCACAAAAATAACATCCCTGTAGAGACCCACAGCAGTCACTCAGTAACAGAGTGAAAACAACTCACAAAGATAAATGTAAGATTGTTTTTTTTCTACACTGTATAACACTAAATTGAAGAGACCATTTCTCATTGATCACATTGTCATATAATGTTTAGTACAAAAGAACACATAGACCTTTTTTTTTATACACACAGGCCACAGCACAAGTACAAATGTACATATCAACACCATAATGGTGGTCTCTACACAGTGGTAGAATAATGCAATATGAGCTATAGGCATGCAGAGGTACATATCTGGAATACAGCACGGTACACAGTCAACGAAACCAGTCACAAAATGCTGCACAGTAACGTATACACTCAACAGTCAATCTCTGACCTTCAGAATCACGTAACTGACTTGTGAAAATTGGAAATCACATCAATAATTAAACAGGAGTATATAACACAATAATAGAACATAATCTTCCAACTTTAATGGTATGGACTCTCATCCTTTACATAGAAAGCCCATACTCCAAATGTATGCAGCATGATGATGTGGAAATAAAATTCTGGATTTATTGCATTCGGAAGAGTACAGAGTATATCACAAGGCTTAAATGAGGATAGAAAGGATTGTTACACAACACCAATAACAGCTACTCATGAACTATGAGACTACCATGACACTACGACAACAGTGGTGCAGGAGGGGGGTGTCCTGTGGTCGTTGGGGGGTGTCCTGCGGTCGTTGGGGGATTTCCTGTGGTCGCTGATGCGGTACCACTAAGCTTGATTCGCTGTTTAATGATCCCACGACACAGAGGGCATTCCTGCACTTTCCCGGAGCATTCTTCACAACAGCACACATGACCACAGGAAAGAAATATCACTGCAGACTGTAAAAGAAAATTTCGTGTGTTACATGTAAATATTTAAATTCCCAGTGTTTTTTTTTTTTTTTTGCCTTTGGTATTTTTACCAATGGAAAAGGAAGCAATTTCCTCATGAATGTGAACAATGTGTGTATGAATCTTGATAAATATAGCACAACTATTTTAATGACTGGGAATTCTGACAGATGTGAAAGTAAAATGTAAAGATCAAAAATAAATTTCATTTTCAAAATATACATGAGGGTATGAACTGCAACGCTTCACACCAGCATATTTTTCATGATACGTTAACATGCTTCATGAAGAGTAAAGCGTCTTAGTTCATGACCTCGTATTTTTTCAAAAATGATATTTATTTCTTGATTATATACCTTATATGTATTACTAATTTTGTAAGAAATTGGAACTTAGCTGCATGAAATCCAGTTAAATTTCACTGATGGTTAACTTTAATTTCAAATTAAATACTTACAACCCACAAGACAGAAAATTAACCTGGAACTAACTGCATTAACAACATGATTTTGTTACGAAATTTAGGAAATATGGAGATTTCTACAGAAAAACTCAAAATGACATCACAATACTACATTACACAATAATGCTGACATCACAATGATGATGCAACCAATTACAGAAGATTGATTGATTATATACTGTTTAAGGTCCCGCTCGAGAATCTCTCACTCACATGGAGACGTCACCATTGCCGGTGAAGGGCTGCAAATTTAGGCCTATGCTCGGCAGTTATGGCCTTTGAGTACGGGTGGATCTTTAATGTGCCCCACCTGCTGTGACACGGGACCTCGGTTTTTGCGGTCTCATCTGAAGGACCGCCCCATTTAGTCGCCTCTTACGACAAGCAAGGGGTTACTGAGGATCTATTCTATCAACCTGGATCCCCACATGGCCAATTACTGAAGAAAGCAGTCAGTTTTTCCAAGGTTGTTACAACTTGTGAAATGACAGGAGAGGTTTGGAAAAGGGGATATAAAGTACACACGACATTTCTGACATTTTCTATAAAATCATTTTTTTCCTCTCCTTGATATGAAGAGTTTTTGTACAACAGGTTTAGATTTTGTAACGCAGTAATATAACCACCTCTTCTACATCTGCCTGAGTGGCTCAGTGGTTAGATCATCTAACTTGTAATGGAAGGGTCCCGGGTATGACACCCCGTTGTTCCAAAGGTTCTTCTCCATTAATTTACAGTGGTAATACTTATTTATACAGTAGAGCTAAATTTTATTTTTCCTTGCAACAACCAGGAACTATCAAAGTATGCTAACTCTGAAACAGACATGGTAACAAACCCCAATTTTTTTTTGTAGAAACGAAATAGGAGGCAAGAAATTTCACGAAAAATTATATATTACCGAGAAACATAGCGTATGTCCTTAAAATGACCCCCCCCCCCCCCCCCCCCAAGCACCTAAATTTAAAATGGATTGTTTTGTGTAGTGCAGTTATATTACTTGTACCTGTATGACATTCAACAGTTAAACAAGTACCTGTTTGTCTAAACATATCACACATTCAGAGTTAAGTCCCCTTGCTAGTATGGAGTCCTGTCTGGGTAGTGGCGCAGAGGGTGCTGGATGATCAAAAGTTACGTCCTCCTACAAATTCAAACAAGAACATTAAAATCAACTAGCGCATCATGTGTTTAAAGATGTTTCCTCCAGGCATTTGACTAACAACTTGCACAATTAGAATTTAATATTACCGTTTATCAGAAATTCATTTTAACATCATAGATAAATTCTCTACTTTTCACAGAATGATTTCAAAATAAATATTAAAAAAATTGTAAATTTATCCTCTGGACACAATACTAGGTCAAGACTGGGTTTTGTTTTGGGATTTTTTTTCAAAAAGAAGAAAAGCATAGAAATCTGTACAATTTACTCATTCATCACATTTTTTTTTTTTATTTTGTGATTTCTTTTTATATGAAGGACAAAATATATTAACTTCTAAAATTCTAGGGATTTAGAATTATATATTTACATTTCCATTGTCTTTGCCTATGATGTCTTTACAACTTGTAAGATTGCCATTTACTCATGTTTTACAGCTATGAGCATTGCACGTATGAATAAAAATAAATATAGTATGTCTATTTTAATGACAAGGAATTTTAACAGAAGTGAAAATAAAATGTAAATATACAAATTAAATTTTATAATGCCTTACATGATGTATGCTAGCTGGAAGCACAGAAATATACCCTTACATATTTTAAAATTGAACACTCATTCTGATTGTATTGCAGACAATACAAAGTCCCCTACTGATACGATACCTCAGTAAAAGGTAGGTCAAGCATAACGAAACTCAAATTTAAACTGTAACTCTCCAAGACAAAGCCATGTATCAAATTTCCATTGACTATCTTCATCCAATGCGGAGAAAAGTCCGGAAAACCTCGAGTGGAATGACAGACAGATGTACGGACGAACAGACAGATCGAGGGTAAACTAATAGTCCCCTTTGGCAATCTGTAGGGGACTAAAGTCGACGATTAAAGATTTTTATACTCCAAAGAAGGTTTAGTTATAAATACCAAGTAACCTATGGAAAACGTCTAAAAAATCTTCACAGAAAGCTTCACCCATTAATTACACTTATAGATCTACATGTATCTCAGTAATTTCAACATGGACTCCCATGATTTGTTTTATTTAGGATTTAATGATTATTATCACATGATTTTCCAAAAACACACATGATTTTGGACATTTCTGTAATAAAATGTAAAAAAATCTAGGAGTATTTTCAGATAACAACTCGTACAATAGATATAACAAGAAAATGATCATCACTAGGTTTGTAAAATGTATTCCATAGTACCAGTACATTTATCATGCAGACTCAATCATGCTAAGTAATCAAAATAGCATAAAGATTATAAAAGTATTCTTTTTTTTTTTGGACGATTTTCATACTTGGGAGCAAACACCCTTTTTAAATGTGAAATGGGACCTTATTATGTGATTCAACAAATAACTTGCATGTGAATTTCACAAATACATTGCACAAAGTATCACCATTCTCACATACCAGTGTCTCCGTCTATATTTACACTCCCCGACCCTCAGATTTGTAGGAAGACGAGGAAAATCATGCAATACATTCAGCCAGTCAGCAATTTTTGTTGCTAAACCTTGCTACTAAATCAAAATTGTTCTTCTAATAAACAGTAATGTATGTTACACAGACATGCGATGAAAAGGATCCGTCTCAAGGATTTACATAACAAGGCTAACAAAACTGGAGCAACATTTCTGGTACACATTATTTCTGAAACAGACGTTATTTTTTCGTGGTGTGATTAACAAATCAATCGTAACTTTTCCTACCTTTAATATTCATTCAGCCTCATGGTTACCAATGTAAACAATGCAACTCCAGATTTATTTCCTTTTTTAAAAACATTGTATTTTGAGTGGCCTACTGGTTTCCATCTACTGCATACGTAAATTCAAATGACAAGTAAGATATGCACGTCCTGTCCACCCCCCCCCCCCCCCCCAATTTAAAAGCTATGTGTAGTACATATGCTGACTTTTCGATAGTCATGATAACCAGTGAGAATGTGTACTAGCTTCAGCGAACAAAAGCCTCATGACCTTTGACCATATGACCTGAAAATCAAGTTATCAATTGCACAAAATGCATTAAGCACCTGTCAGTCCTGGCAGTGACCTTCACCTTAGGTACTCTGCCCTGCTGAGCAACAGGAATCATGTGGATGTTAATATATATCAGACTCCGAAGCATGAAGTCTGTGATATAAAACGTTCTCCAGTTACCTGCTGCACAAGATGTGGGAGATTAATCAACACTTTCAAAACAATATGCCCCTGCCCCCTCTAGGAAGTGGGACCTGAAAATTGATCAGGCAGATCCGGATGGTTGGTAGAGGGCAACTGTAGATGGACACTTTTTGTACGTGAGTATCATTCATATACAAGCTTATGTGACTTACCCGGTCTCTAAACTTCTCAACACTGGGTTCACTTAAGGCTTTTCCAGTTACACTGGTGTCTGTTGCTGCAGCTTTTGAAGATCTAAAATTCTGGGCATTTTTCAGAACAGCTTTTCTGATCCCAAGTTCATGTACACCCATCTACAAATGATCAAATCCCTTCAGAAAGGTTCATCATTCTGACACAACATGAGGATGGGATGTAACAAAGTGAACACTCATCACAGAATAAAGCCAGATACATGTAGTTTTTGGAATCCCCCCCCCCCCCGGAATGTCATTGTAGCCAACTTATAAATGTTCATAAAATGCTGTACACATGGACTTGTACAGGTATGTTGTTAATTACCTGTATATCCTTGGCAAAACATAAGTGTATGGTTTGATTACACAATGTCCGAATCATCTATTAATAACTTGCGCCATGATGGGAATAGTATTGATGGGGGGAACTTAAATGACAATCATTGTTTAGTGTAAATAACCCTCATACACAAAATTCCTCATTTACAGTATCCTAAGTGTTAAATACAAGTATTTTTCAATATTTTGATTATAACACATCCTGTCATCCATTAAAAATACAACACACAGTTGTGTATGAATAAAACTGTGCCTGATACCTACTGTACACGAATCCCTCTTTTTCTGATCATGCGCAGTGTTCACTTTTAATTTCTGTGTAATATACTTTAAATCTGTACATGCTGACATGCCTTGTAACATCTGTTTTTGAATTCCAGTAAAGAAATACACTTTAAAAGCTTTAAAAAAAAAAAGAATATGAGACTTGAGTTCAAATTTGTCTGGATATCAGCCTGACCATTTTACCCGTACAGTAAATCGACCTCTACAGAGCTGTAAGCATAGTTCTGGTGTCACAGTAAATTTATGCCGACATAATTTTAACTAAGAATATTAAACCTGTTGCAGGTCACTATCAGTAATCTGTAGCAAGGTTTCTATGGTAATACGATGTCTAGCGAACAACGAGACATATTCGTCTGCTCCGGAATCCTTTAAGACAGTCACCACTGCTATCTCCAGCCGTCTCTCCTGCAAAAGTTTCAAGATTTTATGTTAGTTCAAAAATACTCTCTCTCCAAATTCTTATTAATTCTCCTCTGTGTCTCTCCTGTAGAAGTTTCAAGATTTTATGTTAGTTCAAAAATACTCTCTCTCCAGATTCTTATTAATTCTCCTCTGTGTCTCTCCTGTAGAAGTTTCAAGATTTTATGTTAGTTCAAAAATACTCTCTCTCCAAATTCTTATTATTCTCCTCTGTGTCTCTCCTGCAGAAGTCTCAAGATTTTATGTTAGTTCAAAAACACTCTCCCCAAATTATTATTAATTCTCGTCTGTGTTGAATTTTTATATCCTCAAATATGATGTTGGAAAATGTTGACTTACGTCAGGCAACCATGGATTGGGTGTGCATAAAGAATGACCGAAGATTGACCACTTTCCTCCTAAAATCCATTATCAAGTATACTACTAAATCTTGTTTTTGAATCATTGTATACCCCAATGCCAGTTATTGTAGCCACTAACAGTCCACCATTAAAACCTCAGCATGCAGAAATTCACATCCATGTACATGTAGCAAATGGAATTTTAATAAGCATGCTGAGAGTCCCTCCCTGAAGGGGAGGGGTATGCACAACAGCACTTACAAGTTGTTTTCATAGCTCGATTGATTGATTGATTATATATGGTTTAATGTCCCACTTGAGAATTTTTCACCCAAATGGAGATCGAACATTGCACCCTTTCACATAGGACAGGGAGCACTAGTTTTGTTTTGACAGCTCTAATATTGCACTCCATCACACTCAAAACACATGCCTACATCAAAATATGCCCTGACTAATACTGCACTCCTTCACATCCCAAATGCTTCTTTGCACTCCATCACACTCAAAACACATGCGTACATTAAAATCTGACCTGGTCCATAAGAGCCTGGGGTTTCCTATCCATCAGTCTCTGGTACTGCACCAACCAGTAGTCTGTTTGTCCGTCTTCTTTTTGCTGCTCCATCTCTGCCTACACATCCCCCCAAAAAATAGACATTTAACATGAAATACAGACCTCCACAAACATAAGATTCAGTAACAATGTCAGTAGCTTTCAGTAGAAATCAAGTCAGAAACAGCAGCATTCAGTAAAAATCAGTCAGAGCCAGACACAGTAATCTGAAATTTGTTATCACTTGCCTTGATGCTCATGACTATTAATAGTTTCTGCATATGATATTTAAATGACATCATTATCATTATTATATTATATTGTTATACCAGTCTCTTCTTGAGCTCCTCCCGCCGACTCTCTTGCTCGGTCATCAGTTGAGATAGCAGTCCCAACAGCTCTACTCTCTTCTCAGCCAATCGATTCTGTTAACAGAAAATAGATCAGTTATTAATGTTCATGGGTATTTTGAGTTTCGAACAATCCTTTTCCTTATTTAATCTGAATACAACAAACTAGATAATATAAACACTGTATCTATCCTTTAATATTTAAGCAGGATTCATATTTTAGCAACTTTGGTGAAAAAAGAGCAGTAGCACTAATTTACTGTTGCATTAAAATAGGAAAAACCTTTATTTATCCATTTATTATACATAGAAACATTGCTAAATCACGAGAGTGCATCAGCTTTGATCAGGCCAAACATCAAATATGCTACAGTAAGCGCAACTATGGTATTTCATTTTAAAGTTAAACTTTCACCATCTTGATACATAACATGATTTCATCATCTAGATAGGACTACTAGTGTGTGTACATCATCTAGATAGGACTACTAGTGTGTGTACAACATCTAGATAGGACTACTAGTGTGTGTACATCATCTAGATAGGACTACTAGTGTGTGTACATCATCTAGATAGGACTACTAGTGTGTGTACATCTTGATAGGACTACTAGTGTGTGTACAACATCTAGATAGGACTACTAGTGTGTGTACATCTAGATATGTCTACTAGTGTGTGTACAACATCTAGATATGTCTACTAGTGTGTGTACATCTAGATAGGACTACTAGTGTGTGTACATCATCTAGATAGGACTACTAGTGTGTGAACATCATCTAGATAGGACTACTAGTGTGTGAACATCATCTAGATAGGACTACTAGTGTGTGTACATCATCTAGATAGGACTACTAGTGTGTGTACATCTTGATAGGACTACTAGTGTGTGTACAACATCTAGATAGGACTACTAGTGTGTGTACATCATCTAGATAGGACTACTAGTGTGTGTACATCATCTAGATATGACTACTAGTGTGTGTACATCATCTAGATAGGACTACTAGTGTGTGTACATCATCTAGATAGGACTACTAGTGTGTGTACATCATCTAGATAGGACTACTAGTGTGTGTACAACATCTAGATAGGACTACTAGTGTGTGTACAACATCTAGATAGGACTACTAGTGTGTGTACATCATCTAGATAGGACTACTAGTGTGTGTACATCATCTAGATAGGACTACTAGTGTGTGTACATCATCTAGATATGTCTACTAGTGTGTGTACATCATCTAGATAGGACTACTAGTGTGTGTACATCATCTAGATAGGACTACTAGTGTGTGTACATCTAGATATGACTACTAGTGTGTGTACATCATCTAGATAGGTCTACTAGTGTGTGTACATCATCTAGATATGACTACTAGTGTGTGTACATCATCTAGATATGACTACTAGTGTGTGTACAACATCTAGATATGTCTACTAGTGTGTGTACATCATCTAGATAGGTCTACTAGTGTGTGTACAACATCTAGATAGGACTACTAGTGTGTGTACATCATCTAGATATGACTACTAGTGTGTGTACAACATCTAGATATGACTACTAGTGTGTGTACATCTAGATATGTCTACTAGTGTGTGTACATCATCTAGATATGACTACTAGTGTGTGTACATCATCTAGATATGACTACTAGTGTGTGTACAACATCTAGATAGGACTACTAGTGTGTGTACATCATCTAGATATGTCTACTAGTGTGTGTACATCATCTAGATATGACTACTAGTGTGTGTACAACATCTAGATAGGACTACTAGTGTGTGTACAACATCTAGATAGGACTACTAGTGTGTGTACAACATCTAGATAGGACTACTAGTGTGTGTACATCATCTAGATAGGTCTACTAGTGTGTGTACATCATCTAGATATGACTACTAGTGTGTGTACAACATCTAGATATGACTACTAGTGTGTGTACATCTAGATATGACTACTAGTGTGTGTACATCATCTAGATATGACTACTAGTGTGTGTACATCATCTAGATAGGATTACTAGTGTGTGTACATCATCTAGATAGGACTACTAGTGTGTGTACATCATCTAGATATGTCTACTAGTGTGTGTACATCATCTAGATAGGACTACTAGTGTGTGTACATCATCTAGATAGGACTACTAGTGTGTGTACATCATCTAGATATGACTACTATTGTGTGTACAACATCTAGATAGGACTACTAGTGTGTGTACATCATCTAGATAGGACTACTAGTGTGTGTACATCATCTAGATATGACTACTAGTGTGTGTACAACATCTAGATAGGACTACTAGTGTGTGTACATCATCTAGATAGGACTACTAGTGTGTGTACAACATCTAGATAGGACTACTAGTGTGTGTACATCATCTAGATAGGACTACTAGTGTGTGTACATCTAGATAGGACTACTAGTGTGTGTACATCTAGATATGACTACTAGGTGTGTGTACTTACAATTTCATCATCTGTTCTCTCCTCCTTACGTTGTATCTCCACAAGAGTTAGACTAGCCAGTTCTTCTTCTATCAGGTTAATCTGCTGACCAATTCTCTGTGATTTAGCATCCTTCTGGATCTGTAGTGCTTCAAAGGCATCTTTCTGAAACTCCTCCTACAGATTTAATAAACGTTTAAACATCCGTGAAGGAAAATGAATATATACTGGCTGTTTTAGAAATACTTCAACATTTCAGATAATTTAATCTATCAAATCTTTCAATTAAATTTGCCAGCTGCTTTGTTAATCAGATACTTTCCTATGACTGCTGAATTTTAAACTAACACACATATCAGTTCAACCAATTCAGTGCGGTTTGACGTTACCTGCTTCTGAAGAACGTCTAACATATTGGTCAGGGCTAGGTCCTTATTATTCAGAATGCTTTGTACTTGGTCCTGACTGGTCATCTCCTCCCTGTTAAAAATAATTGGACATATCATCCAATCAATCAGACACATCATCCAATCAATCAGACACATCATCCAATCTATCAGACACATCATCCAAACATCAGACACATCATCCAATCAGTCAGACACATCATCCAATCAGTCAGACACATCATCCAATCAATCAGACACATCATCCAATCAGACACATCATCCAAACATCATCCAATCTGTCAGACACATCATCCAATCAGAAACATCATCCAATCTATCAGACACATCATCCAATCAGACACATCATCCAATCTATCAGACACATCATCCAAACATCATCCAATCAATCAGACACATCATCCAATCAATCAGACACATCATCCAATCAGTCAGACACATCATCCAATCAATCAGACACATCATTCAATCAATAATCACCACTGAGGACATACATGTACATGTAAGGTCTCTGTGGCATGAGTAACAATCTTGCCAGTTGAAATACTTACTCATGCAGGGCTTGCCTAAAGACATTGTCTTTGTTATTGACATAGTTGGCTCTCAGGTACTCAAACATATCTGACTCTTGTAACAGTGCTTCCATGGCCCCTGTCACAAATAAGGCACGGAATTAGCAGAATATTTATCAATTTACAGTCACCAATTCTCGAGAAATAACATCAGTACAACTGTACTCACTCAGTACTTCCTGTTTCCGTAAGTTCTGAATTTCCTCTGACCGGACAACAAACCACTGCTCTTCCTCAATCCTTTCTCGTTCCATGATCTCCAGAATTTCCTCCGTCTTCCGGGCTTTCTCTTGCATTTGTAGCATGTGCTGTATCAAATCATCTGTGCTGTCCTCAACTATTTAGACAATTTAAAAAATCAGTTATCTTATCAATAAATTATTGATTGATGGTTCTTTCCAGCCATATTCAACAATTTTTCAGCTATATTGTAGCATCCAGTTCTTAATTGGTGGAAGAGAGAACCCAGATACAATGTATCTGTGAAGAGACCACTGACCTTCTGAAAGTAACTGACAAAATTTTTAACATATATCGCTGTGAGAGAGAATCAAACCTGTGCCGACTAGAGGTGAGAGGCCTTATGATTTTGAGCACGATACTCTAACCACTAGGCCACAGAGGCCCATTTCATCAATACAACATTTGTGGTGATAAATATAAATGTACAACAATCATTACAATTAAGAACTGAAACAGCTTTATCAATGTTACTACGGGAGAATGCTTGATTTATTATCTAGAAATGGACAAAACTTTGATTTTTTCCCCCAAGAAGCACCATGTTTTGTTAAATCAAACTACCATGATAATTAGGAGACTGACACAAGCCACAATTGTCTATTATCCAAACCTTCAATAAAATACAAAAAAATAACTTTATACAAACCTTCAATAAAATACAAAAACTAACTTTATCCAAACCTTCAATAAAATACAAAAACTAACTTTATCTAATCCTTCAATAAAATACAAAAAACTAGCTTTATCCAAACCTTCAATGAAATACAAAAACTAACTTATCCAAACCTTCGATAAAATACAAAAACTAACTTTATCCAAACCCTTAATGAAATACAAAACTAACATTACCTTGTTGGATGTACTGTACAAGTTTCTTTCGCTCCTGTCCTCTTCCATGGAAGATTGTCTCAAGCTCTTTGTCCATCTTATTTTGATCCTAAAACATGAATCCAAGCAGTGAAAGACATAACATACTATTTGCCAGTATTTTCAAAATTACCTGCCTCAAGCCAGTTTGGCTCACCTGTGCCATTTCTTCTATAAACCTCTGCTTTTCCTCCATGGCCTGGCTAGCCAGCTGGGCTTGCTCCAGCATCTCCAACTCCAACAATCGCTCCAACTCAATCCTCTCTTGTCTCTTTTTGTCCTAAACAGCCAAAAATTGATAAAAGATTATAACTCAACACACCCCTTTGTGTTCCTTTCATGATACTGATTGATGGTTGTTTTCCACCTCACTTAACAATTTTTCAGTTATCTGATGACGTCCAGTTTTTTAATGGTGGAGGAGAGAACCCAGATACAATGTACCCGGGAAAAGACCACCGACCTTCCGAAAGTAAACTGGCAAAGTTTCTCACATATATCAACGCGCTTCACGAATTTAATATTAATGGACTTACAGTCAGGTAATTGAATACACATCTGATTGGTGCATATCACTTACCATTATTGAATTGTAGCTATCAATATTTTTCTGAAAATGAAAATGAAATGATGATAAAATCACACAGACTATAAATTACCACTTAAAGCTATAGATACCTTCATGAGCTTTAAAAGTGACATACGCCTTAATAGTACATGTAAGTAGCACTCTCTAAAACTAAAACTAAAGAATTATGAAACTGTGTCAACTTGATTATTTTAAATCAGAATTCTACAACACTGCTACCAGTATATATGCCATATTCTTAGAGGATAACATCCTACATACATATATCAAAGACAATACCATGATATGCATCAAACTAAGAGGTGAATATCATGATATATACAGAATCAAGAGGTAAGCATATCATTGCACTCCTAAATAATTGTATCAAACACCATACCATGATACATGTATGTACCATATATCATGATATACATTTATACAGAATCACAAGATTAGCATATCATTGCATGTTAACAAGCATGCATCAAACACCATACCATGATATACACCAAACTCCGAGGCAAATATCACTAGTATTGTGAGGTATCATTGACTTCTACATATATGTGTACATGCATCAAGGACAATACCTGCAGTGCACTTTCCTCCTCCTCCACAGCCTTAGAGAAAGATGACTTGTTGGGGGTTATCATCAGATTAGGCGGATCCAGAATGTCCAACAGGAACTTAGAAGGGGGTTCATATTCCATCTGACACTCTGCCAAGAAATATCAAAACATACTGCTATGTCTTGGAAGCTAACAGACAATATCAAAACATACTGCTATGTCTTGGAAGCTAACAGACAATACCAAAACATACTGCTATGTCTTGGAAGCTAACAGACAATATCAAAACATACTGCTATGTCTTGGAAGCTAACAGACAATACCAAAACATACTGCTATGTCTTGGAAGCTAACAGACAATATCAAAACATACTGCTATGTCTTGGAAGCTAACAGACAATATCAAAACATACTGCTATGTCTTGGAAGCTAAAAGACAATACCAAAACATACTGCTATGTCTTTAAAGCAATATAAGCTGTCAAAATTGTTATTTTGGGGTCCCTAAAATTTAATCGAAATTTTGTAACATCTACCTTCTAATACCTGATTTTATCGATTAAACTTTTGACATGTTGTATTTTTTGCATTAAATGTAAAAATTGTTTGACAGTTGAAATTAAGTCTTCCCGTACCTTAATTTTTCCGACATTATTTCCGTATGCAATGACCTAAAGTTGAATGAGTTGAACTCATTCTGCAAAATCAAATGCGCAAGCGCAATATTTCCGGTAAGCACGAAAGATATCTCACACGAAAGGTTCGAAGCGAGGGAGAAAGCCGACTTTGACTGATTCGGGACGAAAAAGATATAAAAACATATAACATCGTTAACAATGCCAAAATAATGATGGTAACTAGAATTTTATCTCACCTCGCCGTCCATATTTTAATGACCCGGATACAACCCGATCCACCCCGATAAGCACCAGAATCATTCGTGTCAACATCGGTTATCTTCGGGATTGTCGCCGACGATTAATCAGCTGTCGTTGTTAGGGTCAAACGGAATGTCGAGGAATATATTTTTCATCACGAAAAGGTGTGTAAACGATGCATAAGAGAGGAAATTCGATGCAGTTCTTTTTTTCAATCATATCAACGTTCATTTAACCTCTTTTAATGCCACTATAAAAAATTGCAATTTTGGCAGCTTATATTGCTTTAAAGCTAACAGACAATATCAAAACATACTGCTATGTCTTGGAAGCTAACAGACAATACCAAAACATACTGCTATGTCTTGGAAGCTAACAGACAATATCAAAACATACTGCTATGTCTTGGAAGCTAACAGACAATATCAAAACATACTGCTATGTCTTGGAAGCTAACAGACAATACCAAAACATACTGCTATGTCTTGGAAGCTAACAGACAATACCAAAACATACTGCTATGTCTTGGAAGCTAACAGACAATACCAAAACATACTGCTATGTCTTGGAAGCTAACAGACAATACCAAAACATACTGCTATGTCTTGGAAGCTAACAGACAATACCAAAACATACTGCTATGTCTTGGAAGCTAAAAGACACTCTGCAAGAAATATCATGACATATTACTGCATCCTAGAAGCTCACAGGACAACAGTATATTTTAAGATATTCAATACATGGGTCTGTGTATAATGAAGCACCTACACTGGGTGTACTATTCTGCTCATGCTGGAGTCTTTCTACACTTCAGACAATAATCAGGTAAGAACACAGCCTTAACAGTGAATTCACTACCTACCAGTACATAGGAATTTCATCACTTCTTCTGTGCCCTGCTTGCATATATCTACAACAAAATGAACAGATGCAGCAAATAATAGAAATAAGTGGTCTAGTGTGGAGTCTTTTACTTCAATAAGACAGTGGTAGAGAGGTCTAGTGTGGGGCCTTTTACTTCAATAAGACAGTGGTATAGAGGTCTAGTGTGGAGCCTTTTACTTCAATAAGACAGTGGTATAGAGGTCTAGTGTGGGGCCTTTTACTTCAATAAGACAGTGGTATAGAGGTCTAGTGTGGGACCTATTACTTCAATAAGACAGTGGTATAGAGGTCTAGTGTGGGGCCTTTTACTTCAATAAGACAGTGGTATAGAGGTCTAGTGTGGGGCCTTTTACTTCAATAAGACAGTGGTATAGAGGTCTAGTGTGGGACCTTTTACTTCAATAAGACAGTGGTATAGAGGTCTAGTGTGGAGCCTTTTACTTCAATAAGACAGTGGTATAGAGGTCTAGTGTGGGACCTTTTACTTCAATAAGACAGTGGTATAGAGGTCTAGTGTGGGACCTTTTACTTCAATAAGACAGTGGTATAGAGGTCTAGTGTGGGACCTTTTACTTCAATAAGACAGTGGTATAGAGGTCTAGTGTGGGGCCTTTTACTTCAATAAGACAGTGGTATAGAGGTCTAGTGTGGAGCCTTTTACTTCAATAAGACAGTGGTATAGAGGTCTAGTGTGGGACCTTTTACTTCAATAAGACAGTGGTATAGAGGTCTAGTGTGGAGCCTTTTACTTCAATAAGACAGTGGTATAGAGGTCTAGTGTGGGACCTATTACTTCAATAAGACAGTGGTATAGAGGTCTAGTGTGGAGCCTTTTACTTCAATAAGACAGTGGTATAGAGGTCTAGTGTGGGACCTATTACTTCAATAAGACAGTGGTATAGAGGTCTAGTGTGGAGCCTTTTACTTCAATAAGACAGTGGTATAGAGGTCTAGTGTGGGGCCTTTTACTTCAATAAGAGAGTGGTATAAAGGTCTTGTGTGGAGCCTATTACTTCAATAAGAGAGTGGTATAGAGGTCTAGTGTGGGACCTTTTACTTCAATAAGACAGTGGTATAGAGGTCTAGTGTGGAGCCTTTTACTTCAATAAGACAGTGGTATAGAGGTCTAGTGTGGGACCTATTACTTCAATAAGACAGTGGTATAGAGGTCTAGTGTGGGACCTATTACTTCAATAAGACAGTGGTATAGAGGTCTAGTGTGGAGCCTTTTACTTCAATAAGACAGTGGTATAGAGGTCTAGTGTGGGACCTATTACTTCAATAAGACAGTGGTATAGAGGTCTAGTGTGGAGCCTTTTACTTCAATAAGACAGTGGTATAGAGGTCTAGTGTGGGGCCTTTTACTTCAATAAGACAGTGGTATAGAGGTCTAGTGTGGGACCTTTTACTTCAGTAAGACAGTGGTATAGAAGTCTAGTGTGGGACCTTTTACTTCAATAAGACAGTGGTATAGAGGTCTAGTGTGGAGCCTTTTACTTCAATAAGACAGTGGTATAGAGGTCTAGTGTGGAGCCTTTTACTTCAATAAGACAGTGGTATAGAGGTCTAGTGTGGGACCTTTTACTTCAATAAGACAGTGGTATAGAGGTCTAGTGTGGAGCCTTTTACTTCAATAAGACAGTGGTATAGAGGTCTAGTGTGGGACCTATTACTTCAATAAGACAGTGGTATAGAGGTCTAGTGTGGAGCCTTTTACTTCAATAAGACAGTGGTATAGAGGTCTAGTGTGGGACCTATTACTTCAATAAGACAGTGGTATAGAGGTCTAGTGTGGAGCCTTTTACTTCAATAAGACAGTGGTATAGAGGTCTAGTGTGGGGCCTTTTACTTCAATAAGAGAGTGGTATAAAGGTCTTGTGTGGAGCCTATTACTTCAATAAGAGAGTGGTATAGAGGTCTAGTGTGGGACCTTTTACTTCAATAAGACAGTGGTATAGAGGTCTAGTGTGGAGCCTTTTACTTCAATAAGACAGTGGTATAGAGGTCTAGTGTGGGACCTATTACTTCAATAAGACAGTGGTATAGAGGTCTAGTGTGGGACCTATTACTTCAATAAGACAGTGGTATAGAGGTCTAGTGTGGAGCCTTTTACTTCAATAAGACAGTGGTATAGAGGTCTAGTGTGGGACCTATTACTTCAATAAGACAGTGGTATAGAGGTCTAGTGTGGAGCCTTTTACTTCAATAAGACAGTGGTATAGAGGTCTAGTGTGGGGCCTTTTACTTCAATAAGACAGTGGTATAGAGGTCTAGTGTGGGACCTTTTACTTCAGTAAGACAGTGGTATAGAAGTCTAGTGTGGAGCCTTTTACTTCAATAAGACAGTGGTATAGAGGTCTAGTGTGGGGCCTTTTACTTCAATAAGACAGTGGTATAGAGGTATAGTGTGGGGCCTTTTACTTCAATAAGACAGTGGTATAGAGGTATGTTATCTTAATAAGACAGTGGTAGAGACATTTAGTAAAGTCTATCTTAATAAGATGTACTCACCTGGAGAGGGATATTTCATTGTACTGGCATCTATGACTAAAGTTTCCAATGTTCTGACATTGCACAGCTGTGAAGGTAGTTTGGTGATTTTATTTTCTGAAACGTCCAAGGTCCGCAAGCTCTTTAAGCCACATAAAAATGGAGACACAACTTTCAGCCTGTTTCCTGCAGAAAGCAACGAACTTGAGATCAATCTGTGCTGAATCATTCAGCAAAACCGAGGAATGTCAGTTTTAATAAGCATGGATGTGCTTTTCTTTCTAACTGAAAATTACTTCAAAGACATACCTTTCAAATTTAATGTCTGTAAATGTTTAAGATTCTCAATACTTCTGGGCAAAACTGAAATTTTGTTCCATTCCAAGTTGAGAACCTGCAGGAAAGTTTTTTTTTCCAAATAAAAACTTGCAGAAATGTTTTAAATTAAGAATACAAATGTGTACGAGATATTCTCTTTACAACATCAATATACAGATTATTTCACTCGCCTAGGCTAAATGGCAACAAACCAAGTGACTTATGACTCAAAAGATTAAAATTTTTAATTCTAACCAAAACTAAATGCAATGGAGTTTAATTCTCTAACATTAGACTCTTTAAAAAATTGCATACTTGCCTGTAAACAGGTCATATCTCCGATGTCTGGGGGCAGAACTTTAATTTCGTTATTGTGCAAGTCCAAAACCTGCATATATAAAGAAAATTTAAACAACTCCCAAATATTTGGAGCTGAGATGGGAATCCCTTAACAAAAATACAAAGGAACAGCTTTTCTCTCCCCCCCACAAATAAAATCAAAACAAAAAACAAACACCCACAAATAAAAACAAAACAAAAACCCACAAATAAAAACAAAACAAATGCAAAACAAAAAAAACACCCCAAAAACAAAAAAAAAAACCAAAACAACACCTCACAAATTTCAAAGCTTTAACGAAAATCTTTTCCATAAAAGATACAATGTCTAATACAGTTTCACAGAATTTGTCTCTAAAATTTACAGTCAGTACACTGTATCAAAAGTGACATAATTTTTAAAGCTTACTCAGATTTTGTTTAAAATGAAATCTTTTCATATTCATAGGATGCACTAAGATATAATATTTTCCATGTTAAACATTATTCATTCAGAAAACTCAGCGTGCAGCTTTGGACAAACAAATAATTCTTATAGCGTTATGTGCAATGAAAAGATATATCTATTTTAAGTATGTTCAAGCCTGTGCATGATGTTTTCTCGACGAATACTGCATGACAAACAGCTATTTATATGGATATACCAAAACAGAACAAACCATCATGATAGTGATGTCATAAGCAGTTTTATGTTGTTTTGATCACACTAAAAACAACAACTGACATGCACTAGGTTAGAGCATAGAATGCTTTTAATTCTGAAACAAATCACAAATGTTGATTAATAAAGCCATATCTATATAATCCTTTGCATGTCCTTTAAATATTTTGGTACTATCATGAAATCATGCACATATATATATCTCAACACGAATCTACATGGACATTTGAATTTTAAAATTTTTTTGAACAGAATATCAGACACCACGGACATCTAAGTTTTTGTTTTTTTTCAGTTTTGCAGAGAATACCAGAATGACCTACCCGAACACTTCTCATATCAATACACTTCCCTCCTGCGAATGATCCCAGCCAATTATCACTCAGAAACACTGCCTATCAAGTAAAGACAGCACAATTTATAATAATAATAATAATAATAAATTTATTTTGTAAAGCGTAAAGTCCATATTGCTCTAAACGCTATTACGTTTACAACCTGATACTCTCATTAAACACTGAACAATAGTCTCCGAAATTGATGGTTTGTTTCATGGAATTAATTCATTAATGTATTTAAAAGATAAAAATATACATGTTATGCTATGCAAAATATTCTTACCTCTTTACTCAAGATTTTACAAAGAGAGAAAATTATTGGTGGTATCTGAAAATAATTAAATTTTTGTTGTTATACACAATATGATTAGTTGATTGATATTTATCAACACAATCTATATCATAGAAACTGATTTACTGCAGCTGTGAAAGTCTTAGCACAAAACAGCTGCAGATGATATCAAAATTCAAATTTTCGGTCTGTTCCTACAAGTACTTAGCTACTAATTACTGTACACTGGGTCATTTTCATCCCACATTTTTTTTCACCTCATTTGAAATTTGCTCACACATAGCATATTAAGAGAGAGATTACATACCTCTGTCTTGAATATATTTGTCCAATCTTAAATTCACCCACAGAAATTGAGGATAAAAGGGGCAAAGAGAAAACAGGAGCATATATGTACGTCAGTATACAGTATATAAAATTATGGTATAAATAAATAAATTCCTTAAATTACATCAAACGTTTTAGAATATTAAATAAGCTATAAGGTTTTAACTTAAGTTGGACTCAATCTTACAGGGACTGATTTATGATTTTCCCCAAAATTTTGTTATTCTATTTTTAATTATCAAAATCGACTGTATTTAAAAGGTTTCACAACAAAAAATAAGGTTACACATTATATCAGAAGTTCACTATTTATAAAGAGTTTATTATTTATTGTGTACACAAAGATTGAGGTATATTACTGTTTACAAAGGGTTGAAAATTTAGGGTTATTGACTTAAGTTTATCATATCACATTTCAAGTATTCTTTAAGTAAAATGTGGCATTTAAAAGTTAAGTTTTGTGTTTGTTCAAAATTAGGATGTTAAATTTTACATTATAAAATGAACATTTCACTAGTTTGTATTAAATGTAACCAGGCTCGAATCTTGTTGACATAACACAGAGTTACGACTATTGAAACGCTCTTATCTTTGCGTTAACAAGGTCCAAATTTGGGTTTTCCACTTTATATAAGTTATATTTTTAATATTAACATAAAAAATGAATTTTTTTTTTGGTTGTTTTTGAAAATGTGAAACAGTCCCTTTAAAACACTTAAAAATGTTTTCATTTATATTAAACAAACTTGTATTACTTTCTAATATTACCACATTCAACACGATACACACCTCTTCTAATTCACATTTGGTTATATCGATTGTCGGCTCCGGACTTTCTTGTGCCTGAAAAATAAAAATGCTCCAATACAGTATCACTTTTTAATAAACCACCAGTTCAGACCTCTTTCAATATAAAACTGAACTGCCTTTCCATCAGCAACTTACCAGATATAGCTGATGGTCCATACGTTTTTTGCAGGCATCACTCTGTTTCCTAAAAAAGGCCATTTTGTTTTGTTTGGATCCTGATGGAGTGATGGGGCTTTCGGAAGACGTATCTATAGAGTCGGAGTCAGACCCTGCCCCGGAGGCCTTACTCATCTTACGGGAATCACCAGAGGTGCGGTGTTTCCCTTCATTCTGTCCCATTCACCGAGCTGCTGTGACCTCTGAAATGTGGGAACATGGCTTTTTGTTCTTTCACACACATAAAGAAATAATTGTCAAACAAGTATTTATAAAGACATCGCTAAGCAGAGCATCTCCTCATGAATTGATATAAATTTATATAAATCCATTGGTAATATTGGTATAGCATAAAAAAGTAATAAGGCCAAATGCTTTTGTGAAAAATCAATTAATTTAGATGTATTATGCATTTTCAGAGAAAGTACCTTTTAGAAACTCTCTCTCTCTTTCTCTCAGAAACACACATGAACAAGAAAGTTCTTACCGAGAAATGGGAAATAGTTTTCTGAAGTGGTAAACCTGTAAATAGAAAAGTTTTGAAAATGAGGCATTAAAAGTGGGTCATATGAATAGTACCACAAACATTATGAATTAATCTTCATTGCTGCACAATCTAATTTTCTCACAATAACCAGACACTTCAATGCTACACACAAGATAGGTGTGGATGGGTGGGATGCATGGTTATAAAAATGTCCAAACCTGTGGATAAATGTACATTTGTGCCAAGATTAAAGTCACACTTGTGTATAAATTTCACATTCATTTTATATTTTAGCATCATGTCAACAGTGAATACTATTAATCCCATAGTAGACAGCATGCCACTTTACAAAAATCTGGATCAATGGCTGCCTGTAAAATTCTCTACCTTTTAAAATACATTCAGGGAATTTGACACACATACGATTAATCAATAACTCTGGTGACTATGTACAATGTAATGCTAATTTTACCGTGAAGAATGAGTGCCTTGTCATTCTGATTTGTCATTTTCTATCAAGAACTAATCCTAAAATTCCCTAAGATATTTCACATTTTGAGACAACCATTAGTTGTAGGCCATATAGTGATGCAGTGTCTAAACTGTGTGATGCACCAGTGCTTATAATAAATATTGGTCAACAGTTCAGACACTATCCTAATATCTTCTGAATCTCCTTCCTGTTTGCAAATCATTACATAAGAATGCTGCTGATAAATTGCACAATTGTCAACCTTTAATGTGCCATTGTTTGTTAAAATGACATCGATTACAGAAAAACCACAACAAGAAGAAGACAACACAGCTCGCTGGCAAGTCCAAGATCACAAGGTCAAAGGTTTTGATATCATATGAAAGGCCTGGTCATGAGAAATCTAAATATCAAATCCCAATTCATAACCATTGGTTAGGTCTAATAGTCCAATGCCCTTCGATTTAAAACACTATTTGACTTCAGAATGAAATGTCTAGTCAAATATTGTGATATTTTCTTATGCTTTTATATTTTGCAACTCCCTGAGAAAAAATTCTCTAAATGACAGTTGGGGTCATCTTATCAATGTCAAAGTTTTGTGTGCATAGGAATGATATCAAATCCTTAACACTGTGAAGATGGCAAGAGGTGTGAGGCAATTGACATTTAAATTGAAAATAAGTAAAACATAGTGTGCATTTTTGATTTTCATATAATGTACATATAAACATTCTCCAAAATTGCAGCTCCTGGGTTTTTCATAAGAAGTAATAAATTTCAGTTGTACAGATAAAATATGATAAACTTTGTGTACAATGGTTTGGCTCAGATAAGCTGCTCATGTTTTTCATGATTTTGCTGTGTTAACAGGAAAGGAAAAAATGCAACGGACCAGATTAGGATTTGAACCCAGGCCCCCTGAATCTCTAGTCAGGTGCTCTAACAACTGAGCTAACTGGCCACCAGCGATTGAACCTGGCTGACTGCCACAGTTGTCAGAAGGGAAAAGTACAACAGATTCAAATCTTTACACAAGTGCACCAAACTATCTCACTACCACAGTTCCAAACCATCTGAATGCCCACCACATTCCTCCCTCCTTAATGGGTCTTTGCTCAAACATCTCCACAACAAAGGCTATATTATCCCTCAACACAACTTTCACCTGTCAGTTACTGGTTTTTTCTCTAAGAGGGATAATGATCAAGAGCAATGCCTTTACAGGAGAGATGAATGAGGTGGTCAGTCTGAGGTTCCCATTTTCAGGACCCTTCTGTATACTATACTGACATGAATATCATGCTGTCATTTATTTTTCGCCCTGTCACAGTTTTTTGATATTGATTCTTTGTTGTTTTGTCCCTGATTGGGTCTTTAAATGATTAACAAACACTGTTTGAAAACAGAAATAAATATTATAAATATTTCATAAAATACGAGTAAGAATTTCTCTGGCATTACACTGGATATCCCGATGTCAGATGCTACACCCCACGAGAAAAATTTACATTAAATTGAATACATTAAACACTTTCAGAAATATTATTACTAATGTAATCAAAGTCAGTATACCACCCGGAATTCTTCTTCAGTCCCCCGTACATCTAATTTATTAGCAAGGGTTATAATAACTTTTGAATGAATGGCAAAATGTTACATAAGAACTATTAAACTGTTAAATGATGGAACAGACAAATGACAGTAGAGATCAAGCCCTATAAAGGTAAATTTTCGGCCTGTAAAGAGTTTTTGTAATGCATTTAAGTAAAGCAATATTACAAATAAATGATAACGCTACCTGTGACACGCTGTCAGGTGTTATTACACTGGTTATATTCAAGAAACTATATGAATGACATTTTGCAATAATAACATCGCGAACTAGAAAATTTGGTCACGTGGTATTAATGTTTAGACAGTCAGCAGAGAATGCAACCTGCGATTTGATTGGTCAATAATTACACCTCCCAATTTTCAAACATTTAGGCTGTCTGTGTCTTTACATTAATTGTAAATACAACAGTTGTTTCAACGTGGTCATATATAGACTACATACCTACTCCATAATAAAATAGATAGAATAAAATAAATAGAATAAAAAAGGTAAAAGTCAATTGATTGTCAACGCCGGATCATTTACAAGTATAGTATTTCATTTGGCAGCTAAATAACCATCTCAGCAAGCCAAGGCTCCCCACAGGAGCGGAGTAGACAGAAAAACCCTTGGCTTGCAAAGATGCTTGGTAACGAACAGTGATACATCTCATAAATCATATCAGAAATACAAAGTGAAGAGTTGGGCAAACACGGACTCCTGGATATACCAGAGGTGAGATCGGCTGGTTAGAAGGAATAAGCGTCCCCTGTCGACCGCTCACACCCGCCACAAGCCCTATAGCGGAGTAATCATAAGTCGAAATTAGTGTACAAAGAACGGACTAACAATTGGTATGAAGCACGTATTTGACCCAATGACAGGTTGTACTTACAAACTAGACCGTTATAACGACCATAGGGTTTGCAAAATACTGACTTCTAACGGGACTGTTGAAACCCCTGTAACATCACCTTGTTTGTCAGTAGTCTGCCTCGATTTAAAAACTGATCATACGCAGAGCAAGCTCTTGCATATCGAACCAATTGAGAGATATAAACACCATATGCAGGTGATAATGGAATATTGCTACACAAATATGGGAAGTTACAACGGAGAAACTGAAATTATTCCGACCGTGTGTCACAAAGTTGAGTTATTAGTCTGCCTTTAGCATCTATATATATGTTCAATAAAATATATAATACGAACTCTTCCGGTGTCTTTTATTTTGAGTTCACTGTGATACATCGAATCGACATATGAACGAAAATGATTATTATTAATGAATGAAAGGTCGTCGATGTCTCTAAATGTCTAGCACACAGCAAGAATTTTTTTTTCTTTTCATGTAGAAGTTTTTGAATAAATTTTACCATATACGAGTAAGAGTGTGAAACAGGCCAGCTAAATGTCAATGAGATGCTCCACAATCTTTTTAATATCAACTTCAGAATACTTGTGCTTAAAATCAGAATAAATAATTTTGTGAATGACTGATAATTAGGTATGAATATTTCTTTTTGTTGAGAAGCAACTATCTATGATGTCAAAAGTCTAATCTTTAATTTATCACGAGGAATGGTCGCGTAAAGTGTTGAAAAGTATTACTTTTTTATGTTGTTGATTAGAGAAAAGTTTTGTGATTTTAAATTCACTAAAAGTTCTTTAGATTTTTTTTTTAAGAATCCTCGTTTGATTTACAGCACCTCTGGCATATGTAGCTGCACAATGCGTTTGAAGTTTTTCCTTTACAGCAGTTAATATTTTCGTGAGGAGCAAAGAACATTTACTGGATTCAGTAATGTATCTTTCTTCGTAAGGCATTTGTGAAATTTAGGAATCTCGTATAGGTAGGGTCATTCATATCCATCCGTTCCATTGACTGGGAATTTAATTGTGAAGAATTGCATCTTTTTAAAAGGCAGTACGATTATTAATGCCAAATTCGTTTAAAATATAGCTATAACAATGAGCATTACAAGTTTTGTCTCTGGAACCAAAGCATATTCCTCACATAACATATCTAATTCTTTTATTACTTCTGGTTTACTAAACACAGAAGGATAGACGGTATGCACTTTTGTTTTGATGTGTTTAATACGGGATTTTAATATTCCTCTTATACGTTTTATCCATTCTGACAAAGTGTAAAGTTCTTTTTCATATCTACCCCCATCGTCTGACATTAATTCATAATAGAAATGAAGTTGTCGCCAATTGAAAAACCGAGGTTCTCTGAATTTAGGACCTTTAAACTTTAGGAACTGTATTTTTCGTAAATTTCTTTTTTTTTTTTTTTCACCTCCTTCCAACTCGCCTATCCTCACACCTCCCTTTTACACATTCATATGGCGAGTATTTGCTTATTTGTTGAATTAATAAATAATCCTGGTGTCAATGTTTCAAGATTTAAATACTTGATATCAAATGTTCATTCATTACATTGTTGTACTTATTTGTTGATATCAGTAAGCAGATCTAATGATTAAAAAACACAGTACTTGAATTATTAATATCGACAATAATTCATTGACACAGAGAATTCAAATTCATAATGTAAGGAGACTGAAGTTGATTGATTGATTATATATTGTTTAACGTCCCGCTCGAGAATTTTTCACTCATATAGAAACATCAGCATTGCCGGTGAAGGGCTGCAAAATTTAGGCCTTTGCTCGGCGCTTATGGCCTTTGAGCAGGGAGGGGTCTTTATCGTGCCACACCTGCTGTGACACGGGGCCTCGGTTTTTGCGGTCTCATCCGAAGGACCACCCCCATTCAGTCGCCTCTTATGACAAGCAAGGGGTACTGAGGATCTATTCTATGAACCCGGATCAAAGTTTAAACATGCGTTAATATATTTAAAAAAAAAAAAGAAAAGGTTTTCTGGGTGGTTCTGTGATTTTTTTAACAGTAGAAGTAAAACCAAGTTGGGCTAGGTGACCTGCATTTTCATCTAGAACTTTTGCCCGGACATCAAATTCCTAACTCGATGGGCGGGTGAGGATATAGGGGGTGGGGGTGGGTTCTTTTTGTAGGGTTACATCCGTTTAAGCTTATAATTCTTACCACTCCTAAACAAATGATACATGACACGTCACAAGTTGATGCAGGGCGTTTTTTTAAGCACTTCATCCATCATCAAGATGTGAGATACTTTCTTTTGTATCGAATAAATAAAGGGTTCTAGCTGTGACAGGAGGTAGACAAACCAAGGAAAATGAAAATAGAGATAGAAACCCTCTACAGGCGTGGACATGATCATATATATCTCCCTTTAGCTTAAAAATATATTTATATAATCAATATTTACCATTTTCATTTCAGTACAAATATTTACTCTACGTATACACCAACAAACATAAAAACTTCTACACCAAAATCGACTTTATTTGTGTTTGGTATCAAGTCGATTTCAGGAATATATCAAATGTGCAAGGCAATTTTTTTTAACGTTTATTGGTGCGTGTAATGTGTATTATACAATATCTCAAATGCATTAGATTCAAATAGTGAAATGAACATTACATCCCTTCAAAGTATTCTACGCGGTTTGAAATACATAATTTCAATCTCTGCGGCGTTATGTGAGCAAGTTTGCCAGTTTACTTGCGGAAGGTCGGTGGTCTCTTCCCAGGTACATTGTATCTGGGTTCTCTCCTCCACCTCCAAAAACTGGACGCCACCAGATAACTGAAAAATTGTTGAGTGTGGCGGAAAACAATAAATAATCAATCAATCAATCTCTGAATCCATTTCTGAAATGCTTCACGGTACGCTGATTTAGGTAAACCTATGAGGCACTGACTGATGGCTGAGCCAATGGCTTTTAACGACAACCAGATAAGAACTTTTTAAGTTTTGGAAAAATGAAAAAGTCGCATGGGGCTAGATCTGGAGAGTATGGTGGATGTGGCAAGACGGTAACCTTCTCCGATTTCAAAAATTGCTTCACAAACTCAGATGAATGCAATGGAGCATTATATTAAATTAGACGAACATGCCTTAATGCTGAAATAGGGGGTCTTTTAAGATAATATTTCTTGAGCGTTTTTGTATAACATCTATGTAATACTGACCTGTAAGACTTATAAGAAGAGTGTAATCACTCATAACGAAATTTTGCTAATACATGACAGAGACGAAAAATAACATATTTGGGTGATCTTTAATGCATATTTACAAATTATAAGTAGAAAAAAAGATTAGTGTGTCTATTTCAGATCAGAAAAAAATAATAGAGTGATAAAGTGGAGGGGGTGGGTGGGTGGAATGATCATGATCCATGCCCCAAGTGCCTGTGGAAGAAAGGTCTACTGATCATACCAGCCTGTGATATTGACACGTTTGTCTAACATAGGACGGTGTGCACTTATGATATCCATTTGTCGTTCTTGCGCGTGGAAGAGTTGGTAATTCGTTTACCATCACACTCCTGCATGAACCCCGTGAGGATCCGGTTTGTTAGAATAGACATGTGCAAAAGTTATATATATATATATATATATATATATATATATATATATATATATATATATATATATACAGTTTGAACTTTCAGTTGTAGACAGGTTTCCGTAGTATATGAATCATATGGTGCTCATGTCTCTTAAGTGATCAATTCAATACTCGAGAGCATGTTTCGCATATGATCAAGTTTTAAATTGAGGCAAATTCTTTGGTCGTTGTAATGATCTACTTTGCAAATATAACCTACTATTAGATTGAATGAGAAGTGTTTCATATCAATTGTTAGGCTGTTCTTTACATACTGATTTTGACTACACATTACTCAGTTTTTACCTGATCAAGATACAGGGCTCATGGCAAGTGTGACCTGTCAACAGGGGATGCTTACTCCTTCCTGATACCTGATCCCACCTCGGGTGTGTCCAGGTCCGCGTTTGCCCTACTCTTCATTTTGCATTCTTTATGGAGTTCATGAAATTGATCATTGTTCGATATCTTCACTTTTTCATATACAGCTTCCGTATATAAATCGTATTTTAAAAATTGATGACATCGTTGTATATTATTTACAAGTTTAAACTGGGTACTAGACTTCCTTTGGAATTTGTCAACTGTAGTCACAATAAAGTGTATGACCAGTTTAATAATCTGTCACAGATATGTACCTAGTTACTCGTGTGTGAAATAATTCAGCACTGATATATAATGGCACATGCATATTAAAAAAATCGATTCAGACGAACGAGTCTTTTGAGAGCGTCCCGGGCCTGCGCACTGCGTCGTTGCTACACGCCACTGTTAATCCTCTGCTATGAACGGTTCTCCAATACTCGATTTAAATATTTGATAGAGCTGTATATTCCTGTGAATATTGCAGGTAAGGAATTTTAAATTTGTTTAAATTAGACAATCACTGTCAAGTACTGCTCTGTTTGGTGTCATTATCATTTATTTGTATTCTCTGTTAGTTGTAATATTCTAATTGGAAATCCCTTTACCTATTAAATATGTGGCCAAGAACCACACGAAACACGCGACATAGATTTAAAAAATCATTCTGGCTAACATACAAGATATTACTCGTTGGTTGACAGCTAACTCTCGTTAACGATTTTCGTGGAGATTAACAAATCTCGTCAGGATTTTAAACTAGGTATATATTATTTCCAATGTCTCCGTGTATATACAGAAGTTTAATAGTCCAACAGCGAAACGTAAACACAGAAGGCAATATAAAAGTAAAAGTCAAACATATTTCTTTGTATTGACTGGGTGTTGTTTACCTGATAAATCTCTTACTCACTTTTACACCTTTCACCTTTCTAAATTCTCCAATACGCTCAGGCCATTTAAGAGATATATATATCTTAAATCGATATAGTAAAGCATTGATTTAACTATGGACTTTTTTTTTTTTGGTGTTGCTTAATGTCCAATCACTTTTTTAAGAGCATTTTATTTGTTGTTGCTTAATGTCCAATCACTTTTTTAAGAGCATTTTATTTGTTGTTGCTTAATGTCCAATCACTTTTTTAAGAGCATTTTATTTGTTGTTGCTTAATGTCCAATCACTTTTTTAAGAGCATTTTATTTGTTGTTGCTTAATGTTCAATCACTTTTTTTTTTGAGAGCATGGCCAAAGTCATTGCCGTATTTGGTGCCAATAGTGCACTTGGTGCAGCAGTTGCGAAGAGTTTGACAAAAGACAGCAATTGTATGGTTAAAGCCGTGGATCCTGATGGCTCCAGTCCTTATTCGTCCGAAATTCGCGCCAGTGGTGCTCAGGTGGTTCCGTGCAATCTGGATGACGTCGGAAGTATCCGTCAGGTGCTCTCTGGGTGTGAATGTGCTTTTGTAACAACAGTTTCCAATTTTAATAATCCTAATTTTATGGACGAAGAAATCCGACAAGGGATGAACATTGCTGACGCATGCGCAAGCAGTAATGTATCACATGTTGTGTTCAACACTGGTCTCCACACCATTAAAATCATTGGCATCGCAGCGCGCCATCTGGTGGCCAAAGCCGAAGTGGAGGCTTACATGAAAGGAAAGGGGATACCGTTAACGTCGCTGATAATACCAACTACATACGAAGATATCCTGGGCATTCTTCAGCCTCTTCCAGCCGGTCAGAACAATAGATGGCTAGGTAAATATTTTTGAAAGGGGGGTGGGGTGGGGTTGATGACTTTCATCTAAGTAGTTTTATCAGTATTAATACATCGATTATAAGATAACTCCATTAAGTTGAATTTTAGTATAGTTAATAGAAGTTGTCGGATTCCGTTCTTGACTTAGATAAGCGATAAAATAATTCGTCGGTCATACAAATTATTCCAAAGTGAAAAGAAATCAATTTAGATGACGTTAAAATAAAGGCCGCGTTTGAAAATGACTGTACACTTAATCGAATCGTATTGAAAATTCAGACAGATCTCGACGACAGAAATATTTTAACATAATAAACCAGAATAATTTAAGACTTTGAAAATTAAATTGAAAATTAGATACAATAAACAAGGGGTATGTACAAATCAAAATATCAGATGTCCGTGGATATTGACTCTATAAAGTTTCCCTTTATCCTTCCCTGTGGGCCTGATATTGACTGTACAATCTTACTGTATATAGCAGATATTGACTGTACAATCTTACTGTATATAGTAGATATTGACTGTACAATCTTACTGTACATATAGCAGATATTGACTGTACAATCTTACTGTATATATAGCAGATATTGACTGTACAATCTTACTGTATATAGTAGATATTGACTGTACAATCTTACTGTATATAGCAGATATTGACTCTACAATCTTACTGTATATAGTAGATATTGACTGTACAATCTTACTGTATATAGCAGATATTGACTGTACAATCTTACTGTATATAGCAGATATTGACTCTACAATCTTACTGTATATAGTAGATATTGACTGTACAATCTTACTGTATATAGTAGATATTGACTGTACAATCTTACTGTATATAGCAGATATTGACCGTACAATCTTACTGTATATATAGCAGATATTGACTGTACAATCTTACTGTATATAGCAGATATTGACTGTACAATCTTACTGTATATAGCAGATATTGACTGTACAATCTTACTGTATATAGCAGATATTGACTGTACAATCTTACTGTATATAGCAGATATTGACTGTATAAAGTAATATTAACTCAGTTGGACTGTATAAAATTGTTATTCCTAAGTGTAAACTGACATTAACTGTGTACAATTTTCTTTAGCTATCCTCTATTGCGTGCTGTACTTGAGCAGATATTTATTGTTTAGACTGATATTGACTGCATAAACTAGTATTAACAGATGTATAAACTGATATTGGATGATTAGTTTACTTTTAGCCATTCCTATGGGTATTGAGTTCTTTAGCAGATACTGAAAATATTGACTGATATTGACTGTATAAAGTGATATTGACTATATAAAGTGATATTGACTGTTTAGTTTCTTTTTAGCCATTCCTATGGGTATTGAGTACTTGAGCAGATACTGATTATATAGAATGATATTGACTGTTCAGTTTCTTTTTAGCCATTCCTATGGGTATTGTTTACTTGAGCAGATACTGATTATATAGAATGATATTGACTGTTCAGTTTCTTTTTAGCCATTCCTATGGGTATTGTTTACTTGAGCAGATACTGATTATATAGAATGATATTGACTGTTCAGGTTCTTTTTAGCCATTCCTATGGGCATTACGTCCCTGGACATGATCAGTGTGGATGATGTCGCCGACATCGTTCGCGTCATCTTTAACAACAGAACCGGGCACCTGCACAAAACGCACAGTGTGTGCGGTGACAAACAGACAATAAAGGAGATGGCTCAGACACTCTCTCGACACCTCTCTCCCTTGTACTTCAAAGACAAACAGGTAAATATTTCTCTCTGCACTTACCAAACTAATTCAATGTAGTACTTATGGAGAAATCGTGTTCATTTTGATGTATATTGGCAAAGCATTTGCACTAACTGTTGAATGACAAGAAAAAAAGTTTGATGTTCTCATTTTTTAAATGATAGGTAACAATCCACGAGTACCAGCAGCTGAATGCCCAGTTTCCGTGGTCCCAGGATTACACCAATATGTTTGATTTTAATCTTCGGGTAGACCAAAGATTTAACGTGGATGCTACACAGCGGATAAGCTCGTCATTATGTATTAAGTCTTTCGATGAATGGGTTCATAGAAATGCCGGGAAATTAAAGAAGGCTTTCACCTGAAAACATATGATCAACAATATTTATGTTTTCACACCGTATTTTTCATGCAATGTTTATTGGTTTGTCTGCACCCACAATCATCTCAACGTACAGCAATCTCTCTATGTGACAGACACATTTCATTAGACGCAAAGCTTGCAAAACGTGACAAATGTGTACGATTGTGTAATGTTTTATTCTGTGAATGGAAATATCCTATATATTACATTAAAAAAAATATTTCTAAGAATTTTAAGCACGTCCTTGACTGTTGCAATTATGGTATAAATATTCTTTTTGAAATCATTTTTACCGTATTTGTTTTAAATTAATTTTTGAATGTTAAATTAGAATCTTAAAGGGCCATGATCACGATCTGAGCTAATCTCGTCGAGATTCGTCAAGTTTGGATGGAAGGAGTCAGTCCAAAAATCCAGCTTTGACGGATCTCGATGAGATTAGATTTAAGCTGAAAATTTTCAGATTTTATTTTTCCATTTTTAATGTTTACAATGCTCAACCAAAGTATTTCTAATGATCAGCAAAACTCTGAATGTCAGTTGTTCAGCTACAAGAGAGATACAGTATACGTAATTCTTTGTTATGGAATATGCTAGTAAAAATTTCCAATTTTTTTTCAATGTACGAGGGGCCTCCGTGGCCGAGTGGTTAGAGCATCGGGCTCAAAATCACAAAGCCTCTCACCTCTGTCGGCGCGTGTTCGAATCTCGGGGGGGTTATTGTTTTTGTCCTGTCTGTCTGAAACTTGAACCTTGCTCATAACTTCTGAATGGTGAGTGATAGTGCTTTCATATTTGTATTCCTTGTGACAAGACCTTGACCTTTCTTTAGGTATAAAAGTTTTTGACTTTGACTTGCGTTTGACCTACTTTTAAGAAAACCTGACCTATGCAATATCTCCTGAAGTATTGAGGTAGAGTTTTCACATTATGCCATGATGTTTAACCATAAGACCTTAAAGGTTTACCCAAATTTTAACCTTGTTCAAAACATTTGAATGGTGAGTGATACATTTATCATATTTCATGTATGTATGTATTCCTTGTGACAAAACCGTTATTTCAATACCAACATGTTTGACCTTGTAATTTGACCTTGGGTTTTTACCTACTTTTAAGAAAGGTTAACTTGGGCAATATCTGTTGAACTGTTTAAGATAAGGTTTTCATATTTTGTATATATATTTCCTATGACAAACCTTTCATTTCATACCTTGATTCTTTATCTTGTGTCATTATATCATATTTATATTGTGACCCTATGGAGCTAGGTTGGGGTCAAAAATTTTCATGGGAATAAAGATTGCAAAAAATCTTTTTAAAATCACAATAGCTGAACAACAGCGCCAAAGTGAGTCATGTGAACGAAGTGGCCCATGGGCCTCTTGCCTTGAGGATGATCAGAGCACCTGATGTTTGAAACAGCACTGAGGCTAAATTGAATAATCGAAGTAAAAGAACGCCTTCCCCTTCAATGATTTCCGGTCAATGGCGGGTCTGGGGGATGTAACTTGATTGATCATATATAGCCTCGTTTAGTTTTGTGTGTCAATTTTAAAGCGATGGATGGGATTAATTGGAGTGTTGAACCTAGAAGTAAAAACGACCACTGAAATATTTATCCTTCTGGAAGGAACCGAAGTAGAGACAATGCATTTAAATCACGTGCCTCGGGATTTTTCTGTAATGCTATGGAAAATGCCCGAGATAGGTAGATTGTGGGTCTGACCAGACACCGGACGATACAAAATCCACAGTTGTAGAGCCCCTCTTCGCGAGTTGATAAACTGTACAGAAAAATACATTGCGGTAGTTCGTCAAAGTCATATAGTTAGAATAGATCCTCAGCACCCCTAGCTTGTCGTAAGAGGCGGGCAACTAAATGGGGGCGGTCCTCCGGATGAGACTGAAAAAACCGAGGCCCCGTGTCACAGCAGATCCCTCCCTGATTAAAGGCCATAAGCACCGAGCATAGACCCAAATTTTGCAGTCCTTCACCGGCAATGGTGACGTCTCCATATGAGTGAAAGATTCACGAGCGGGACGTTAAACAATATATAATCAATCATAATTTAGAATAATTATTATTTTGAATGAATTATATATTTAAAATAAAAGTTTACGTTGTCCAGAAAGTTTATTGTCATACAGCGAAAGGTGTAGAATATTATGACATCATACTAACATCGTGTATTTATGAATATACAAAAATTGTTATGTTAATAACCGGTAAAATGTACGAAAGCCCATTGAGCCCATTTTCGTAGCTGAAAAAAAAAAATCGCATTATCACGCGAAACTTTCGCGATTGAAAGCTTTCGCGTTATCGCGTAATTTTCGCGAATAAACGCGCAACTTTGGTGTAATGACGCGTTTTAACTAGTTGTAATGTTCACTGCAGTTCTACATTTGGATATACATGTACTCAATCTTTACAATAGAGAGCCCGATTAGAGAGTCTGATGTCTTTATATTTTTGAAAAATAGAAAAGGATGAAATAATTTATCAGTGGGGCACACAATTAAATTAAATGTGTGTGGCACTTTTTGTAACTACTCGGTTGGTTGGTTGTATATTGTTTAACGCCTCGCTTGAGAATTTTTAACTCATATGAAAATGTCACCATTGCTGGTGAAGGGCTGCAAAATTTAGGCCTCAGCTCGCGCTTAAGGCCTTTGAGCAGGGAGGGATATTTATCGTGCCACACCTGCTGTGACACGGGAACTCGGTTTTTGCGGTCTCATCTGAGGGAATCGCCTCTTACAAAAAGCAAAGGGTACCGAGGACCTATTCCAACCAGGATCCCCTCGGGAATCGTAACCACTCGGCCATTTCCGCAAGCAACAAATAACGAACAATAATTATTATTTGTCGCTTGTGGAGATGGCCGAGTAGTTTAGTACGATTGGTTTCTAAATATGAATATATGTATATTCAACTGTAATGCTGTAGTGATGCATTAAAAATCCAATTTAAAAGGAATTACAATGCGAAGTAAAACGGCGTAATAAACGCAAAAATGCAGGCAAGATAGGGAATTCAACCCCCTAGAGCTATCGTTTTCCGCCCTCAGTATGGGACTGTAGGTACCACTTGAGGCCTCCCGAGGGTGAAGCTACATTTCAGACCTCTCTTTTGATTAAATATGGGGTGATCGAATGAAAGAAAACTGATAAAAGGATGAAAAACAACGAAGTCAAACATGTAGAACCCTTACAAGGGGTCACATAGGCCTTAAAGGGTTATTTAGCTTAAATGAAAATACCCAATTTTACATCATGTAGTTCACAATGACTCCCTCAGATAAGACCACAAAAACCGAAGCCCCGTGTCACAGCCTTATACTTTCGCGGTAATACGCCTTTGTTATGCATTATGACACTTCAGTTTTAAATCCACGAAATTAAACGACCCGAGTAAACATCTTAATTATATAAGGCAAAGAAAACAAATACGACTTTAAAGTAAAACTAAGTGAAACATCAAAATTGACCATGTAAAATTTCTTAAGGTAACATTTCCTAGATAGAAAATAAACATGGAACCATATTTAACGACGCATAGTGCGATTGGGAAATGATTGATTCGTTTCTTACCGCGTCTTGGCGCGAAACGACTGTGGGGGCGAAACGTCCCGTTACCTATCGGGACACCATACCTGCCACCGAAGATACAGAGATTCTGAGATACAGCTTTACCAAGTAGGTCTGTGTGATTGCGATAAATTTACACACACGTAATACTGATGCACTGATATTGCAAAAAGCTCTTTGAAGTTTCAAGAGCAAAAGAAATCTCCGATAAACCACAATCCTGCAAGTAACAACTAGGCCTACTAAGCTCCGCGAGTGTTAAGCCTAGTGGTTGTTTACATTGTAGACCTTTCCAGCTTGCAGTTATTCTATGGGCATTAGGGTAACAGTTCAAATTATTGTCCCAAGGGAAGGCCAAAAATAATGGTATAAACTGGAGACACATAATTTGAATGACGAATGAATCATGTTTGCTGTTTCTTGGTTCCGAAATTTGTCCAGAATTCTTAATGTGAAGATGCTAGATGTAAAGCACGTGATTATCGTCAATATTTACAACATCTTGATTATTTTAACAGCGTCCGTACGCACGTCTTGGGAATATGTGGAGATCATTTTCAGTTGACCCTATAATCATAATAAGTTTAAGTCTATATAAATTGCATTATTAGGTTTGGTATGTACAAAATTGTCGACTCCTATGGATTAACACATTAATGTCTTGATTCATGTATAAATAAAAGTTAATATATATTAGTTAGTATATATTAAAACTAATTCTATGTTTGTATATATGTTTTAACGTAGGACCACAAGGAAAACTCGTTGTATGCTAATTGTGTTATCCTAGGTAAATAAAGGTTATTATTATTATTAAATTTACCCTCAGAACAACCAAAATGCTTCAGTCGATAAATTTTAGCAATATAAATGCAAAACACATGATTGTGTTCCATATTTACATCAGATTATAAACTGTCTGTAAAATCTCTCTGTAGTTCCGCAGGTGCAGGTCTAGCATTTTTCATTGGGGGGGGGGGGGTTCCAAAAGGTCTGGGAACTGGTTCCAGGGTGAAACTTCTGGAATTTCTACATTTTTGCAGATAGTAGACTTTGCAAAATATGCACCCAAAATTGTGGTACAACAATTTTCATATTATACTATGACCCTTAAATTTTGAAGTCATCCCCAGTGAGCGAATGAAGTTGATCGACAGAGTTGATGAAGCAATGTTGAATACAATGCTAGGGTGAAAGATGACTATATTTTCTTTCAGTTGGAAATTCCAGGGGAGGGTGGGATATGTTTTGGATATTGAGAGTAAGATTATTTTCTGTTTTACATTGTTCCATGTCTAGTTGATAGAGAGTTCAATACAATATGAAATATGCATCCCTAGCATCTTGTCAAATGCAAAACATATTCAATAAATATCAATTATAATCTTCAGAATCATGTAAAATGAGGAGTTCATTTAATACATTATAAGTCTTATCAGCTGTAGATCTTCAATATTTTAGCCCCGTTATTGATTATTCAAGAAATGGACGTTAAGGCTGAGGTACCATACAAACTTCTGAAGAACTTGATATCACTAGTGGCTATGGAAGAACACAGCATGCTGAAGCTAGCAGGAATGACACTTGTGCAAGAGTTTCTGAAAAATGACAGCAATGGTGAGATCAAGTTATCGTTTTTGCAAAACGGATTTCTTGAACCATTGTTGTTGGCATTTGATAAAGGTTTGGACAACCCAGCTGATCTGGTTTATCTGGAAGTGTCTCTGAAATGCATGTTCCTCCTTTCGGAGCTTCCTGTGGGTCCAGTTCAGCCACTAATCTGTGAGCAGGTAATAAAGCGAATGATTCAGCTGGTGGATCAGAAGGGCTCCTTCTACCTCTACTCACCCAGTGTAAAACTAAATCTTCAGAGGATGTGTGAAAATAAGCATCTTGTGGGCAGAGTTCAGGAAATGAAGATGACGGCTGACCGATGGAGCAGCATTCACATGACAACCAATAATCAGCTGACGTCTACTCCGAAGTCGTCAGATACCCTGTTTTTGTGTGATATTGTTGACCCAGGGGTGTGTGAGAAAGGACTGAACATCAGAGAACATCTTCTGAGTAGAAATTTGGCCTGGGCAGACAACAACACCATCAAAACTCCAGAGACAGGTTAGATAATTCTTAATGATCTTGGTTTAGAGCTAACTGCAGAACTGTAGCTCTCTGGTAAAATATTGGGACAGATTAGAGGTCTTTGATCTGTCCTAGTAGAGAGTTACAGTCCAGCAGCTAGGTTTACAGTGTGATGATGATGTCGCAAGTTATTCAAGTTGTTTTACATGTTAATGTTAAATGTTTTACTCGTCTTAAAATTCTTTTTACTTGAGGAAAATGTTATTTTTTTAGTCCCCTACCGGCTTTGCTGAAGGAAGACTATTAGTCTATCCACAGTCTCTCTGTCTGTCTGTCATTCTGCTTGATGTTTTCTCTGCAATGGATGAAGATAATTAACTGAAATTTCATTCATGGCTTTTTCAAATAATGGTAGATGTAACAATGAAACCAACGTTTTTAAGAGCATACCTAATCAAAGACCTACAGGTATCGGAAGACCTACAGAAGACTTAACAAAAATGTGGGCTATACACAACAAAACTAATATGACTTTCTGATTAAGCATGTTTAAAATATACAATATTCACAAAAAGTTTGATAAAAGTAAGTTTTAAAGTGTATTTTTAAAGCTCAGCATGAAGAACTTTTTTTCCACTTTGAAGTTAATGATTCCAGAAATATGTCTCGCATACAAATCAGCTGTTCAGTTGTTTATCACTTCTTTTATGTTTTTATTTTCTTTGTTACAAGATCAGAGAAATGTTTTAAAATTGTATAGAAACTGTGAACATGATGAACAGCTGAGTTGTATTTATGATCTTGTGCTAGGTTGTCAAAGTGGAAAAAAAAGTTCCCCATACCCCACATTTTTGAAGGTCTTCCTTAGGTCTTCAATTACCTGTAGGTCTTCAATTACCTGTAGGTCTTCAGTTACCTGTAGGTCTTCAATTACCTGTAGGTCTTCAATTACCTGTAGGTCTTCAATTACCTGTAGGTCTTCAGTTACCTGTAGGTCTTCAATTACCTGTAGGTCTTCAGTTACCTGTAGGTCTTCAATTACCTGTAGGTCTTCAATTACCTGTAGGTCTTCAGTTACCTGTAGGTCTTCAATTACCTGTAGGTCTTCAGTTACCTGTAGATCTTCAGTTACCTGTAGGTCTTCAATTACCTGTAGGTCTTCAGTTACCTGTAGGTCTTCAGTTACCTGTAGATCTTCAGTTACCTGTAGGTAGGTCACATTTTCAATGCTGAATTTTCCCTTTTTATCAAAGTAATGTCCTTAGCGAAATAGTTCAGTGCAACATTATAACCGATATCTCAATCAGAAACAAGTATTAATAAATGGACTTTGATGAAATGAACCAAAAAATGCCATCAATCTCTAAGATGTAACTGGATATCAGTAAGTGTGAACGTTATGTTATGGACTCCATACATGGCCTTCTATTTCTCGCTAAAGGCAGTATCCAACCACAGGTTGATAGACCCCCCCCCCCTTCTTTTTCCTATTTATATAGATCTATATATTAATAATAATTCAGAGACATGTGATCCAACTCTAATATGAACTGATCAGTAAAGAAATTGATTAACAAAAATTCTAACAACAGTATAAATGTTGTCACAGATATTTTCCTCTGTGTAGATTGCTATTTATAATCTTAATACTGATGGGTACAATTCCATACGTAACTGATTTGTGAACTTCTTTGTTCATCCAGCCCTGTGGTAATCCGGGTTGTTAGAATAGATCCTCAGTACCCCTTGCTTGTCATAAGAGGCAACTAAATGGGGTGGCTCTTTGGATGAGACCGCAAAAACTGAGGTCCCGTGTCACAGCAGGTGTGGCACGTAAAAGATCCCTCCCTGCTCAAAGGCCATAAGCGCCGAGCATAGGCCTAAATTTGCAGCCCTTCACCGGCAATGGTGACGTCTCCATATGAGTGAAAGATTCTCGAGGAGGACATTAAACAATATTTAATCAATCAATCAATTGTTCACCCATTCCTCTGCTGTGGCATCCTTAGTGCAAATGTATTCAAAAATGAAAGTGAAAGAAATATGACGTGCTGTAACTAGTATCCAAACCATTCCAATCCGGCTGATACAGGAAACATCAATAGATATTAAAAGATGATCTTCTGAATTCCAGACGTAACTCTCTGACACAAGACGCAGGACTCTAAAATATCGTTAGATTTCTACTTGCTTTTTAACTTGACTATGTTTTGTACCTGTTTATGTAATTTACCAAACTCATCATTTACGATGTTAATAAGGTTGTAAAAACACAGTTCACCTGGATCCCTTGAATATTAACGATATCATGGACGTAACGTAGTTTGACCCCAAAGGTTATGTTGTAAAATTTTCAAAAAAATCAGCTTACAAACATTGAAAACTGTATAGAAAAGAAAGAAACAGGACGTGGTTTAAAAAAAAAAAATTTGTATTTTTTGACACAAATATGAAAATAAACAATATTTCAGGGCAGGGAAATTCATAACTTGTGGGTTTAAAAAGTGAAGTATAAAAGTCTCCCTTCAGATGTCCAGGATTTTACTTAAAAAAATAAAATTCTCTGACTGATTAAAATGACTGAAATTTGTTTTTTAAGTAATTAGAAGCTGTAAGGCAAACAGATTTACACATTTGAACATGCATTCTGTAAGCTAATTCTTTAACAGATGTAGCAGAAATTCTTGGACAGTGAATTCTTGGCAAGTAGTCAAATATCCATCGTTTCTGACATCATGTGTAACAAAAATTTATTAACAGTATTCTCTGACATTCTTTTCAAACTGTCAAAATGACGAATCTATCCCTTTTGGAATATAGTTCAGCAGTTAGGGTCCAATAAATCACAGGCTGACCTTTAACCTTGTCTCTGAATTTAGTATGATATTGTTTTTGGTATTGGCCAGAGTACAGTGTGTCGAAATTGGTCTTTACTGCATAGCGAAAAAATACACAAGATTTAACAAATATAATATAAGCTTTAGTGGTAAAAAGGACCAGGACCAGTTTGACCAAATTTGGCCTCATGCCAAAAGCAAACAAAATTGTATTAAAAATAAACTCTTACATCTACTCTTTCATAAAATGCTATTTGTTTTCTTTTGGAGTGAATAGAATTGGTGATATTAAGGTCTAAACATATGATGTTGTTGTATGCAATTTGACGTTTTTTCACAAGTTTTGACGTTACGTCAAAAGCTGAATCCCAATCATTCAAAAAGTAAAATGCTAGTAATTATAAAATTATTTAAATAGTATTTCCATTACAAATATTTACATGTCTGTTTGATGGGAGCGGGTAATTTTAAGTTTCAGTGATTTTCTATTCTGCTACATTGTTTCTAGTTATATGTAGGAAACAAAATTCCAAGTGTATTTTTTTTATTTATAGGTGATGAAGATTGGAGAGACATTCAGGTCACTAGTGTAGTAGAGGGACCAGTATTCTGGGCACAGATTGGAATAGAGACCATTCAGAATGCCCAGAAAATTCAAGCCATATTGAATGTGTATTGGAAAAATGGAGCATTAGAGCACTGTGGATGCAAGACTGGGGATTATGTGGTGGTTCTGCAGGTCGTGGACTGTGAAGTGTGCCCAATTCGAGTCCGTGTGAAGGAAGAGAACGCACAGGGGATATGTGCCTGGGCCCTTGATTATGGTCAAGTTGTAAATGTTGACCGGAAATACGTGTTTGTTTTGCCGCGTGAGGTCGATCCGGATGTGTACCCGCCCCAGGCTTCTCTTTGTTGCATTGGCGGTAAGTCTGGACAACAAGTGGGAGAAAATTGACTGCGGGTTACAACTGATCTAATAATAATAATAATTTTTTTGCGATCTCATGCGAAGGACCGCCCCATTTAGTCACCTCTTACGACAACCAAGGGGTACTGAGGATCTATTCTAACAACTCGAATTCCCACGGGGCCACATTTAGGACAAATACTCTGAAGTTGACATTAAAAAGATGTTAGAGTGCCTTATTGGCAATATCTTTGTAGTAATAATAATAATAATAACTTTATTTACCCAGGATAACACAATTAGCATACAACTAGTTTTCATTGTGGTCCTGCGTTAAAACATACATACAAACATAGAATTAGTATTAGTTTTAATATATACATGTTCATACAAATAGACATGATTATATAAATAAGAAATAAAAGAGACATTGCAGTGAAAAAACATACTGCAATAGTACTAAACATCAGTGTATTTTCTAAACATGGTATGAAATTATAAAGGACAAGAATAAAAAAAAAACCATAACATAAGACAAATATGTGAAGAACAGCTTTTTCTAAGAATTTCATCTAAAATATTCCATGAGATACATAGATTTAAAACCACCTATTGAATAAGAATTTCGAACATTTTGTGACAGTTTGTTCCAAAGAAATGCACATGAATAACTAAATGAACGTTTAAAATTTTCAGTTTTAGCCCTCGGAAAATAAAGTAAATTTGACGTAACATTGTTTGATGTGGTTGTCCAACTACAGATATCTCTTGTAAAATTGAATACTTTTAAATAATTTGGCAATTGGCTGTTTGGCTGTCTGAAACGTGACAATCAGTGGTTTTTTTTATGCATTTTTGGAATAAAAATAAATTATGTAAAGTTTATGTAGGTCACAGGAAAAACATGAATTAAGTGTAATTATTAGAGAGTCATGACTAAACAGGCACAGATGGGTATGCAAATTAAAGAAAATCCACAATACTAAATACTTTTAAAATGGTGCCCGTGAAAACGTTAGGGTTGTGCATAAAAATTTTTGCGTGTCCAATAGTTTATTGTTCAAGATGATGAGCTCATATATCATGTATACGTATTGTTAAAAAATGACGTGTAAATTAAAAATTCAAAACTGTATTGGATCAATTAAACTGTCTGTATGATCTTTTAGGGAGGTAAGATAATTCTTGTTGATGTGCGACAATATAGCATATTGGCGAGTCGAGGGAGACAATTCACAGGATTTCTGTCATGTGGATCATCATCTTTGGCTAACAGAGATGACAATGTAGTTGCCTGTGTAGAAGGATTCAGTTCTGTATGGAGCAAGTACTTTCCTGGCCATTTGACTGGTTCTGATGACGACCGTCTAAGGTCGAAACCGGTCAACCAAATAAAGTCTCATAGCATTCCACAAGTGTTGGTGATCTGTTTTTTATTTTTAAGTTTTACTTTGGATATACAGACCTTATTGAATGCCATGTGGTATCCACTTGTGAGAGTGCTCCGAAATTTTAACCTCAAGGTGTTGGTCTCCAGTTTTTTAACTTTGTAATTGTTAACTGAGGTAAAATATGAGATGAAATTATTTGGTAATATCATGGCAACCCCATGTGCCATCAGTAGTACTGATACTGCCTAACCACTCCATGGACAGCCTCATTATCAAGTACATGTGATAGACATTTGATACCAAGTTGTATACACATCTAGCACAAATATTCAGAATTCATAATGTCAGGATGAATCAAGTCTCTACATGTTCATGTGTATGTGGTGTTTTTATGATGGTCCTGTATAGACACTGGTGTGATTGTGATGTCATTTTACAGGTCTACAAAGACCTCCATGGAGTGAGTCTGCTGTGGGTACAGCCTTGGCCACACTGTGTAACCTCATCAAATGCTCTTACCCAGCAGGTGCAGTATTAACTATCAGTAAAATCTGTGTGTGTAATTGTATTAACTAGCTGGTGTCATAGACTTGGGCGAGCTTTTGTGACCAGAATTTGTCTGTCACTAACTTCTCACATTTTTGACATCTCCAGAATCCCAAGGCCTCTTTTAGGCAAACTTGACTCAAAGTATCCTAGGGTGAAAGGCATTCAATTCAAGGAACATACACATGTATATACACCTTTTAAAAAAAAAAAAAAAACAACCAAAAAATGTCTTCTATATCTAAAATACCACAAAGGTGCAGTTTGATTCATTAATGTGTAAGCATCTTCATGTAGTATAGACTAAAATTAATTTAAAATTTAGGGCCACAATTGGGGTTTAAAGTTTTTTCACTGTTGTTGTAGAAACAGAGAAACTTAATATGAGCAATATGTCTGCTGGGACTCCTGATCTTGTCATTTATATCAGAGTACCTGTAGCATAGTTAGAGGTGCAGTGGATATTCAACACTAAAACATATACAAGTATATTTGAAATGGTCTATGACATACAATGTGCATTCATTTGTATAGTTGGTATGTGACAGTTATGTGTATCTGTTGAGTTGAATATATATATGTATATTCAGTGTGTGACAGTTTTATATTTCTTTGGAGTGCTATTAGTACTATTGTAGTTTGGAGGTTTCTTACCTTTCTTTTTTTTTTAATGAGTTAGGGGTCAGTAGTTTATTGTTGTATGTGTTCATTGTTGTATTTTTTCTACAATGAAGGGCACCTGCTTGAGCAGTTGGGGGGACTAGATGTATGTCTGTCTTTTCTGAAGACCTGCCCTGTGGTGGAACTTACATTACAAGCCTGTAAGCTTCTGAGCAATCTCTCTTGCAACACCGCAATCTCCAACAAGTGTGCAGAGAACCAGTTTATACCTTTCATGATTGGTAAGTCAAATCCAACATGTGTGCAGAGAACCAGTTTACACCTCTTTTGATTGGTAAGTTAAATCCAACATGTGTGCAGAGAACCAGTTTAAACCTCTTTTGATTGGCAAGTTAAATGCACAGGTCAAGGCTGAAGACTTCATATTATGCTCTGATTTTCTCTGTAAAGTGAAATATACAAAATATCGTGTATAAAATAGATGTTGTAAAATTGTGAGCACGGGGGAACTAATGTGTCCATGTTTTATATTAATATTCAAAAGATATATACATCTATATATATTATTACGACAGTAACTTGCTCCAAAGTGTCGGATCACGTGAAGCTAAAAACACATCTTTTTAAACTTGCTTTTGATTTATAATGTATCCAGTTATTTTCTGTTTTAACAAAAATGATAATACAAAAAAAAAAAAAAAAATTACTAATACCTCCCATTTCGACTTTAGATGATTATTATTTTTGTGACCTTTCAATTTATATAATGTTCATTTTTATATTGCCCTTGTTTTACATGTTAAGCGCTTTAGAGTAATTATATAATTAGATAAGGCGCTATATAAAAATAGTATAATAATAATAATAAGTTGAAGTCGTGGATCATCAGATCAAACAAGATATTTCATGTCTCATTTGATCTGATGATCTGCACCTGTCAAGGAGATGTGATTCAACTCTCTGGATCAAGTTACCATAGTAACGATGAATTTATTGTATACCCTCTCTTGTTATTTTTAAATCCACATTTATAAGATAATAAATGTATTTCAAATTATCAAAAACGCATACATGCATTGAAATTATTTTTTATGCAGTTTTGCATGTGATACTGTCAATATTTTGCACAAAAACTGATGTGTTGATGCAATGTGATGTCACCAGCTTCAGAGAGACATGATATGGATGCAGATCATGCAGTGTAGTGATCCAGTAAGTTGGATTTTACGACATCAAAACCTGGATTTTTGATGGGTATATAATAAAACTGCAGAATCAAAGGTTCATGTCTGTATTGATAAAACACTTCTGGATAACTTAACTTTGGGTAATAACTACAGGTTTTTCGATTAGATGTATAAGATGATTGATTGATTGATTATTTATTGCTTTCCGCCACACTCAACAATTTTTCAGTTATCTGGTGGTGTCCAGTTTTTGTTGGTGGAGGAGAGAACCCAGATACAATGTACCTGGGAAGAGACCACCGACCTTCCGCAAGTAAACTGGCAAACTTGCTCACATAACGCCGCTGCCGAGATTCGAACATGCGCCGACAGAGGTGAGAGGCTTTGCGATTTTGAGCCCGATGCTCTAACCACTTGGCCACAGAGGCCCCTCGTATAAGATGAAGTCCATTCTCAGTAACTTAATAAGTATACATGCAGGTCGTGTGCAAGAGTTCTTAGAGATGAAACAATCGGCCCAGAGGAATGACCTGCTATTGGCCAGCCTAAGAGCCTTGTCTAATCTCATGCATTACAATGATGTGAACAGGTCCATTTTCTACCATCATCAAGGTAAGTAATGGAAACTAAGGAGGAGACCTGGAAAGATTATTGAAGGTTCTTGTTGATACTTAGAGGTCATAGGAGACAGATTATAAAACATGCGGTGGTATTTTCCACTGTGAATTTTAACTTTGTTCCACAGAGTCTTCGTTAAAAATATTAAGCTAAATCATTAATAGAATGAAAATGAAGAAATGGAAGTAGAAAGTTTCTAGGTAAAGAAAATTGCTTGATGATTGTTCTTTCCAAATTTATGATGTCATAAAGTGGGCACTTTTCAAGTTGTGAATCAAAAGACTGTAGATCAAGGACACATTTTTTTATGAGAGTGTGAGTGAAACTGAACATACTGTGTAAGTAAAATGAAAAACAGTTTTTGTATCAAGCGTGTGAACAGGTATAACATATTCAATTACCTCATTGCCTTAAAAAAATCCAGTGACAAACGTTTCATTTTAAATTTTAGTGTTTCATCCTTTTCTGCATTTCTTTTTTCGTTTGTTCAATAGTTTTTTTTGGCATTCTTTTCTAAAATTTTCTTGCATTACATCATTGAATGAACTTTAATGAATGCAGATTTCCCTTGGGATATACTTAACATTACATTGTTACTGTAAAAAATGAATAAACGATCCACCACTGATAAAATGATAAAATTTGGAAAGAACAATCATCAAGCAATTTTCTTTACCTAGAAACTTTCTACTTCCATTTCTTCATGTTCCTTCTATTAATGATTTAGCTTAAAAATGGCATCATCTACAAAGGGAGACAAGTCATTATACTTTTATGATAATTCTATATGGAGGCAAATTTCGATGAACTGTTTTGTCAATTGATTCATTTTAGTTACTTATCTGTATATCTTCATTAACTCTCAACACAAACATTATTTTTCGGCATAACAAAATTTATTCCAGTCTCTCGTATGACCTTTAGTAAATGGTTTTCAAATATTGAGAGTATTTACTTCTGTGGTGTAAACCATGATAACAGCACTTTTGGAAAATACGCGTATGTCCATTTCCTTTATCATGATTATAGAGTGTTTTTTTGTATGATTAAAGGTGTAGATGCTGTGATAAACTGCTCCATGCTGTATGGTAGAAAACACAGCGTATACATGGCAGCTGTCAAATGTATCAAGATGTTTATCTGCAAGGCCCTAGAGAGGAACGCCAGTTGCGATGTTCATAAGATGAAAAAATCAAGTCCTGGGAAAGATGGGAGTACCAAAGGATACAAAGATACACCACTGTTAGTACTTCATGTGTGCCTCTGATGATTCTTTAGGCAATCTGGGGGGGGGGGGGGGGGCACCACCATTCTACTACAAATGGAATGGAATAGATAGAATACAGAAGGAAGATCTTTAGAGGTGGAGTGGGGGTTGCCTGTACATTTCTACTACAATTGAAATATACATGTATGTTGTATAATATGGAAGTCTTGGGTGGGTGGACTAGTCTTGGGTGGGGGACTAGTCTTGGGTGGGGGACTAGTCTTGGGTGGGTGGACTAGTCTTGGGTGGGGGACTAGTCTTGGGTGGGGGACTAGTCTTGGGTGGGTGGACTAGTCTTGGGTGGGGGACTAGTCTTGGGTGGGAGACTAGTCTTGGGTGGGGGGTGGACTAGTCTTGGGTGGGGGACTAGTCTTGGGTGGGGGGACTAGTCTTGGGTGGGAGACTAGTCTTGGGTGGGAGACTAGTCTTGGGTGGGGGACTAGTCTTGGGTGGGAGACTAGTCTCCATCATTCTACTAATACACATATAATACACATATGTTATGTTTAGGGAGATCTGCACAAGTCTAAATGAGTGATCAATAGATTTTATATGTACGTGAATATTCTTCTGATTTAAAATTACAATATAATGCCACTATATATTTGGAATACTTTAACTATTTAATTTGATCTGATGATTGAATCAGAAGAATTTGTTCAATATTTTTCTAGTAATGTGCAAAGTCTACTATTTAGCAGGACATGTATTAGTGTGACTTGTCTAATATTTCATTTAAGATATTCCAACTGAATCATTCTAGGGTTATGACTAAAGTTCTTGGAGAAATGGTTGAAAAAGAAAAGTTTATTTGGAAACCAGAAGCTATAGAGAAAGTAGTGGACGAATCTAGATTCCAAGAGGTGGGTAAATGTGGGAATTTGAATTGAATTAAAAATTTTAAAGAAGTTTGAAAAATACATTATTTTTTTTATTCTTTAGACCAAATTCCACCATATTCATTTTTTTAAGCTAAATCAAATGGACGTGACACATAGCATGTATTTACCACATTTTTGCAACCCCAAGTATGAAATTGCCTTATATTTCATGGCTACTTATTAGAGAGTAATTTTCCTCTCATATCTCTTATTATTTTTTGTTTTCCTTGTGTTCAGTGAAGCCATATTGGGAATTTTCAAATTAATTAATAATTTTGCTATACATTAAAAATGACCCTAGAAATGAATTCCACAATTCTACATTTCTGGCAGTAAAAGCAATTGAGTAGTGATTGAGTGAGTAATATTAGAGTTATTTCTTCTCTTTGAATAAAAAACCTAGAGATCCCAACACCGGTTATTTACATGCCTGCACACACACACACACACAAAAATGTTTTTCTGTTTTATTTATTTTGTATTTAAACCTATAGTTACAAGCCTTAACATCAATGATATTAACTATAGTATAGAAAAAAATGACACATAATAAAAATGACTTAATATCGGGATGACGTGTGATGTCATTTGGCCTACATTTGGGGAAAATCTTTCCGTGCAGCACAAAATCATTTGATATTATACAGAGTCCTGATTCAAAATTGCCCGTTTTCTTTTCAAATGAGCATCGATACTGAATGCCCAGTTATTTAATGATGAATGTGTAAACAGATTCCAAGTGGTTTTTGTTAGTGGATATAGACGTGGAATTACTTTCGTTTTCCAAACCTAAAGGGCTCAAGTCTCGTGGGCATTGGAGACACTTGTTTCATGGAAGTCATCGCAGACATTGGAAGAGGGAGTGCGGTGATAGAACTAGTAGAGCATGTGATATACAATAAAATTAGATAAATAAATATCAAGTTCGGTGGGGAGGGGGTATTGAACTTTGAAGACACTCCCTATGTATTATAATTATCTGGCTATTTTCATCAATGTGTTCTTATTTTCATTAGCTCTGTGGTGTCATCTATGTTAAAAGGGGTAAATCTGGAGGATGCTGTCATGATTGTTGTTTAGATAACAAGCAGACAAATTGAATTTTCTTCTGCGTTTGTGTATTGAGTAACTATGTCATGTAATATGAAAGATAGAAATATCTTTCATACCTATCTTTCATAGGATATCTGTATATTACATGCATAGATATAAGAGAATGATATATCAAATGTATGGATTTCAAATATGATAATTTATAAATGATAATTCTAGTCAAGTTAGTTTGCATACAGTCTAGTGACCCACTTTTCATGACTTATGTTTAATAACCTCTTTGAAATGAATATTAAACATTTTTTTTCTGCACATAAATAATGGTGTTTGGGTAGTGCGAGGTAGCACTCTTGCTCCTCATTGCTGTGACCCAAGTTAGATCCCCATGATTAGCAGTGGTTGTGAGAGGGTATGGTGGTCACCCACTCGAACATAGAGGTTTCCTCCGGGTGCTGTGGTTTTCTTCCACATAACGACCCCCCTTGATTGTTGATGGTGTGTTTTTTTCTCCTTTCTTTGACTACAGATTGAAAGCAGTGACGATGAGCTTTCAGACTGCCAGGTCTCATTCTTGGATTTACAAATGAAGGAAACAGCCCAGGATTCCACAAGTCAGTACATGGTATATCAATTCAATCAATGTGTGTGAGGTTGTGAGGTTATAGTAAAGATACAGTTTATTATAGTGATGAGGTCAAGCTCCTCATGTATTTTTACATTGAAATACGGGATTCTCCCCACTCCTGATCTCACAAAATCTTTAAAATAAAAATCATGTATTAAACATATATTTACAGTTTAATGTCAGTGACCCTCATTTCAATCAAATACTTGTACATGTATATACAAGTATAGACTAATTTATTTCCATCACAAAAGATGGGTTTCTGTTCGTGGCCTTGGTGCTGTTTTGCACCGTCTGTTGAATTGAGCTCTTGCCATTGTGACATGCCCAGGATGTCTTGTGTAGTTGGATCTGGTGCTTCATTGTATTTTGGTAAAAGTCTTCATTAAGTTCAATCTCTGTTGTAGAGAGACCAGCACTGGCAGTAGATGTTGCTGATGTCTATAGAAAATCTCATCCCAGAGAGTTCTGTTTAATCAGTAGGTATTGGCTGAATGAACTCTTTGTATAAAATGTGGGCGAAATGAAATATCCCCCCCTGCACCTCCTTATTTTCTGTTACAGATGTAAACACTTTGTTTCTGTTTTAGATTCTACAATGTCCATTCAGAACAGTTCCACCAATGAATTGAGACCAAACAAGTCTATTACCTCTATTTCTGTCAATACAGTTGTTCAACATGTATGTGGCATGCTGAATAGTGGTAAGAAATAACTCCGATGTGAAAACTGAACATCAATTTGTAATCGTTAAATTACATTTTATTTGCAAGAACATTTATCTACTTATGCACAATTTTGCGATACTGATCATAAACAGAAATTTTAGTTCTTGCAAATAAACTCTTAAACATAATTCATTTTATAGACTGATGACTGCATATATTGCCATTCTACCTTATATAATATTAATATATATCAATATTTATTTATTATATTTTAATTTTTCATAATTTACATTTTATTTACTTGATTTTCATTACCATCTAAGCCATTCATTATTGCTTTTATTCCTGATAATTTCTCCTATGTTTTTTTTTTTATTTGAACATTTTCATTCTGTAAAGCACATCAGAGTATTTTTATTAATTATATAAGGGGCTTTATTAATATCATATAATAATGTGATAATATCAATGATTAGATATAGAAAACATTGGGCAATAAATAATGATTCAGAAAAGTTAAGTCTTGTGAATATTGTTATTTTATGTTTACAAAAATAAGGTTTTGTGAAATAAAACCCTTGACATTTTACTTTGGTATTTTCTGGAGTTGTCTATTTTTTGTGGAAAGGAAAATTCAACAATTACAATTGCAAACAATATATAGTGTTAGGTATTAGTATGGATAGGTATAATGCAACTATAGAAATTGGAAATCCAGAATAATATTTGCTACCTTTTAGGGATCAGATTACGAAAATTTCCACCCTTAGGAAATACCCCTTATACAGTATATTGACCTTGTGCAATGACTACTTCATATGTTTAAACTCTGTACATTTAAAAGATTTAGAATGATGGGAACATTGCAGGGAAAGGATAGGTAGATGTTTTTGATCATTATTTTATAGGAAAAGGAGGGAACATATATTTTGGATTGTCTCCCACGGGTGAGGTTTTAGGGATGAAGTTTACCCGCGATGATCGAGACGAGTTTAGAATCGGTGTGGATCGGATGATGAAGGACAGACTTTGTCCATGTCTGCTTCACTCCTGCTTTAATGTGGTTTATATACCTGTTGTACAGAAATCTGAGAATGAGGCTGGATCAGTCGAGTTTGTGGATGTTCCGGACCACTTTGTTGCAAGTAAGGATGTCGCCATTCTATATATAATTAAAGAAAAAGTAACCTGACATTTTTATTCCATTTCAAGGTTTAAGGAGGAATGCTACATATCATAATGTGGGTGACTTTTACATATCCTCCATTTTCCATCCTTATCAGTTCTCTGGTGTCTTATTCCTCCTTAACGTGAAACAATTTTCCTACGAGTCCATTCAGACAAGTAGCATGGCAATGTACTTGTTCAGATGTAATTTTCTGAAAAATTATTATATAGTATTAGTGTTAGTTTTATTCCAATCATGGCCACGAGGATTAAATTACAATAGGGGTCCGAAGTTTAACAAAGTTTAAAAGAGATGGATTGTTTGTTTGTTGTTTTCCACCACACTCAACAATTTTTCAGTTATCTGGTGGCATCCAGTTTTTACTTTTTATTGGTGGAGGAGAGAACTGTCCAGTTTTTATTGGTGGAGGAGAGAACTGTCCAGTTTTTATTGGTGGAGGAGAGAACCCAGATACAATGTACGCTGGAAGAGACCACCACTGACCTTCTGAAAGTAAACTGGCAAACTTTCTCACATGTATCAGTGCAAGCGAGAATCAAACCCGTGCTGACTAGAGGTGAGAGGCCTTGTG